>JAGFNQ010005174.1:223517-357446 GCA_024364735.1 Boesenbergia rotunda | reverse complement strand
AGGTCAACAGGTTTGCCTTTTGGGTCACTATCTATAGTTTGATTGGTAGCCATTGGTGTCTTAATCTCTTTTGTATTATCCATTCCAAATTTTCTAAGTAGTTCTTTTGTGTATTTTTGTTGATAGACAAAGGTACCCTCACTGGTCTGTTTTATTTGTAGCCCTAAAAAGAAAGTTAATTGACCTACTAAACTCATTTCAAATTCAGTTCCATTATCGTTGTGAAATCTTGTAAAAAGTCTGAGTTAGTTGAGCCAAATACTATATCATCTACATATACTTGGGCTACAAAAATATCATTTTTTAGGGTTTTAACAAATAGTGTTGGGTCAATTTGCCTTGGTTAAAACCTTTTGAAACTAAGTTGTTAGACAGTCTTTCATACCAGGCCCTAGGTGCTTGCTTAAGTCCATATAGGGCTTTCTTAAGTCTAAAGACATAGTCAGGGTGTTCTAAGCTTTCAAAACCAGGGGGTGACCTACATAAACCTCTTCTTTAATTAGGCCATTTAGGAAGGCTGACTTAACATCCATTTGATAAAGCTTAAATCCCTTATGGGCTGCATAACTTAAGAGCATTCTAATGGATTCAAGTTTAGCTACAGGGGCATAGGTTTCATCATAATCAAGACCTTCTACTTGGCTAAACTCCTTAGCTACTAGCCTAGCCTTATTTCTTACTGTTTCACCTTGTTCATTAAGTTTATTTCGAAAAACCCATTTGGTCTCAATAAACTTTTTGTTTTTAGGTAAGGGTACTAAATCCCAGACTTGACTACGTTCAAATTGAGCTAACTCCTCTTGCATAGCAATGATCCAATCAGGGTCAAGTAAGGATTCTTCTATAGACTTAGGTTCAATTTTGGAAATCAGAGCTATCTGACTAAGATTTCTAAAGGCTGATCTAGTCTGAACCCTTAGTTCTGGATCACCTATGATTTGATCAGTTGGGCGGGCTGAGCTAACTCGAACAGTTCTGGGTTGGTTAGGTTCAGTTTCAGGTGTGGGTTCAGTTAGATCATCGTTTTGGTCCTCAATTGGCCTTTCATCAGGGTTAGTACTGGATCTAACAAAGTCAATTGGTTGGTAGGTGGTTTGATCAGAGTTATTTGGGTCAGATTTTTCATCAAATTTTACATTTGTAGTTTCTTCAATTTTAGGGTAATTTTGTTATAAACTCTATAGGCTCTACTGGTAAGGGAATAACCTACAAAGATACCTTCCTCAACCTTAGAAGTAAATTTTCCTAAGTGTTCTCTAGTATTTAAGATATAGACTTTACATCCAAATACTTTAAGGTATTTAATGTTAGGTTGTTTGTTATAATAGATTTCAAAGGAGGTCTTTCCTAGGTTTTGAATTAGAGTTATTCTATTTTGTACATAACAAGCTGTACTAACAGCCTCAGCCCAAAGGTATTTAGGTGAGTTGTATTCATTAAGCATTGTTCTAGCTGCTTCTTGTAGTGTTCTATTTTTTCTTTCTACAACTCCATTTTGTTGAGGTGTTTTAGGGCAAGAGAATTCGTGATGGTAGCCATTTTCTAGACAAAATTGATTAAATTTGTAATTTTGAATTCTCCACCATTATCGCTCCTAAGTCTTTTGATTTTAATCCCTTTTTCATTTTCTGTTAATTTACAAAATTGAGTGAGTGTATCAAAAGTTTCATCTTTATTTTTTAAGAATTTTACCCAGGTAAATCTTGAATAGTCATCTATAATTACTAGGCAGTATAGGTTCCCATTAATTGATTTAACCCCATGTGAGTCAAATAGGTCTAGGTGAATTAATTCCAGAATTGACTTGGTTTGAGTTTGATTAGTTGGTTTGTGGGTTGACCTAGTTTGTTTTCCTTGTTGACAAGCATTACATAAGGTTGACTCAAGGTTAGATAACTTTGGTAGGCCTCTAACTAAACCATTTAGTTTAGGTAGTTTTCTGAAGTGTGTGTGTGAAAGTCTCCTATGCCAGAGCCAAGTCTCATCCTTATGGGTTAAGAGGCAGTTTTCTAAGGGACAGGTTAGCTTAATTTCATAAATGTTATTGTGCCTAAGTCCTCTAAGTGTGATGTTTAGGTTGTCATTGTGTTTGATCAGACATTCATTGGATAGGAACCTAACCTTATAACCAGTGTCACATAATTGGCTAATGCTTAGTAAATTGAAGTTGAAATTTTCAACAAGTAATACATTTGTTATTATGAAATCAGACTCAAGTTCAATATTGCCTAGGCCAATTACCTTAAGTTTACCGTTGTTTCCAAAAGCAACGGTCCCTAGTCTTTTGTACTTGAGTTCTGTAAATTTCGTGGGATCCCCAGTCATGTGTCTGGAGTATCCACTGTCAATGATCCATTTGTTTTCCTACAGTTAAGTAAAAGGTTTAGACCTTAGGTCAAGTTTTTGAATTTTAAAAAATTTAAGAAGATTTAAAAACTTGAGTTTGAATTTTAAATTTGAGTTATGTTAATTTTGATTTTGAATTTGATTTTTATTTTTGAATTTGAATTTTATTTGAATTTGAATTTTATTTTTTGAATTTGAATTTGAATTTGAATTTGAATTTGAATTTGAATTTGAATTTTTGAATTTGAATTTGAATTTGAATTTGAATTTTTGAATTTGAATTTGAATTTGAATTTTTGAATTTGAATTTTATTTTTTGAATTTGAATTTTACTTTTTGAATTTGAATTTGAATTTTACTTTTTGAATTTGAATTTGAATTTTACTTTTTGAATTTGAATTTTAATTTGAAAGTTGAGTTATCAATCAATAATTTGAATTTGGTTATCCTTATTCATCTCACTCGGTCTAAGTCATCAATCAAGGGGGTCCTATGATTTTGTGAGATGATTTTGAGTTTGTTTAGAAAAGTTAACTTGACCTTGTGTTAGATCCAAGTTTAACAAGTAGTAATTTAAAAGTACACTTCAATAATTGGCTTCCAGGCCATGGCGAGGCACAGTGGCCTTCTTTGGCCGAAGCTTTATTGGAGCAACAACCATTTTCTAGGCAAAGCCGCTTAAAGAAGTTGGACTTTTAACTTACTCATTGAAAACCCTGGTACTAAATAGTACAAGAGTCAAATTAACTTTGAAGCTAGTCCTAAGTGCCCACCTGGGCAAAGGCTGATTTTGAGGTGCCAACTAGTTTGGAGCCTCCCCCTAAATTGTAAACTGGGTGTCTAGGGTCAATGTAATGGATGTCCCTTTTTGGGACATAAAATTGGTTCTGACCTACTTGCTTTGTTAGATAAGCTTTCGGAACCCACGCTTTTCGTTGATTTTTGCGGGGGTGGATAAAGGAGATAAAGGATCTTTGGGTCGATCTTGATTTATATCCTATCCCAGATTTGTGGTACATGCCCTTTTGTGATCCAAGAATAAGGTCAAGGTTCTTGGATCGAGTTGTGAAAGTTGCTAGTAGATCCTTAAGTTTTAGGACTTCGCCCTTTAGGGTTGAGTTTTCATTTTCAAGCTCAATTAATTTTTGATTTTGAGTTTGTTCAGTTAATGTTCTGGTATTAATTAATTGCTCCTTAAGGTCTTTATTTTCCTTAAGGAGCTGGTCATTTCTAGATTCAGATGCAAGCAATTTTTTATTTAAAGCAGAGATAATCTTAAAAATTTTTTGATTAACTGAATCTAAATATACCTTAGTCGAGTCGTCCGAAAAGAGTCCGATCTCTTGACTCGACTCGTATTCGGAATCTTCGTCGTGCTCTGAGTCTGACCCGGGTCCGGTTGCCATTAGTGCGAGATAGTTTGAGTTCCTTGGTGGTTCATTGTCGGAGTCGTCTGTGCTGTCGTCCCAAGTGGCTTGAAGAGCCTTCTTCTTCTTATTCTTCTTGGGTTGATTCTCCTTTTTGTAGGGGCATTCGTGTTTGAAGTGTCATTTTCTGTTGCAGCCAAAGCAGGTTATTTTACTTTTGTCTTCACTGCTGGTGGGCTTCATTATCCTCTGGAGATCCTTTCTTGAGAACTGGCTTTTCTTTTTGGTGAAGACCTTCCTTACTAGGTTGACCATTTGTTCCTCATCATCTGGGTCTGAGTCTGACTCTTCTTCTGATTCTTGAATTTTCTTCTTTGACTTGCCTTCTTTTGAGGAACATGCAAATAAGGCAAACCCTTTCTCGGCCTTGGCGTTAGTCTGTTCGTGCAGTTCTAATTCACAAAACAATTCATCTAAATTAATTTTAGAAAGGTTCCTAGAAATTTTATAAGCATCTATAATAGATGCCCATAGTGTATTTCTAGGGAAAGCATTTAAAGCATACCTTATGATGTCTCTGTTTTCTTGTTTGTGCCCGATTAGGTGGAGTCCATTTAGTATGTCCTTGATTCGGGCGTGAAGTTGGCTTGCAGATTCTCCTTCCTGCATTTTTATGTTAAATAATTTATTTAAAAGTAAATCCCTTTTTGTTACCTTTGCATCAGAGGTGCCTTCATGTAGTTCAACCCATAGTTTGCAAAATCGCGGTCCTGGATCGTAGGATCGTACGATCCTACGATCCTGGATCACAAAACGATCCAGAATCGCGCAGAATCATTTTTTGTAGCAGGATCGCAGCAGGATCGGTAGGATCAGACAGGATCGGGCAGGATCGTATAGGATCGGACAGGATCGGAACAGGATCGGAACAGGATCGATGAAAGCTTTAAGAGGTCATAACTTTTGACTCGGATTGAACCACGTGACCTATAATATATCAAATTGAAACTCGTTCAAAGATCTACAAGTTAGTTTTAAGATTGAATCCCAAAAAATATTGTTTAAAGCCTTTTCAGAGGCCCAGAAGATTATTAATCTTTTTTATTATTTTTTTTATCTTTTACATCGTTAGTGTTAGTGTTTTAAGATTATTTAAATATCTATTTAATTATTTTTTAGTTAGTTTTTGATTAATAATATTATGTTATATCTTTTTTCTAAAATAATGAGTCTTTAGATGTCTATTATCTAATAGGTTGACAATTAAATTGGATCATCTTGTAATAAATAGAATATTCTTGAAGTTAAACGTGATTATTTTCATTATAGTGTTAATAAAAATTGTATATTTTTTCATTTTAAGGGTTTTTGATAGGATCGTACGATTTTACGATCCGATCCTGACCGATCCGATCCTGACCCCAAATCGATCCTGTGTAGGATCGCGATTCTACGAACCTTGGTTCAACCAGTTTGTCCCAGAGCTCTTTGGCAGATTCAGTTGGGCCGATACGGTTCAATTCCTCTTTTGTTAGTCCGCACTGGAGGGTGTTCTGCGCCTTGTACTCAGTCTGGGCCTTTCTCTTCATATCAAGGTTCCATCTGTCAGGCTTCAGTGGTGCATTGTTTCCCTCGTCCATTGGTGGTTCATAGCCAGATTGCACCGCGAACCATTGATCCATGTCTGTCTTTAGGTACACCTTCATTCTTCGTTTCCAGTAAGGGAAGTCTTCCCCATTGAAGAGTGGAGGACGGGCAGTGCTAAACCCTTCACCTTGAGCCATCTGAAATAGACCACACAAAAACTTGTCCCAAGACTAGGTTTTGGATTAGTAGTGTGGTAGGAAATGGAGAAGAGAGAGAATGAGCGACTCGAAATGGTGTTGCACCAAATTCGAGTAAAATCAAACGAACGAAAAAAAATAATCCAAATCTAGGCAACAATACCTAATTTAGATCATGTGTAGCGAAAAACCAAAAATCAAAAAAAGAACTGGATTTCCCCCGGCTCTTATGGTGGTTGCACCGATACAGAGCCAACTTGGCTCTGATACCACTTGTAGGATCGATGCACGTGAGAGGGGGGGTGAATCACGTGACTTTTTCAAAAAAAAATCAGAGCGCTTTAAAAAGCGTGCACAGCGGAAAAATTAAAACACGAACGAAAAACCAATACAAACGACACAGGTAGTTTTACTTCGTTCGGAGCCTTCGGCGACTCCTACTCGAAGGCCCAGGTCCCTCGAACCTTTCTGTTGGGCAATCCACTAACACTCTCTACCGGTAAACCCCGATAGAGTAGGCGAGTACAAAAGAATTGAAAGTGTGACAACCCCACACTTTCAAGTAATTAAATGCAATAAAGTATTAAAAAAAATTACGCTCTTCTTTTTACCGACGTCCGGAGTAGGTCGGCTCTTTCGGGGCAGCAGGACGTCGTCGGCTCGAGGTGAAGCGTTTCCGGAGCAAGGCGCGAGCGTAGAAGAACTTTGAGGCGTTGGAAGAATTGTTGTGCGAAGTATGGGGTCGAGGGCCCTTCATATAGGGCCTGGGGGCGCCCGGGACGTCGGGGGCGCCCCCCACTTGGCCTTTGATCCGCAGAGCTCTCGGTCGCGTCTGATACTCTGGATCCGCTTTGACCGGGGCGCCCGGAGTGATCGGGGCGCCCGGATTGACCGGGTCAAAGTCTTATCTCCTTGGCTTCGAGGGGTTCGGTTTGAGGTATGCGCATGGGGGCACCCGCAAAGCAGGGGGCGCCCGGGAGCAGCGGGGGCGCCCGGAAGCACCGGGGCGCCCGGCCCAGCATGTATTCGAACCCTCTTTTGCTTTACCTGTTTTGTATGGCCCTTGGGGCCGCCCGGGACACTCCGGGCGCCCTACTCAGCTACTACCTCACTCCTTTGAGGCTATCTGAGCTGCAGACACTCCTTCCTTTGGTCCTGAATCCAAGGTTAGTCCAAAACACAATAAAACACAGTGTTAGATTATACAGCCTTAGCTGTCTTGGTTCTGACTTTGGTCTCCGAAATGGAGCCCTAGGTCGAACCGACGCCTACTGTTCCCTCGACGGGGAACGCGTCCTCTTCTACTCCTCCAGTGACTTACCTCACTTACCCTTTGTGCAGCTTTACTTGACTTCTTGACCCACCAGGACTTCCTGCCAAGGCTCAACCACCCTGGTCTTCCTGCCAAGTCTCAACCAACTTGGTCTTCAGCCAGTTGTCAGGTCCCGCGGACCCAACTGGACTTCCCGCCATGACTCAACCATCCTGGACTTCAGCCTGGTGTCTGGTCCTAAGTCTTTCAACCCTGCACACTTAGTAAGGAGGTTAAAAACCAACAACCCTAACTTTAACCACTTTGTCATACATCAAAACCCGAGTTTGACCGTTAGTGCAAACTGCACCAACACGATCGCTCCTTCTTGAGATCTTTAGATGTCGGCCCGTCTCTCAGAAGGCAACGAGCCCCTGCGCGGAGGGTGTAGCTAGACAGCAGGAGCTCCAGGGGGGAGTGTAGAAGGGTCAGAATCACCCTCCTCAGAGCTAGAAGTCCCTACGGGAAAGGGTCCCTCAGCGGGAACCTCCCTCAATTGCACTGGGGGGAGGGATTGCATGGAAGCCTCCAATGCCGCATCTGTCCTCTTCTGAATGTGGTCGAGTTGCATTCGGTATTGGGTGGGCAATACTTCCTTACCCTTAGGAGTCTCAGCAGGGTCAATTGAAGGAGAGCCTGAGGTTTGGATGCCTGCCTCCAGAACAGCAACTGGCTGAACGGGGGAAGACAGAGGAATGGATTTCCCACCCTCGGAAGGAGAAACATCCTCCTCAGGGACAGAGGGAAGGATGCTGGAGCCAGCAGAGTGCAGTCTTTTTCGTCTGGGGCCTGAGACTTCCGGAATCCATCTTTTCTGCAGATCAGCGAATCAGATCGTTAAGGGGGTACTAGGAGGCAAAGACCCCTCGCTGACCTCCTCCGAAGGGACAACAGCCGGGGGCGAGTCACCCTCTGAAGGGATGTCCGTCCAAGGGTCAACTGACGGACCGAATGTCCCTTGGTTCGCAAATGGCGAGGGTGCGGTAGTAGCCTCTGCTCTTCCTGGCGAGGTAGACCCACGAGACGATTCGACGGTCCCCTCCGAGGACTCGGCGGGGCCAGGGGTGCATCAGGAGCGGTAGGGGGAGGAGTCAGCGCCTCCTGGTTGGCCTCCTCCCACTTGATAAGTCAATGCATCGCCCTGGGGAACATGACCTCCTCTGCAATAGCTAGACAAGGAAACATGAGTTAGAACTAACAGGCAGTGATGGAAAAGGCGAACATACCGAGGCTGGGACTGATCTGGGTCACTTTGGGGCTAAGGCGCGCCTGGTACATAAGCTCCTCACTCTACACCAGACCAGGGCCACTGAACTCTATGCCGGAGAGTACGCTCCTAGCACGCTGGTAGGCGGAACTCTGGAGAAACTCCCCTAGAGAGAGAGGAGTCGGTAGAGCCTTTGTCCAACGCAGAGGACTGAAGGGCAGCACGGGCAGTTGGATGAAGAAGAACTTTTCCTTCCGCCCTTTGTGCGAAGAAGGGAACCCTCCTATGAACCTATGGCCCGGACGTGCCGAAAAGCTAAAGACCCCTCGTGAGCTGATCGGAACGAAGAAAAAATGAAAGAGACGAGGAATCAAGGGGAGGTCGAAGAGCTTGAAGATAATATACGCCCCCACCCCCATCTGAGCAAAGGTATTGGAAGCCATCTGGTGAAGAGGAATATCGAAATAGGATGCTACATTCATGAAAAAAAGGGAATGGGGAAGTGGAGCCCTTACTCTACTTGCCCCAAGAAGAAGGTAGAAAAGCCTACGGAAGGCTCCACTGGCGTCTGGTCTACCTTAGGGACAACCACCGCCATCTCGGCCGAGACGCCGTAGGCCTCAATGGCTGCCTGCAGAGCCTCCGACCTCATTCTCAAAGAGGCGGAGTCGTACCACTCCGCCTGGTAACCTTCCATGGTTCCTAAGGGAAAAGATAAGAAGGAGGCAAATTACTTACGTTAAAAAGAGTCCTTAGAGAAGAAGAGGAAGACGAGGTGCACCCAACAACGGAGCCAGAAGTCGGCTGAACATCTTCGTCTCCACTTCTTATACGGAGGAAGCCGCCTGCATTAGTGCAATGGGGGCAGGGCACGTGGAAAGCAAGAAACCGCCGCACAGGGGCAGCGCCAGGGAACAGTCTTTTGACGTGAGCCGGCTACAGCTGCGCACGTCAGTAAGAGGTCGCGGCGAGAGCAGTTGGGGTACATGGCGACAAAGCATTCGCGAGAGGACCTGGGCGCCATCAAAGAACGTCATGCGCCTTTATAAAGGGTGGCAGGTATCATTACAGTACCTCGAAAGCTATAGAAACATTTTTGGGAAAGACAAAACCAAAAAGGGGGATTGCCTCGGGACCCGGGGCAAATTCTACAATCCTAGGACCCAACATAACTGTCAAAAGAGCAGGGACGGGTGCAAGGACCCACGGGGACACAACTTCTTTACCACCACACTAGTCCGATCAGTTAGCCGCATTTCCTTCGATCAGACTTGAAGGGAGGGATATGTGATGGGGTTTAATAGCCCGGGGCGGACACGTGAGCCGAAGAAGCTGAGTGGCAAGATGTAACGAGTCTGAGCGACTTCCCTTTCAGAGCTCCCGGGACACTCACGGGAAGAGGAGCCTCCGAAGCCCTCCTGCAGTAAACACGCCCTGGAGATCAGATCAGAAAACCCCTCCCATGAGCACCCCGGGAAGTCGGGTCCCGAGACCACCTCGGGGAAGCAGAGCGCCCAAGACCTCCCGGGCCAGAAGACCCCGAGATCACCTCGGGGAAGCGGAGCCTAAGCAGCATTCGATTTCAAGTAACAATCCCTCCCCTTTTTTCTCGGATTCGTGGATAAGCATCCCCACTATTGTGGAGTCATCATGACCTTTAAATATCGCAACGGGTCACACTTAATGACGGCGTGGACCGTTTCAAAGACTATCTTGTAACCGACGATGGGGAGGACGTGACATAGATCATGGGACGCACCAAGGCAGCCGTCGCAGGTATAAAAGGTATTCCAACCTCTCCGGTAGAGGGGTTATGCATTCTCTACTACTCGTATATTTTTCTGCCTTCTACTCTTCTCCATCGAGGCACTGACTTGAGCGTCGGAGTGGGCTCCGTCGGACAACCTCCGGCGTGTTCCCATAACGCTCGTGTTGATCTCGCAGGGCGCGGAGTTCCTCCCCTATCGTCAACATCTATGTGGGTTGAACCCCGATAATTGACTGTCGACGTCGATTCCTTCCGGAACCGATATTATATTTTATTAGCTAGGTTAGGAGTGTTTTGAGAAAAGAAATATTAGTGAAAACTATATAGTTGATATTGTTTTTAGATATCATTTTTTTTAAAAAATATATAATAAATTTATAATTTCGTAGTAAAATTATCTCTCATTTATATAAATCAAATGAATTTTTTCCACCATAAATTTTTATTAAATTTTAAACGGATTTATATATCGTTTTATATTTACTTTTATTTATAATAATTTATATGTATTTTCTTTTTGTCTCAGTTTCATTTTAAATTCTATCTTATTTTTTTAAACGAATTAATAATTTCATAACAAATCTATTTCTAATTTTATAAATCTAAAACGAATTTTGTCCACATTAAAATTTGTTTTAAATTTCTAATGGATTTTTTATTCTAATCTGTATTTATGTTTAACGAATTTAAATCTGTTCACTAATTTTTTATAATATTTTATTTGATTGTCCATGTATTAGTCGCGAGTTGAACTCTATCCCAATTTTAATTATTTTTATAAAATTTATGTTAAATATACTTAAATTAAAATCCAAATAATTAGAACTGAACTCAAATTTAAATCATTTTAAATTATAATTTAATTATGTTTGTATCAAGGTTTAAACAATTCAAATTTGATTAGTAATATAAAATTTATTTTTAAATATAGATGAAAATATAGTAACAAATATATCGAACTTTTTGACTTAGGAGAATCCATATAACAATGATTACTAGGGGCGGCTCAAGCCTATTTAAGGCCCTAGGCGTAAAAAAAAATAAATTTTTAATATTGTTTTAAAAAAATCTATTCGTCCTTTTTTATTCGGAAAAAAAGGACTTGCAATTGACAACCGATTTGGTTGAAAACAAATGAATTCAGAATTGTTTAAAAACTAAGAAAGATAAAAATATATATCTAATTACTCAAATTAAAAAGGAAGATGACAGCCCTTAAAAAAGGAATAAATAAAATAGGACAATAAAAGAAAAAAAATCATATTTCCATCCTAACTCATTATCACCGCAAATCATAAAAAATAAATAAATAAAAAATGCATTCACAAAATGATGAAACTCAATATAATCCTTAAAAAAATGAAGCTCGCAATGAGATCAACTAGCCATTATTATTTATTAAGAACTAAATAAGTCATTTTAGACATAGAATAAATTAAAAAATAAATCATATTTTGTCATCACCTAATCCAAAATAGTTATAAATGATATAATAGAAACAAAAGGAAAATTTAAAAAAAAAAATATTTTTGTAAATCCATATAAATAAAACTTAAACTTAATATCTATCAAGGAAGCGAAATGATAAAGATATATAACTCACTATTGATAAAAAAATAATAAAATTCACTATTTCAATCAAACACAATATGGATGAATCTCTCAATATTTGAACTTAATTAAGGAAGGAGTATAGTAGCACCAACCAGATCAACATGACAACATTTGACGTAATTTCTCTTTCCCAATATCAATGAGCGAGAGAAGTACAAAGAGGCGGAGCTAGTCAAGGGAAGAGGGGAAACTCGGAAAAAAAATTTATATTTTTATTTTGCATTGTATGGATAAAAAAAATTCTAATTCACTAACAAAAAATAAATATAACGAGAGAATGTTAGGGTTGAAAGATATTGAAGAGGAATACTGGATCTTATAAAATAACATACATAATAAAAATTAAATTTAAAATATTAAAAAGAGAGTCTCTCATGACTCTATCCATTTGAATCATTATAACTTTTTATAAAATCTTTAATTTGACTAAAAAATAAGATACTTAAATTTTTTTTATCAAAACCTCATTCTTTTCCATTTTCTTAAAATATATAATAAAAATATGTTTAATATATCGAAAATATTGGCCCCAATAAAAATTGAGGCTCTAGGCATAGGTCTTGATGGTCTATGCCTAAATACGGCCCTGATGATTAATTATTTACACTTAGAGCTAGTAAGCTTTGGGTTGTTCATTAGTGATTTAATTAATCATAATTTTATGAAGTTTTGAGTTGTTTATGTTCGTATCATATTTTTTTTTATGAACTTATTGACTTAAAACATCCATTTAATCACGGAAAGAAACAATTTTTAAACAATAAGATCATTATCCATGCATCAGAGGATATGAAATTGCCGACGCCTACATGAACAAATCAGCACCAAAATACACTGCATAATCATCAGCACCCGTAAAAATTGGCATCTTGTTGGAAGAATTCGAAGTCGAAAATGCCTGTCGGCCAGAGTTCGTCGGTCTCAAAGCTTGCTAGTTCCTTGAAAAAATCCCGATCTTCAATCGAATGTGAGAAGGAAGCTGCATCTAGTAATTTCTTGTCTTCAGTTGCTGTGCGCTCCTTTCTACTGTCAGGTTCATTGCATAATGGACTTGACTCGATCAAGCAAGTTGTGCCCTTGAGCTTGGCCGTGCCCGTGCCCGAGTACTGGACCTGGAGCTTCTTCTTCTTCTTCAGCACGGTGTTCCAGTAGTTCTTGATTTCATTATCTGTTCGACCGGGCAGTCGCCCGGCTATCAGAGACCACCTGCAAGTTTTATAATTGACGTACGTCCGTACGTTGTTCTAACTTGAATGACTGAGTACAAACACACATGCATGCTTGGCTTAATTAATTCACCTATTTCCCAAGAGGTTATGGAGCCTGATGATGAGGTCTTCTTCGTCTTCCGATATGTTCCCTCTCTTGATGTCCGGCCGCAAGTAGTTCAGCCATCGATGCCGGCAGCTTCTGGGGCACCGATTCAGGCCTCAAACAAATTAAACCCCAAAACCAATCAGTGATATATATATATATATATAATCAACTCAATTGTTTATATATATATATAAATGAATTAAGAAGATGCATGCAGTACAGTAGTGATATATATATCACCCGAAGTCTTGGAGGCCTTCCCCCACTTGCCTACGCCATGAGGGAGATGATCGGAGAGAGGGCTGCGGTGATTTAATTGGAGAACAGTGCCGTCGAAAGGTCGTCTGTCTGCAAGGACGTCGCCGAGAGAGAAACTGGGTTTTGTCCTGTCGGGTTGCATGCACGTTCCAACGCACCTTCAAATCTGGCTGAACCAAAACTGGATTAAATCGAAATAATTGATCTAGTTATTTATTTTAAAAGTTTGATTTGATTAAATTAAATTTTATTTTATTTTTGACTATAAACGTCAATTAATTATAATGCATTAATCGACTATTGGTTTATGAATAAGCAAGATAATTGACTGTCCACTTAGTTAATTGTCAGTTTGATTAATTCGGTAGGTTTCATTTGTTTCCTTTTAATAGCAGAACTCATTTGATTCATTTCGTGAAAAATAATAATTTATTTAATTTCGATTAATTCGATTCGATAGAATGTTTTGTCTTACTCATGTGAATGCTTGAGACAGCTTTGAACGCCCCTGGAACTATGGTACAGTAGTAGAATGACTAATCGCTATTGAAGATATCCGTGGTTCGATCCCCAATTACGATGTATTTGTAAGAATTTTTCTTTCAAATGTACATCCTGGGATGTTGGGCTTCTAAATCATCCACCGTGAGCGCTTCCTGATTTATCCTAGTGATCGATGAAAAATTTTCGTAGGACCGGACCGATCACCCCAGATTCTTTAACTACCTAATCCAACATGAGACAGCTTTGAACCCTTCTTTGGATCCCGCCAACTTGGTACACTCCATCTATCAGTTCATTCGTCCGACTCATGAATTGATTAGTTCGTCTGAGAGGCTTGATCTGGCCTATCCAATTGATTAGATTTGACCAGAACTAAATCAATCAATTGTCTTGTTCTCTTATATTAACCTATTTAATTCAATAATAGTAAAAGGCTAATTATATATACTTATCTCATATATTTCTCATAGTTCATTCCTTAATTATGTGAAAAAAAAATAAATCATGTGATCAGTTTATAGCCAATCATCAACTTACTTGAGGGCGAAAAGAATATTTTTTTCCCTAGAATATGTGCCCGTCAAAATTTAATTCCTCCTCAATTGTAATAAATTTGTCATTCTCTAATCAATTAGGTATCTCACAGAAATGACCTACTTGATTCAAATAGAGTATGAATGTATGCCAGAACTAGATCAATCGGTTTGATCTACTTCTTCCATCCAACTAGGTTGACCAATTTGATTCACCTATGCTAGTTGGTAGACTAACTAGATTAACCCGTCGAAAAAGAAATTAATTTATGAATCTCACTAAACAATTTAATTTAGAAAAATATATAGGTTAAACTTATTTACGTTTATAATTATTTTTTAATGCAACCAAATTCTTAATTAACTTTAAATTAACGTCGTTCAGAATTGATATAAGATATAATTGCAGTTTTAACTAAAGTTTTTATATAATATTCCAAACAACTACGAATAAAATTATTATATATTATAGTAATTTTGAGCAAAATTATATTAATTTAACTAAAGTTGATATATTAATATTGAAATAAAAGTATTTTCAAGATGAAAAATTTGATAAAATTATTTTAAATATCACTTTTTCCTCCCAAAATAGAATATATAGTTGATTATTCATTGTCCATATCAATCAATTCCTTTTGCCAAAATGTAATAGAATTAGTTACATTATTGGCACTAATGGAGTTGTTTTTGGTGGGAAATCAACATCGAACCCCACATATCATTTAATATTTATATCATTATTGAACTCCTAAATCCTAACTAAGAACATATCATTTAATATTCATTATTGAACTCCTAACTAAGCTTTATTTTATTTTATTTTATTTATTTATTTATTTTTGTCCTTAGCTAGGGTACAACGGCAGGCTATTAAGTTGTTACTTAGGTACTCACGATTCAATCCTCAGCTATCATATATGATTTGCAGGAATTTTTCTTCTAAGTGAGACGTGGAATCACGGGATGCTCGACTTTTAGACCGTCTGCTGCAAGTACTTCCTGTTTATCTTAGCCGATGATAAAAAACTTCCAATGAGTTAATCAGTTTCCTTCCATGGCTAAGTTAGCTTCCCTTGAGCTTCCGCCTGTCTCTGACGCTTCAGATAGGTTCATTCCCACTCCTTGGGTTTGAACAACTTCTTTTAACTCATAGACCAAATTAATCATCCTAGATGATCCCGTCATGGCTGATGGAGATAATATTTGGCCGGCACGGCTGACAGGGATGACAGGTCGGACGTAGAATCCATGAGCGAAGCCGAGCATAAGGAAAATCAAGCCATAAGGCCTTCACTCGAGTCGGACCTACCCGATCGATTCTGCTCGCAGGGTGACTCAACTCACAAGAAAACCATCTTGGTCCGGTGAAGCCGATTAGAAGTAAACCCGAGCAGGTGGTCGGGCAAACCGAGCGAGAAAAGCTCGACCGGGAATGGCCCCAGCTGGGCCTCCCGATCCGGATATACCCCGACTAGGGTTTCTCAACTTATGGGGGTTTAATTCTATTTCTCCCTCTGAGCGGAAAAGCTCCGTTCAAGGGTCTTGACCACATAGCTCCAGGGACGTCGATCGGCAATCCCCCGGGTGCTCTGCGACTTTGCGTGCCATATTCTTGGAGGTTTCTCTCGTCATTACTCATACAAATTCTCTGACATCTAGCGTGTGGTAGTAGTGGCCGCGTCGACATCCACCGACCCAAGCCTGACACCACTCGTGTCAAAATCGCAAGAATCTAGCTAGCTTAGTACGACTTCTAACAGTTGCAGTGAGTAAGAGCATGTCGTACCCCGGACCCCAGAAATCACGACTTTGGTCTGTCGACTGACACTTTTCCCTAACTCTGTCTTCGCATAGAACAAAGGTTGACACAGAGTTGGTTGGCTCCCTCGGCTATATATAGGACCCTCCACTTTTCGCACAAACATACGTAATAGGGAGAAAGCTACAGTGTTCTTCATTCTTCTTTCTTCTTCATCTTCTCCACTATCGGATTTTTTTAACTTGACCGTCGGAGGGTCTTTGCCGGGAACCTTCCCTGCAGATTTCTAACGGTCTCTTTCTTGCAGATGGTGAGAAAGTCACCCTTCGGAGTATTCAACCCGACCGCCTATCCTCCCAGACATCCCCTCCATCGACCAGTTGGTGCACATCATCGCGTTGGGAGTTCGACCCGCTTATCGATAAGATCAAATTTGGCGCTAGAAGGAGAGAAAGTTGTCTGATCAGGACGATGGATGACTCCAACAAAATGACAGTCACCATCACACTGGAAGAGTATGAGGTCCTGATGGCTGCTCGTGCCCAGAAGATGTCTCAGCAACAACGACCGAGCAACAACCCCGCAACCCATTTTCCCGAGCCTTCAACAAGAGGCCATTCGACCGAGCAGGGGAATGCCCCTAAACCTGGGGACGATCCGATTTCATTCCCCCAGGTTTTCTTCTGACCTAGGGAGGAGGAAGCCCGCTCGGAGCCCAGGGAAGTGTCTGCTTCCAGCCAAACCCACCATCGACCTGAGAAAGGAAAAAGACTGGCAGATCCAACAACATCTCTCTCGACAAGCAGCCCATTTTCCGAGCAGGTCCTCGAGGACCCCGACCCCAAGCATCTCCGATTCTTCACCATACCGGAGTACTCGAGGACCAACGACCCCGAAGAACAAGTGATGATGTTTGAGAGTACCGCTCTACTGCATCAATACCCCGAGGGGTCAAATGTCGCGCATTGTTGACGACCCTGTCTGGGTTGGCTCAGCGATGGTTTGATCGACTCCCGAGTGGGTCGGTATCGAGTTTTGAGGAGTTCAAGAGATTATTCTTACAACACTTCACAAGTAGCCGAAGGCATCATAAGACAAGCCTCAACTTATTCGTATTGAAGCAGGGGCTGAAAGAATCACTCCGAGCCTTTATAAAGAGGTTCAACGGAGTGACCATGGACGTGCCGACCGCCACATCTAAGGTGCTCATCAGCGCTTTTTCTCAGGGACGGCAGGAAGGGGATTTTTTCCGTTCGTTGAACAGGAAGCTGTTGGTGCAATCATGCTCCAAACATTATTTACTTTTGATGTTTGGAAAATTTGTTTAAGTTAGGTCTTTAAATATATTATGATTAGAAAACATTAAAAGAAATATGAATGATCATAGAGCTCATCTAACTTAACTTATCAAATTCTCCCACTTTGCCACACAACAAAAAATAGAGGGAGTAAAAAAATAGTCAAAGCTCCCCCTCAAAGGAAGCTCCTCCTGAAAATACGCTCCCCCTTAAACCATACTACCTTAGTGGCAGGCAAACAAGAATCCATCACATAGACATATGAAACATGAATACTAAAAACATAAATCACAATAGAAGGTAACAAAATTGATGAAAAATCATAAAAGCAATATTAGATAAATAAAGAGTTCATACATAATCACATAAGTAGTACTACAAAGATCTATAATCAAGAAACAGAAAGTACTGCAATATCGTTTATGGTGTTCGAGATATAATAGAAGAACATGTCTAATCCAAACACAATCTCAACACCATCACAACTAAGGCACCCTATATCTAAGCATCATCACCAGGAGGAAAAGGAGGAGGAGTTTGATATAGAATATTCTATGTCGGTATGGGATACCATATAAGTTGGTGTCGGATAACGGTTAGCAATTCTAGGACTGAAAAATTCGAGAATGGTGCGCGGCTTACGGAATCAAGCAGGCGTTCAATTCAGTGACCTATCCCAAGAACAACGGTCAGGTAGAGGTCGTCAATCGAGAACTTTTGTGGGACCTCAAAACCAAGTTTGATCATATGGGTGGGACGTGGGTTGATGAGCTACCTAGTGTCCTGTGGGCTTTGCGAACCACTCCCAAAGAAAGCTAAGGCTGCACACCTTTTCAAATGGTGTATGGGAGCGAGGCGGTGGTCCCAATGGAAGTGGGATGTGAATCCGACCGAAGGCATCTTTATGGAGAAGACAATGCGGAGAAGAGATGGCAGGAGTTGGATTTGGTTGGGGAGATTCGAGATCGTGCGGCTGCTCGGATGACCGCTTATAGTCAAAGGATGCAACAAAGGTATAATCGGAATGTCATACCCAGAACCTTCCAGGTCGGCGACCGTGTATGGAAAAGGGTTAATCCAGTCGGAGATGTGAGTAAGTTGAAGCCTCAATGGGGGGGGGACCCTTCTTAGTGGTCGGGAAGTTAGGGTTCGAAGCCTACTACTTGCAAGACACCTAGGGAAAAAGGTTGGGAAGACCTTGGAGCGCCATACACCTAAGGCTATACCTTGACTAGGACTTGGGGAGTCCATGTAATCATATTAACCTTCAATAAAAGTGTACTGATCGAGACAACTTAGCCTGGTGTCCAGACTCTCGCATCAGCGAGTTATAAGTGGGTCTGCTCCCACGAACCCGCCGATCTCAGTGTCGTTCGGGCGTGGCGGTCCACGCTCGGTCGAATTAGCCAAGCGGCGTCCAGACTCTCGCCTCAGCGAGTTATAAGTGGGTCTGCTCCCACGAACCCGTCAACCTCGGTGCCGGTTAGGAGTGGAGGTCCACGCTTGGTCGAGTTAGCCGAGCGGCGTCCAGACTCGCATCAGCGAGTTATGAGACCGACCTCGTGCCGGTCGGGCGTGGCGGTCCACGCTCCTTCGGGTTAGCCGAGCGGCGTCCAGACTCTTGCATCAACAAGTTATAAGTGGGACTGCTCCCACGAACCCGTCGATCTCGGTGTCGATCGGGCGTGGCGGTCCACGCTCTGTCGGGTTAGCCGAGCGGCGTCGAAACTCTCACATCAGCGAGTTATTAGCGGGTCTGCTCTCATGAACCCGCCGACCTTGGTGTCTGTCGGGCGTGGCGGTTCACGCTCGGTCATGTTAGTCGAGCGGCGTCCAGACTCTCGCCTCAGTGAGTTATAAGTAGGTCTGCTCCCATGAACCCACCGACCTCGGTGCCGGTTAGGCGTGGAGGTCCACGATTGGTCGGGTTAGCCGAGCGGTATCCAGACTCGCATCAGCGAGTTATGAGTGGGCCTGCTCCCACGAACTCGCCAACCTTGGTGTCGGTCGGGCGTGGCGGTCCACGCTGGGTCGGGTTAGCCGATCGGCATCCAGACTCTCGCATCAGCTAGTTATAAGTGGGTCTGCTCCCACGAACCCGCCGACCTAGCTAGGTGCCGATCAGGCGTGGCGGTCCACGCTCGGTCAGGTTAGCCGAGTGGCGTCCAAACTCTCGCCTTAGCGAGTTATAAGTGGGTCTGCTCCCACGAACCTGCCAACCTCGGTGCCGGTCATGCGTGGAGATCCATGCTCGGTCGGGTTAGCTAAATGGCGTCTAGACTTGCATCAGCGAGTTATAAGTGGGTTTGCTCCCACGAACCCGCCGACCTCGGCGTCAGTCGAGCGTGGCTATCCACGCTCGGTCGGGTCAACCGAGCGACGTCCAGACTCGCATTAGCGAGTTATAGGTGGACCTGCTCCCATGAACCCATCGACCTCGATGCCGGTTGGGCATGGTTGTCCATACTCGGTCAAGCCGACCGAGCGGTGTACAGACGCATCAATGTTATAAGGAGAATACCCTCGTGCATGACCTCGTTGGCCGAGTAACCGGTCAAGAGCCCTAAATGACCCGAGTGAGATAGAGGGCTGAGTAACCGGTCAGGAGCCCTAAATGCCCCGAGCGAGATAGAGGGTCGAGTAGCCGATCGTGAGCCCTAAATGCCCCGAGCGAGATAGAGGGTCGATTGGCCAATCACGAGTGGACCCATACCCTAGATGGCCCGGGTGAACTCTATCTAAAAGGATGACCGGCAAACCCTGGTCCCGAGCCAAGGGTGCCCATGACCTAGGGGCTTACCGTCCGATTATCCAAGTCAACGCTTGTAGGTATTATGGTAGGCCAACTAATAAAATCAGCTGAACGACCTAGTGCGAGAAGTCGGATGTCCCAAGGAGCTTGAGCGTACCTGTTACCCAAGTGGTTGAATGAATACTCACGAGCATGAAGGGGAGGTCACGGGCATTAACGGACGAATGACTGACAGTGAAAAACTTTTGGAGTGGGTGAACCATACTAACCAGTTGACCAATTAGCTGAATGAAAGCACATTTGTGCAAGGAAGGTCGGCAGATGGAAAAAAGAAGCGTGCAAAGGGAAACCCAATGGCGACAACTAATGAGACTAGCAGTAGACCCGAGCAAAGGAAAGTCATAAGATCCAGTACAAGCCCTGAGCAGGCTAAGCCAAAAATAGAAAATTACAACCTAAGTGAATGGTGGGAAAGCATCGGCCGGGATGACTTCCTTAACCCGGGCAAGCTTCACTGTGTTGGAGGGAAGGTCCTCGGGGATGTGCTCGGCCTCCTTCAATTGTTGCAAGGTACTCTAGATGTCATATTTGAACATATTGGTCGTGCGGCGGGCCAGCTAACGATGGAAGGGTTATGAATTAAGATATTCTAGGCGATGCACCTCTAGCCGAGCAGACCTCTCCCCTCCCCGCCTTGTAAGCTGCTATCAAAGCGTTCAGCCGGTTGATCTCAGCGTCTCGATCAGCTACCTTGCCAGCCTGAGCCACCAGTAGAGCCTCCAGAACCTTGAAAGCTTCCTCCTTGGTGCCAACTCAGCTTCTTTGTTGGTTAAGGCCAGCTGAGTGGAATGGTGGGCAACAGCGGACTCTTTCAGCTGCCCGGCTAATGCTTCAGCCTTCGCCGTTTTCTTGTCAAAGTCGGAGCGCGCACGAGCCTGACGATTCTGGACAGACCTCTTCTGAGATTCCACATTCTCGAGCCAAATGGTGAGCTGATCTATTTCCCGAGAGTCCGCAGCCAGGGTGTCGCGCTCCTCCTCCGATCGGGCATCAGTCTCTTCCAACTGCATCCTCAGAAGGGCGATTTCCAACCGGAGAAGCTCCATGCCAGCTTCGCCAGGAGGTAGGGTGCAGTGGCTCAACTAGGTCTCTAATTCTTGTACCCTCTGCTCAACCACTCGTCGCTCCCAGGTGTTGTGAACTAGGGACTGGGTGACCGTTCAACAAGCCACCCAAAACTACATAGAGATTAATTTTTAGGATCGGCATTAGGAATAGTGAAGAATAGGAGGTCAAACCTGAGTCGCATCCATAAAGAAGTTATCTGCCAGGCTCAGAGGGCTCTTCTCATGGGTTGTCAGCACCCCTTGATCCCAACACCCGACCAGCCGACCATGTAGGTTAATTGATTGAGGAGGGTTAGCTGGGTCAATGGTACTTCGAGAAGGGTCCAAGGTGACCACCGACGAAAGCTCCAAGTCAACTGGAAGCCGGACAGGAGCTAGATTCACTGAGGATGAAGGAGCGGGGGCGTCAAAAAGCTAGGGGCCGATCGAGGGAGAGCCCGAGGAGGAGACAAGGGCATCGTTACGGGGTGCTGCCAAACCCGAGGGCTGAACACGCGCGCTGATAAGCGGGCGACCGATCGAGGAAGCTGGCAGAGGGGTCGTCAAGTCATAAGCCTCTTCCACTAGTTCTTGAGCTAATGGCACGCTTGGGGGACGACTGCCTGTCACGCCCCCAAAAGCACATGCTTCCTCGAAAATCGGGCAGCATATCCCCTGTACGGCGGACAATATGGGGCAAATATACATCATATCTCCACCAAAATAGCTCAGCCACAAGCGGCTGGCATCACAATAACAAATAAAAGACACACCACGCAGTTTATATCAATATAACAGATAACGGGTGGCTCAGCCACCATAAACATAAAAGAACCATAATCCAAAGAAAACACAAAAGTCTCTGATAATGAGAAAACCCGATAATGAATAAAATGTAACTACAAGTACTGAAAACGAACAACTAAACTGAATACCGAAAATACTAACTCAACTCGACACTGGGGACTGGCAACTGGATCCTCTCCTGGCTCTAAGAAATACTTCTACCTGCTATCTGAAACAACAGAAAGGAAAGCAGGGGTGGTGAGTCCGGGTGGACTCTGCGGGTATATGAGTAGACAAATAAGCATGGCATAAATAAGATAACGAAGTAGAGAATCAAAGGGTACAGTCCATAAGAAATATCAGATTTACCTAATCATGCATAATCAATATAATACGACATGGTATAAAATCCGAATAACGACTAAGCAGGTATAGAACAACTCAACAACAATAATATCAAGATAGACATGCATGTCATACATATGCAACAATCATAACTCATATAAGTGCATCAAACACAAACAAATGCATAAAAGAAATACGTATGCACATGATGCAATGACATGTGTCACCCCTGACGCCAGTCAAGCCGTCAACACATCCCATCTGTGTGACCGAGTGGGTAGGGCTGTGACAACTGTACCACTCCAACAACAACAATAACCAACAACAATAATAATACCACATAAGGCGTGGTTGAGTGGACAGGATGCTGGGGAGCCTACACTCCAGACCCCTATACCTAGGGGGAGCTATCACAGCTACAAAATATCCCTCAAAAACAAACAACGGTGAGGGTGAGCCACCAACAACTCATCCCTCTAAATACAACGGTGAGGGTGTCACTGTTTGGCATAACAGGACAAACACTCGCACTCTAATAACTACCACGATAACAAGTGGTTGAGTGAATCGAGCAACAATATGACTAACGACGGCTTAACCAAATGTAAGTCTAACAGTCGTTAGTATGCAACGTGCAAGTATGGTGCATGCTATACGATGCACAAAACACCCGAAGAAACAACGATGCAACAAAATCCAATAAGTATACGATGCATCAATACAACCATCCAGAAATCGAAAACCAACGATTATGCAGCTACACTACTAGGTAGGGTATTTCTAATGCCAAATAAACCTATTTGTGTTTAATGGACTTCTAAGTGCTTGCGTACAAACGGCACTTTACAGAACAGAAAATCAATAGAGGACTGTACAGATACGAATTTAGGAATACTCAAAGATCAACGAAGAATAAGTCTCAACGGCGATGTTTAAATAACAAACGGCAAAGAACAAGGTCAAGCAACCTATAAGACATAAACTAGCCATGCTTTAAGGTAAAAGAACTACTCGAGTACAAAGGAGAAGTACCCGCCTTTTATTGAAGAATTCCGTAAACGAAGACTTTTCACGATCACCCGAACAAATCTGAATCAAGGTCCTGTATCAAAGGACTTATTAGCTATTTATTAAATTAATAACATAGCTAACTTAACTACTAAGAGTAATCAGAATCTAATCTTAATTCAACATCCGTTTAATTATATCTAAACAACTCTAATTCACTGTTTAGAATTAATTCCACTTCTTTTCATCAACTAACCCGTTACACAACAAAACTCATGACCAGGGACATCCAATGATCCAAAATCCAAATACCAACAAGACAGAGTAAACCTACAGCAAGGTATCAAAATCCTAGTGAAGTTCATGATCGCACACCAAATTCAGCATAGGACACAGATCACAATATCATTAAAACCATTCTAAAATCTGTAACCCAAACAAGGAGGAGTGGACTCACAAATAGATCTACTCAAACCAACACCAATCTCTGTAAAGAACAAAACCGAAGAGTTCGATTCAGAACAAATCAGAAAATGGAAACTAACTCCACCTTTACAAGCCAAATTTGAAACCCAAAACCAAGATCCAATTCAAGGTCACTATGAGTCAAAGATTACCTTAATCACGCGACAATCCACTCCTAGTTCCAGATCGAAGCTAGCAACTCCTCCATCCCAAGCCCTAGATCACTGGAAGCACGCCCAAGACACGAACAGAGGTCAAACAAGATCACAACCTCCATTTAGAACAAGTAGCGAATTCAAAAGAAACCTAGGGCTTACCTCAAGACAAACTAAACTCCGCGAGACTTGCTATGCCCAAATCGCCTCTCCTCACGCCTCCATGCCTGGCACGCACGATCGCGATCCATTGCAAGAAGTCGATCGTCGGAACCCTTTTCTCGCAAGGAAAGCAAGGAAGAAGGGAAGGACGGCGTCGGCGTCGGGGCGGAGCGACGGCGTCGACGTCGCTGAGGCGGAACCGTCGTGTGCGACGTCGGGGAGGAGTCGGGAAACGGCGCAAAGGGAAAAAGGGAGTTCGGGTGAATGAGGGGAAGTTAGGGCACGACTGAGTTTTATAACTGTTTTTGGACATTTTGCAAATAAACCCACCAAGGTTTGAAAATTACAACTAAGCCCTTTAAAATTTACAACTAAGTCCTTTAAAATTTTGGTTTTCAACACTGCCCGCCGACGTTTTCGGGTCGGCCTCTCCTAGGTGGTTTCTTCGGCCTCCGAGTCCAGGTCTAGTGGTTGGGCCACAAACTCACCCCCTGCATCTTCTGGAAGCCTGGTCGCAATAGCGCTGCGAATCGACAACACAGGTCTTTGAGCTAAATCCTCTGCAGCTCAGGCTTCCAACTCTGCCTCATCCAGGCTGAGCTTCTCAGCAAGCATTGCGTCCCATATGATTTGAGCTGCGAAATAGGAAAGCCTTAGTTAGCGCTAAATGGTTCGAATGCAAAGTAAAGGCTTACCGAAGGATCTGGGCAGAGCAGTGGAGATCTGATTCAGCCTGAAGATATATAACACCGCCTCGTTCAATAAACGACTGATGTGAAAGTGAAGTCCCCCGATTTTAGAAAAGGCCAGTTGAAACGTTGGGTCCGAGCGGTAATTCTTAAGCATGGGTGGCTGGGTGGGTAGATCTTCTACCCAATCAGTAGGCCAGGAAGGGGCTGGACTAGTGTTAACGAATAAATAATGGGTCTTCCACCCCTTATTAGAGGAAGGAACCTTATCCAGATAGGCAGACTTAGCCCGAGCCTGGAAGAAAAAATTGTCCCGCTCCTGCTTCTTGGGATAATAGAAAAGTGAAAAATTCGGGGCTCCAAAGGGGTGCGGTATAGAGAGAAAATGACAACGGTCCCGCAAAGTATCCGGACGGAGTTAAGGTCCAGCTGAGAGAGTGGAATTTGGAAATACCGACAGACCTCCGCTATAAAGGGGTGAATGGGCAATCTTAACCCGGCTAGGAGATTTCAATCATATTGTACATTTTCAGAATTATATATATATATATATTATATTTATAAAAATTATATTATTTTTTATTTTTTATTTTTTATTAATTTTATATATTTTTTCAAATATTCGAATTATAAAAAAATTAATTTTAATACTATATTTAAAATATAATAATAATTATATCACTATTTAAAATATAATAATAATTACGTGAACAAATTATTGATAGTATCGAAATTATATTTAAATAATTAAAAAATGATTAATTTATATAGTTTAAGGATATTATTGTCATTCAATTAAAAATTAAGCTTGAAAATAATTATTCTCCCAAACACTCAAACTTTATATTGTATCAGCTTTCGGCTTCTATTTTCAAACACTGCTTACTTTATCTTCTAACTAACTTCAAGATAATCACTACAAGAATCACTTTTCAAGAAGTAAAAGTTCTCCCAAACACTCCCTTATACTGGGAAGAGGCTCGGGAGGACCGTCGAATGTCCTCTAGAAAAGGGCAGGATAAGATCACCATCGTCGGTTTCCCATCCATTCCGACGCTTCGAGAACCTCACCCTGACACCACACGAGGATCGCTGACAGACGACGCCTCGGCGCTAGGCAGGCCTAATCAGAGAGGGGCGCGTGGTGAGATTAAATCATGATGTGATAGATGGATTAATCGGCTCATAATGATCGCGATTCGGGAGCCATGCAGGGCACAGGGGAAGGTAACGACAAAGAGGTTAGATTGGTCGGATAGCCTAGTCAATTAGACTAGTCGTCTCCTTCGACTAGATTTGAAGGGAAGGCTTGTGATCCGGTCGAGTAGGATTGCCCGGTCCTACAGTAAGGCCCAAGGCAAGCACACAGACAAAGTCATGATCAAATGTAGCCAGAAGATCGCCTGGACGGCCTTTTCATTTGATCGAGCGTCGGTCGACCATACCCATCAGCCGACCAGACGGTTGGGCACCAAGCGCGGCTCACCAAGCGACCAAGAAACCATCTTACGCTTTGGTTACTGAACGCCGGTCGGCCACACCCATCGGCCGACCGGACGGTTGCGCACCAAGAGCGGTTCGCCCTACTCTAAACGGCCATGAAGGCATCGCGCAGCGCTTCGTATGCCGATCACGCCAGCCGCGTCACTGACGTTCCTGAGTCCACGATCACGCCGCCCCTTCCGGTCGAGGGATCTAGTCGGAGGTCGGACGCCAGGACGCCGGGCACGCGCGTGCCGCCGACGCTCACGCCTGTGAGCTCGATGTAGTAGAAAGTGTCCGCCTTGGGATTTCGCACCATGGGAGTGTAGGCCACTCGCGAAGTGGCCCTGGGCACGGCGGAGTTCCCGAACACCACCGTGGACGACCGGTTTGGAGCACCGGCAGAGGTGCGATCTACTAGGCAGTATGAAAACATGCGGCCGAACCGTCGGCCAGCCTGGGACGGAAAAGAGAGGCTTCCCCGACCAAGGCCGAGGAGACCGGCAGCGGCAACGAAGAGGCCCTCGTTGTCATGGCCGCATCCAAGAGCGACGCGCGGGACACGGACACTTCGCCGGAAAGTCAGTGTCTCGGTCGAGAACTCGCCCATGGTGATGGATCCGTCACCGTACGAGACCTGATACTGGCAGCTCCGGCGGCGCGTGTCGCAGCCGGCCACATCCAGGCTCCGGCATTTCGGGGTGCCGCAGGGTACTGCGGCGTAAGTGCGGGATCTTCGAGGGTCGAAGATCGGGTCGGACTGGGAGTAGCAGCGCCGGCAGGGAGCGCTCTGCAGCCAGACGATGTCGCTGCCGGTATCGAGCACCATGTAGACGTACCTCGGCGGCGTGCCGATCCCGATCCTGGCGAAGTACTCGCCGCTGCCCTGCGCGAGGCCGGACACCGCCTCACTGCTGAACCCCCGCCGTCCAGCAGTGACGTTACGAGGAAGCAGGGCGAGCATCTGCCGGAGCGATTCGACCCGCTCAGCGTCCCGGTCGAGGCGGAGGCTGAAGATCTGCTCGGCAGAGGCGGTCGCGGCATGGAGGGAATCACGGTGTGAGAGCTCGAAGTGGAAGGAGGAAATTTCGACCCCCACTTACCCCTTGCAGCTTAGTCATCGTGATTTATCTCCTTTTAGCTGGAGCTGGCTGACGGGGGCCTGGGGAATCGTCTTTTTTTTTTGCATGGCAGGCAATAATATTATATTGCTATCTGGTTGGTTATGATGGATGGAAATATCGATCCATCGAGCGCAGTCTCTTTATAGAGCAGCTAGCTAGCGAGGGAGATGATCGGAGAGAGGGCTGCGGTGGTTGTTGAATTGGCGTGGGGCTGCAGGATGCTGCATGTCGCTGGAGAACAGTACTGCGTAGAAAAGTCGTCTGTCTGCAAGGACGTCACCGAGAGAGAGACTGGGTTTTGTCCTGTCGGGCTGCATGCCCGTTCCAACGCACCTTCAAATCTGCCTGAACCAAAACTGGATTAAATCGAAATGATTGATCTAGTTAATTTATTTTAAAAGTTTGATTCGATTAAGTTGAATTTTATTTTATTTTTGACTATAAACGTCAATTAATTATAATGCATTAATCGACTATTGGTTTATAAATAAGCAAGATAATTGACTGTCCACTTAGTTGTCAGTTTGATTAACTCGGTAGGTTTGATTTGTTTCCTTTTAATAGCAGAACTCATTTGATTCAGTTCGTGAAAAATAATAATTTACTAATTTTGGTTAATTCGATTTGATTTTAATAGAATATTTGACCTTACTCATGTGAATGCTTGAGAGAGGTTTGAACTCTTCGTTGGATCCTTAACGACTTGGTACACTCCATCTATCTGTTCATTCGTCTGACTCATGAATTTGTGGTAAAAAATGATTCGTTCGTCCTTAGTGCCCCCGTCAATCCGTCTCAGGGCCAACAGTCTAACTCATGAATTGATTGGTTCATTGAGAGGTTTGATCACGCGATGACCTAGGTTGACCAATTTGATTCACCTATGCTCGTTGGTAGACTAGGTAGATTAACCCGTCGGAAAAGAAATTAATTTATGGATCTCACTAAACAATTTAATTTAGAAAAATATATAGGTTAAACTTATTTACGTTTATAATTATTTTTTAATGCAACCAAATTCTTAATTAACTTTAAATTAACGTCGTCGTTTAGAATTGATATAAGATATAATTGCAGTTTTAACTAAAGTTGTTATATAATATTCCAAACAACTACGAATAAAATTATTATATATTATAGTAATTTTGAGCAAAATTATATTAATTTAACTCAAGTTGCTATATTAATATTGAAATAAAAGTATTTTCAAGATGGAAAATTTGATAAAATTATTTTAAATATCACTTTTTTCCTCCCAAAATAGAATATATAGTTGATTATTTATTGTCCGTATCAATCCATTTCTTTTGCCAAAATGTAATAGTTAGTTACATTATTGGCACTAATGGAGTTGTTTTTGGTGGGAAATCAACATCGAACCCCACATATCATTTAATATTATATCATTATTGAAGAACAGCTCGACCCATCCAAGAATGATCGAAGGTCAGTCGGTTGGGCCCCCTCGGATGACCGATCGGGCCCCCTTCAGCCAACCAACTTGGCGATATCAGATTATGGAGCTGTGGAAAATGAGGCGGGGATAAGTCTACAATCAGAACCATTTGATGATGATTAGACCCAGTCAGGTACGAACAAATATACATAATCCCCTCATTATGAGAAAGGGACATTAGCCGTAAGCACTCCCCCTCATACATCAAGCATTAATGCCAAAGGTAGGCTGACAAGAGAGACAAGTGAATGACCGCTTGACGGCTCAATCTGGCCATCGGAAACACTAAAGCTGCTAAAAGATTGAGTGTTTATGAAAGAAGATGACAAAGACAGGACAGGGGATCTCCCACCCTATATAAGGATCGCCTGAAGCTCTGAAATTGGGATTGACTCCTCTGGGATTGCTACCTTTGGGCTTCTCCAACACAACGGACCTCGTTCAGGCTTAGAAGCATTCGACCCCGCACTCAGGCCTTCGGTCTGACCACACGTCCCCCCACGACTCATTCGTCTTGCAGCGTTGCCCGAGAGAAAGACCCCTTTCCACTTGCTGATAGGATCAATTGAATTAAGTTTTAATCTTGATTTTAGCGATGAATAATTATTTTCGTCACTAATTAATTAAATATAATAAATATAAATTCTAATAAAATACTCAAACAATAATGAATTTAGAGATCAAATATAAATTCCATCGTTAATTAGTGATCAAAGATTATTTTGATCTGACGAAAATTAAATTTCATCATTCAATCCATCGAAATTTAACAGTTTTCTCGTAGTGTATTTTTTTTTCTATAATTTAGTATTTCTTAATTATTTGGCTTACGAAGTAGATGCTCATTTCAGTTCCATTAATTAAAGCTTAATTTCAATCATTTCTTTTCCTTGATACGACAAAAATATATTAAAAAAAGTACCCTTTATTTGTTTTATTGAAAAAATCTTAATTTTTTTAAAAATTTCTGTTACTATTTTTGGGGGAAATCAACGTAGAATCTCATTTAATATTTATATTATTATTAAACAATGATTTTGAATCATGAGCCTACCCGATTTTGTAGCTAGATTGAGACAATGAAAGCGAGGTCTTGAATAGATCCTCATTTGTCATGCGTAACAACGTTAATATATATATATATATATATATATATATATATATATATATATATATATATATATATATATATATATTTTTGATCTCCTACGGATCGTTCCCTGTGGATCGCGTGCGCACAACGCCTAATCGGTCATATATATATATATATATATGTGAATTTGATCTCCTGCGGACCGATCCCTGCAGATCGCGTGTGCGACAATGCCTGATCGGTATATATATATATGAATTTGATCTCCTACGGATCGATCCCTGCGGATTGCGTGCGCGACAACACCTGATCGGCTACCGGAGGCTCGGGAGCGTCCCGACTGGTTCACCCGTACCCCGACGGGTTCACCGTACCCTCTAGGGTTCATCGCACCCCCCTTGAGTTATAGTTTTATTCGGGGGCGGCGGGTGTCCGATCGACGATCGGAGGACTCGCCGGCCATCGCCGGCGAGTTGGGACACGGGAGCGCAGCGTCTCATCCGTGACCGATCAGGGAACTCCCTGATCGGTCTGGCACCGTGGTCCGCTCACAGTCCGCAGGAGATCATTCCTCTATATATATATATATATATATATATATAATAATAATAATAATAAATGAGCTAGGGACAATAGCAAGTGAGGTATATATATATATTTAAAATAATAAATGAGTTGAGCTAGGGACAATAGCAAGTGAGGTTTAAATTAATGACACGTTGCGCTTGAAGTCACGATAGAATAGGCTGGACCAGATTAGATTTGAGCGTGACATTTTATCGTTGAATAATTATTTTTTAATAGCATTTTAAAAGAAATGATAAAATTTAAAAAAATCAATCCATTTATTTATTAAAAAAATTATTTTCATCACTCAAACTTTTATATTTAAAATCATATATAAGATGGTAATTTAATCGTTGCATAAGCTCCTCTTCTCGTTTTTACTTTTTAATTATGACATAAAATATTGATTGCTAAGTATCGCTTATAGTTTTTAAATTGGTTCTTATTTTGATTTTCATTTAACTAAAAATTTGGGAGAGAGCGCTCAGGGAGCGGGGTCGTTTCTTAATTGGCATAATATATTTTATTTTTTTAATCGATTAATTTGAGATTGTATAATTCAGTCACATAGAAATTTTTCATCAATTACTGAGATAAATAAAGAATTACTTTTAGAGATCTATAAAATTCCTTACCGTGTGTTGTAATTACAATTAAGATTCTTGATTATTTTATGGGCCCTGTCATTATGTGGTTGCATGACTGACGGGAAGTCTTAGTAATTAAATGTGTCGGCTGTTCATTAATTTGTATAAATTTATGAGTGCTACACCCTACTACGAGTCACCTAGATGAGAACCTTAAAACAGATGCGTAAATATATGAATAAAATAAAAAAAAGAACGTTAAAGAAAAAGTTAAAAATTTCCCCAATTGAAGATAAATCATGAACCTAGGAAACTAATCAATATTTCAAATGATGTAAACTCATGATAAATAGGCATATTAATTGTGAAAAAAAGCTAAACAGATTTAATTAGTAAAGATAAATTAGGATAAAATTCATTTAAATATAAATGAGTGATTTTGTCGCGAAGTAAGGTGGAATCCTAAGAGCGACATGGCCCCCCGAGTGATACGAGCTGCTGATGCTGGCTCCGCCCTGCGAGAAAATGATCGTTAGCAAACCCACCGGGAAAAATTCCTGGCAAGGCTCTCCGACGGTCAAGTCAGTCCCCGGTAGAAGAGTAAGAAAGTAATGGAACAGTAGAAAAAATACTATTGTGCGTTCCTGTGTGAAGGGGAGCGGAGGGGCTTATATAGCCGAGGGAGCCGACAGCTTCTGCCCGACCCGCCACCTCTTGTCGTATGCAGGAACAGGGCAAGGTGTAGCCAGTGGTGGCAGGGTAAGGTGTCGCATACTGGAATAAGGCAAGGGGCACTGTCAGCCCGCTAGCGGGCGTCGTCAGGCGCCACTCGGGCTGACACGAATGTAGGTAGTCATGGTACGGGATGCGAGGTTATGGCAAGAGGATCATGGTGTCAGCGAGATACTCGCGATTTGGGCTTGAAGAGTATCAAGTCTACGCTGACCCCGTACCCCTTCTGCTAGTGTGGTGTCAGAGAGTGAGCGTTCCTGAGGGTTACGACAAATCTCGAATGGTAACCCAGGCCGGATAACTACTGTCCCGGAGATCAGGCATTTGTGTCCTCTGAGACACGGAGGGGGCTCGGGATTAATTATCCCAACCTCGCCGAAGGTCGGATGGCTAAGGACCCGGGGATTCCCAAGCTCGGGGATGATCTGGCATGGGACCTCCCCAGTTAGGGCTCCTACGTCCCAGCATCCGACCCCCCAATCGGAGTCGGCTTCTCAACGCTCCTGAATGGAATGGGTCGGGTCAATCGTCTACTGGCTTGGGTCGTTTGGCCCGCTCGTCCCCATGAGACCCTTGGCCCCGACTTACTTCGACGGGGCGCCAGGCTAGTAGGCCGAGCTACACGTGAGCTAGGCCGGGATCATAACCATCTCCTTCGAGTCTAGTGGAAGGAGGCGCTGAGTCCGACTGACTGGACTTATCTGGAAGTGAGCCTGGCGCATCCGAGGGGCCTACTACTCACGCCGACTGTCGCAATCGAACTCGATTGGGTTGTCCGATCGGCGGGTCAGTGTCACCTCAAATTGTCTTTTCTGTCTTATCCCTGATCCAAGCAGAGCCGATTCGCATCCTGCTCATTAAGTACCGCCTTAACTGCCAGGGCCACGTGTCGGCTGGCTATTGATTTCCCGAGTAACGAAGCGCTCGTTGCCCGGGCATCTTCTCCTGCGAGCCCCTTTATTACTCGGTTAGTCTTCTTCTCCTTACTCTGTATGGCTTCCTCCTCTTCTCACTCAAACCCTTGGTATTCTACCACGGTGTCCGAGCTCGATCATCCTGCCCTCGAGCAAATCCGAACCGACTACCATATTTCCTTAGACTATCTTCTTCGCTTACCTGACTCAACTGACCGACCTGAGACCTCCCTCCTTAGCTACTTCACTATCTCCCGAGACCATTTGCATGCCAGGCTGCATTTCCCGATCCACCCCTTTATCTCTTCTGTTTGTCGATTCTTTCAGATACCTTTGTCTCAGTTAGCCGCGAACGTCATCCGACTGATCTGTGGGTCGGTGGTTATCTTTTCCATGTACAAAATTCCCCTCTAGCCAGAGATCTTTTACTATTTCTTCTATCCCAAGAAGCAAGAGCCGGGCGACTTCTTCTTTCAAGCCTGAGCCAAAACATCCTTCCTGGCGAAGCTCCCAACCTCGAATAAGGGTTGGAAGGAATACTTCTTTTTTGTTAACACCACCCTGACCCCGAGTTGGCCAACCACCTGGATCTCCGACTTGCCTTCATCTCCCCCTCTCCCCAAAAATTGTCGGACCCTTCCCTCTTATCAGTCGGCCTTGTCTGAAATCGGCGGCTGACATTTTCACGGGGTTCATCTGCTGAGTGAGGACATTTTGTACGTGTTCGACCTCAGCCAAGTGCTGTTCTGCCGACTCCGATCGCTCGGTAAACTTTTCATTATGTCTTTCGAATGTTTATAGCTAACTAAATCTTTGTTATTTTGCAACAAATATGATGCTGACAACCGCTCTGGAGGAGGGGTTCGACTTGGATGACGCCGAGTTGGAATCTAGGGTCGGCGAGCAGCTGGCCCGGCGAGAAGCAGCTCCACCCATGGCGACCCCCATCAATGTGTCCTCCCCGTCGGGCAATGAAGCGACGACGACTGCCGACCCTGAACCGATAGAGGTGGATGACCAACCTCTGGTCACAAGGCGTCGGCGGGATAGATCAGCTGACTCGGAGGCCGCGCCTCTGACAGTCCCAACAGTCAGGGCCTCCACTAGTTCCAGGCCGAAGAAGAAGAAGAAAGGGGTGGCGGTCCAACACTCATCCCCTACCCCGACTCAAGCTCGGGCGGGTACTCCCAGTGCCCGGTGCCGCTGACCTAGGGGGACTCCGTTCCCCCACCTACTGAAGAATCGAGCCACCGGCCGTTTCACTTGGTCATGTCGTCTCGCGTTGTTTCCGCCACGGGCTATGAGAGGCCACCTGGTGAGCAGACTGAGCGGGCCCAGGAGGTCCACCTGTATGGTCCCCTGGGCGAACACTTCTATCATGGCCTTCGGGAGGCAAACTTTCGGGGCCCGACCAGCAGAGCCAACGCCTTCCTCTCTGAGGCTAGTCAGGTATGTTTGTCTGGTGTTTTTCCTCTTGCTTATTCTTAACTTGAGACTAAGATCTGTTTATTGTTTGCAGCTTTTTGGCTCGGCTTACAACTTGGTCGTGTCCTTCATAGCCCACACCTAGGCTCGGCACCAGGCGGGGTGCCGGGTGGAGAGGCTGGAGACTCAGCTCCGACATGCGCAACAGGTCTCCAACGAGAAGACCCTGAGCGGTCTGCAGGCCGAGAATTTGGCCCTACAAGAGCATCCGGCTCACTCGGAGGAGCGACTCGAGGCCACCCAAGAGGAGCTCGACTCGGCTGATACGGTGGCCGCCCAGGCGCAGCACCGAGTCTCTAACCTAGAGTACACGGAGCCAAGGCCTGGGCCCTCGAGGGCCAAGTGGTTGATTGTTTCCGCAAGTGCACGGTTTGTCGTCAAGTAATAAAATATCGATCCCACAGGGATTGGGGCAAGTACTAGAATTTTACGAGTTTTAATTATCCAGATGAATGTTTTAATGATAAATTTGCTCTAAATCAAGCAATTCAAACGATCGAAAATCAGCGAAAGTATTGAGGGATAAAAGTCAATCTTAGGATTACGGTTTCACCATTCTAACTATTATCATGATAGTTCTCCGTTGACGACTACCTATACCCAAGTTGATTTCTTTTATTCGAATGCAACCTTACTTATCAAGGTTTCCGAAATAGACGATCTTTTCATGCTTTGGAATCCTGTCACCTTCCCGCAGATCTATCTAAACGTCTACCAGATTCGTAAGCTGATTCCTAATTTATCGACGACCTCTTTTGAAGATCACGTCAATGTATCTACTTTAATTCATCTCTAGTCCTATGGCATACGTACGTAGATGACTCTTAGTTGCTTTGGATCCTGTCACATGAATCCTGCAAAGCCTATCTAAACAATTACCATTTTTCGTAGAAACAAATCAAAGCATCATTCAACAATCGATTCAACCAACAAGGATATGCGTAATCGAACTAACAGAGTTAATAACAAATCATGAAAATAGTTAGGGCTACTCCCTCTTCCTAAGATTTACACGACTACTCCATAAATCCGGAGAATTTGACAAATAGATAGGAAATAGACATTACAAATCCTCCTTGATGGTGTTTCCCCCTCCAAGTCTCGACAAAAGCAATCTTTTCCCTGATTTCCGCCGCCCCCTTTGGTGTTAGGTCTTTTCCCTTTTTATAGAATCCCAGCGGCACGCCCGTGCTGATTGACACGGCCAGGACGTGTCCTCTGCGGCTGCTCGTTCTTCAATAGCATGCCTTGCCCGTGCTTAACTGGCATGGGCGTGCTCTTCATTTTCCACGGCCGTGCTTAACTGGCATGGGCGTGCTCTTCATTTGCCACGGCCGTGCTTAACCAACACGCCTTGAGCGTGTTGGTCGCTTGACTCTGCACGAAATGATCAAGAAACACCACGGCCGTGCTTAGCCAAGACACGGGCGTGTCTTCACGTGCTGAGTGGTTCGACTGGTTTTGTGCATCCTGTCATCAAAATCCAACACACAGCAGTATCCTCGCCCAAAATATGTTAAACCAAGTAAAAACTATCCAATATGCCTCTAATAAGATAAAAACAAGATGAAATGCATATATATTTCATGCCACAAAACTATACATGAGTTTCACACATCACCAAGCTAGGGATGAGCTGAGGAAAGTCAAGGCGGAGCTCCTGGAGGTGTCCTAGTCAGTCTCGGCTTTGCGCGCCGATCTGATCGCCAAGGAGCAAGAGCTGGCGGTCCAAGCGGAGAAGACGGAGACTTTGGCGGCCCAGCTGACTGCACGGGACGGGGAATTGAATGCCCGATCGGAGGAGCTCAGCCAGCTCAAGGGGAGGCGGTCTACTTGGGAGGCTGCCCAATCAGAGTTGGAGGCTTCTTGGTCGGAGCTTGAGGAACTCCGGGCCTACAAGGCGGGGGAGGCGGCTCGGTGGGATGCTCGGAGAGTTGAGTATATCAATTCTCTGGGGTTCAACCGGCAGGTCTCTGAGAGGTTGCGCCCGATACTGAAGCATCAGATGCTCAGCATCTTTGATCAGCTGAAGCAGGGCGGACACCTATCCCACGACCTACCTCTCAGTGTGGGGCTCTCTGACCCTTTAAGTGAGGGTCGGGTTTTTGTGTTTCTTTTCTTTCCTTCTGTAGAGTCTTTGCCTCCTCTTTTGTAATGAAACTACTCCTAATGAAAGTTCTTTTTAGTCTCTGCTTTGTTAAGCGTGTTTGTTATATTTGTCACGCCTAAGTGTTGGTAGTTCGGACAGAGGTTCGGGTTCCCACCGTACCCCATTCTTTGCGAGGTTGACTCGGCTAACTCGGCCAGCGAACGTGAAACTTGGATTGGGTTAAAGCTAAGGCCTAGCCTTTAGAGCAACAGGAGCCCAACCTCTACCCTCGTGTTGGCACTCCTCTATGTTGTGCGTGTCGCTCTGGTGGAACGCACAATAGGGTCTCCATTGGGTTGACAGGCAGCCCTGGGCCACTTGCTTCACGTTCCTGCGCTCCATTCCCACTCGATCGATTGCCCCCTCGGACTGCGGATGGGCCTTCCCGGGGATCAGCTATTTAGAGCGGGGCTCGGGGTCGGCATGTTGACTGACTCTTTCCGAGCTGTCTGCGCTTCCTCCACGTTGATATACTTGACATTCTTTGCTAGCAGGCTGTCAAAGTCCTTGGGCGGCTTCCGTATCAGTGAGCGGAAGAAGTCTCCCTCCTGTAGTCCTTGGGAGAAGACGCTGATCAGCACCTCGGGTGTGACAGTCGGCACATTTAGGGCCACTCCATTGAACCTCTTAATGTAGGCCCGGAGGGACTCCTTCGGGCCCTACTTCAGGGCAAACAGATTGAGGCTTGTCTTGTGGTGCCTCCGACTGCTGGCGAAGGCACAATAAGGCCTTCCTCCATGTCGTGTGTATGGCTCTGGTGGAAGGCACAATAAGGCCTCTAGCGGGTCGGTAGACACCCTTTAGCTACTTGTTGCACGTGCCTGCGCTCCATCCCCGTCCGGTCGACCACCCCCCGAGGGTTGTGGATGGGTCCGCCTGGGTGTTGGCTATTCTGCCCGGGGCTCGGGGTTGGTGTGTTAGCCACCTCCTTCTTTCGGGCGGCTTGTGCTTCTTCCACATTAATATATTTGACAGCCTTCCTGAGCAGGCTATCAAAATCTTTCAGCGGCTTCCTGATCAGCGATCGGAAGAACTCTCCCTCCTGCAATCCTTGGGAGAAAGCACTGATCGACACCTCAGGTGTGGCAGTCGGCACATCCAACGCCACTCCATTGAATCTCTTGATGTAGGCCCACAGCAATTCCTTCGGACCTTGTTTCAACGCGAACATGTTGAAGCTAATCTTATGGTGCCTCCGGCTGTTGGCGAAGTGTTGGAGGAACGTCCTCCTGAGCTCCTCAAAGCTCGACACCGACTCATTAGGGAGTTGGTCGAACCACCGTTGAGCGGGTCCCGAGAGCGTGGTCAAGAAGGCTCGACATTTCACGCATTCGAGATATTGATGCAATAGGGCTACACTCTAGAACTTCATCAAGTGCTCCTCAAGGTGGCTAGGGACACTTCGACTAGGGCCTTTCCCTTATCAGGTCATGGTCTGTGCGTCTGACTAGAAGCGGACACCTTGACTGGCATAGAATCAACCTCATCGTCCCGCCCTCAATAGAAAGCGGCGGGAAAGGGGGCCGAGCCTCCCTTGAGCCAGGCGGCCGTTCCCCGACCTATCGAGTGGTTGTGCCCCGACGGCTTGGGGATTCGGGTTGCTAGGCTACCTGCCTGTGAAGGCCTTTGAGAGGTTTTCTGAGCTCGGGCGGCCATCGCGAGCTCGTACTCCTCAGGTGTAACTGTCACCATCACTCGGTTGGGATCTTCCATCGTGCACTTCTAATCAGGCTGAATTGTCCCTCCTTCTAGCGCCAAATTTGATCCTGTCGCGAAGTGAGATAGACTCCCAAGAGCGAAGTGGTCCCCTGAGTGCTACGAGTTGTGGATGCCGACTTCGATCTGCGAGAGAATGATCGTTAGCAAATCCACCGGGAAAAGTCCTCGGCAAGGCCCTCCAACGGTCAAGTCAGTCCCCGGTAGAAGAGAAAGCAATGGAACATTAGAAGAGAATACTATTGCGTGTACCTGTGCGACGGGGAGCGGAGGGGCTTATATAGCCGAGGGAGCCGGCAGCTTCTGCCTGACCTGCCACCTCCTGTCATAGGCGAGAGCAGGGCAGGGCGTGGCCAGTATTGGCAGGGTAAGGCGCTGCATGCCCGAATAAGGCAAGGGGCACTGCCGGCTCACCGACGTGCGTCGCCAGGCGCCGCTCGGCCTGACGCGAACGCAAGTGGTCATGGTACGGGGTGGCCGGAGGATCATGGTGTCAGCGAAATATCCGCGATTTGGGCCTGAAGTGTGTCAGTTCCGCGCCGACCCTGTTCTACTTCTGCTAGTGTGATGTCAGAGAGTGAGGGAGCGTTCCTGAGGGTTGTGACCATCTTCTTCTGGGAGCGCCGCTCGGCGTCTCTGAGAGGAATCTATACCTACGGTAATTGTGACCGAGTCAGAGGCGCTCACCCTCACCACATCCGACCTTATCTTAGGGTCAGGCAGTTGGGGAATCGGGGATTTCTCGGATCGAGAACTCCTCATGTTAGGCCTCCTTCGGCTTGCCCATTGGGCCTCTATTGGAGCCCGTGTGTTTGAGTCAGGGTCGGCCTTTCAAGGACCCTGAACAAGCCGAGTCGGGCCGAACAACATTGGCTCCATCGCTCGCTTGAGCCCTACGGTTCACCGGGCCACGGACCCCTATCTCTTCCCGCCCTGACGTGGCGCCAGGCAGGCCGGCCGAGTCACCCATGAGCTAGACCGGGATCACATATTAATTTACTTATCTAACTACTATAATTATGTGATAACTAATTATAATAATTATAAAATCGTTGCTACTATAATTTTATAACAATTGCGGTTTCTACTTAGGGAATGTTTGGGAGAGCTTCTGCTACCTGCTTTTTAGATTCTGGCTATACAGAATCACTTTTGAGTGTTTGGGAAGGCTAGATTCTACTTTAGCTTCTGTTACTTTTGCTCAGAAGTTAGAAGCAAGAATTTGATGCTTCTACTTGCTTCTGCTTTTTTATTTATGATATAATATTAAAAAATAATATTTATATCCTTAAATAATATAACATTTTACCTGATTGCCACTTAACTTAATTTTATCTCCTCAATCATATTGTACTAATATTTATTTTTAAATAAAATTTTATATTTTTAAATAAAATTTTATATTTTTATAAAATTTCAATCATATGGTACATTTTCAGAATTATATATATATATATATATTATATTTATATAAATTATATTATTTTTTATTTATTATTTTTTATTAATTTTATATATTTTTTCAAATATTCAAATTATAAAAAAATTAATTTTAATACTATATTTAAAATATAATAATAATTATATCACTATTTAAACTATAATAATAATTACGTGAATAAATTATTGATAGTATCGAAATTATATTAAAATAATTAAAAAATGATTAATTTATATAGTTTAAGGATATTATTGTCATTCAATTAAAAATTAAGCTTGGAAGCAATTATTCTCCCAAACACTCAAACTTTATCTTGTATCAGCTTTTGGCTTCTATTTTCAAACACTGTTTACTTTAGCTTCTTACTAACTTCAAGATAATCACTACAAAAATCATTTTTCAAGAAGTAAAAGCTCTCCCAAATACTCTCTTACTATAATGCGCTTTTGATTCACCTTCGATTTTGAATTTATGTGAAAATATAGATGAGAAATAATAATGAGAATAATATAATTATATCAAATATTACACTGAAAGATAATTATATGATTTACAAGACGAGTCGTGGGATGGAGCAAATTTTTGTTAAAAAGTGAGACGTTCTTTGATTTGAAAAAATGTATAAAACATAGGAATATTGAAAATTATTGAACCAAACAATCGGGTCAGGAAATGAAAATTGGGCCATCGTTGAACCAGCTCGTGGTCCGGCCCGACCCAAAAGTTGACTCTATCGGGGGAGGGGTATTTTTGAAAATAAATAAATGTTGGTGGGTTGAATGAAACTTCTCTCACGAAGAACATAAGTGAATGTTTAGTTTGTTTCATTTTTTATTTTTATTTTTCATAAAATCATATTTTTTTTATTTTTTAGAGAATAATTTTATTTTATTTTTTAGTTTTTAGAAAATATTATATCTTTTTTTGATTAATAAGGTTGAAAATTCAAACCAAATATATTTTTTAAAAAAAATCATATTTTCTACAATAAAATAAAAATAAAAAATAAACGTATACTGCCTAGCTAAACCTCACAAAAGTGCTTGAGAAATACGTTTTTGTTGGGATATATCAATTAGTCTCAAAAGTCCCTTAATCTTAGAGCGAGTAAGCTTCGAGTAGTTCATATATGGTTCCAATCCGTATTCATAATTTTACAAAGTTTTTATGCGTTAATTTCTTTAGCTGCACTAAACTTAACTTAAAACCTTCAGTTAAACTTCATAAATAATAAGATATATCCTTATTCACGTACGTCTGAGGATACAATTGCACATGACTCCATGAACAAATCGACCAAATTCCGGCAAGCATCTTGGTCGAAGCTGCCTTCGAAGTCGAAAATGCTTCTCGATCTGCGATGGCCCGTTGGTCTCAATGCTCACAAGTTGCTCGTAAACATTCCGATCTACGATCGAAAGTGAAAAACCTAGAAGTATTTAGTAGATTGTCTTCACCTTCATTACTAGCTAGTTAATTCTATGCACTCCTTTCCACTGCCATGTTCCATTATAAATGGAGTCGACTCACTCGTGCAAATTGAGTTCTTGCACTTGGTCGTGCCCATGCCCCAGGGTCGTCTCCAGAAAATTAAAACTTCATTGGAGGCCCTAGGCTAATTTTTATAGGAAAGATAATTAGCCGAGAAAAAGAGAAAACATTATTTTAGAAAAAAAACTATTTACATATAATGAACTTTTGGTATTTTGGATTCTAATTCAGGACAGTTCTAACCATTATATGTTTAAAAAATTAATTTATTATCAAATTTAATATGTAACCTAAATAATATGGAGGCCCCTAAAATAAGGAGGCCCTAGGCAGCTGCCTATGCTGCCTCCCCCTGAAGACGGCCCTGTCGTGCCCGACTTGACTTTGAGCTTCTTCTTCAATATGGTGTTCCACTACAAGAATTTTTACAATCAACAACGCCCAATCGATAACATTTTTTAAAAAAACGTTATCTTTTTTTGTTTTACAACGTTTTTAGTGAAAAGCGTTGTCTATGTGTTTTACTTTTTAATAACGACAACGTTTTATAATGATGCGATGTGCTTAGTGTTGTGGTTTCGGATGAAAGACAACGCTGTTACAAAAGCGTTTTTTAAAAGCGTTGTCGTATTTCCCGCTAAAATAAAAAACACATCCCCTCCCTCCACCTCGCTCATTGCCGACCCTCGGCGGCTCGCGAAAAATCTCTCCGCGCTTCTTTTCTCCGCGAAATATCTCCCTCCACCTCCCTCCGTGGCCGCACTCCGATTAGGGTTTTCCAAGGTGCGTCCCGAAGTCGCCTCTTGTGCTCGTTACTACTGCCCGTCGCGGCCGCCGACATCCGCGGTCATGGCGGACGACCTCCACTACTCTTCGCGACTCGATAACAAGAGAAAGTTCGAGGAGCCGGGAGATGGTGGCGTCCCTTCGCCGTCCGCGAGGAGACCGTCAGGCTTCTCGGCGCCGATCGCCTCGTCGTCTCCCGACGGCTGTTCCGGAGGCGCTGCTCCTCCCGCCCAACAATCTTACAACAGCGTCGCTCCGCCCCTTGATGGAATCCAGCTCGCCAAGCAGCGTGCCCAGGAGATCGCTGCGAGGTTATTCAGTGACGCTGAGGCCAAACGCCCTAGGCTCGAGAATGGAGGAGGAACGGGCGATTCGAAGGATACCAGTTTCGGATCTGCTATCGGCGGTAACTCGTGCGACTGTTCTTGTTTCCTATCTTTTAGACGCTAACGCTACGTTGTTGATTCGGTATATGTATCTTTAGTCTGATTTAAGGTTTTTTGGGGTATAGATATGCATGTGGCCATAGTTATAATTTTTTGCATTGTTTAGATGATTAAAGCTGCTAACGTTTTGATCGTCAACTGTCTTGGTGCTTTTGGAATCCTGGTACGGCCGTTAACCCACATCAATTAGTTTTGTCGTTGTGAAGTACCACGAGCGCAGTGACGAGGCTAAATGAGAGCATAAATTGTGAGGAACATTATCGTATGAAAGTAGGACAGAGTGGAGTTGTTGCTTCTATCTTTAAACACTTTTTTCACCAGGAAAATCATCAATGTTCAAAGCAGTAATAAAATTTACTTTTTCTCTTGTTGTCTCGCTCACTGCAACTCCCTGATTTGCTAAGATGTTGCTCTACGGCCAGACCTAGGCCTGCTGCTGATCATTCCCTTCTCTCTTGGTTCAACTACTTTTCATTGCAAAAGGTGACTCTCAGATGGAAAAAGAGGGGTTCCTCAACCAATCCTATATCAGAACTGAATGCTGTCACTGAATGGTGCTCACCCAATAACTCAATCCTTTGCACGTCCTGACAATTAATTTCTTATCTAGAAACTCAGTAAAGAGAAAGTTCACTTCTTTTCAGTTATCATTTAGCTATTTGAAATTGGAAGGAGAGCTTTCAGTATAAAAAAATTCTCCATAATTACTCAGCTAGACTTTTTTATGCTCACCAAAATGAATTATTTCTTTAGTGCTCAAAATGACGTCTCATAACACCTGTTTACTGTCTTGTTAGGTTCTAGGACATAAAACTATATATTATAATTTGCTACATTTTTTTTGGCAATGTTTACTTATCTAGTTAATTAGATCTAAATCGTTTGCAGTGCCATGCTCCAGCATATGATTTGACCCATAAGTCACTAAATTGATTTTTGATTGCAAGAATAGTTATTCCATTCCTAATGCATCCTGATGGAATAACTATTCACGTGTTCGGTTACAAAATGGACTTGGAGTACTTATTTTGTCAGACTTGTTATTCCCTCCAATCTTTCTTAGCTATTCCTTGTAGCAAACCCATTAATCCTTATTCCTATATGTCATTGTCCCATTAACCCAACAAAGGAACAGGTTTGCTTTATTCTTTACTATTCTATTTCCTAAGAATAACTATTCTGTTTCTTACCAATTCATTTTTTGTATCAAATTTATGGAAAAGCAATAGATCTGTGCCACCATCGTTTGAACTGCCTTATAAGTAAGTCATTCTCAATGTTTTTATTCAATCAACCAAACAGAGGAATGCACATGGTTATTCTATTCCTTTTCTGTATTATTTCCTAAGACTCAGTTATTCTATTTCTTACTAATTCATTTTGTGAATCAAGTGCCAACTGTCACATAAAATTAATAGATTTTTGTAACCATCCTTTGAATTTTTTATTGACCTTTGATAAATGCATTTGAACTGTAATCATTTAATAATTTATTCAGTTGTTATTATGTTACCATACTCCTGCAACTTTTACCATGTGTTGGTATTGTATCTAGTGAAGCTTCTTTGATTAGTAAATATCTTCTTTTATTTGGTTTATGATCATCTTGATAAACTGGTTATTGCATTTCTGAAATTGGCAGACAATATACTGAAGCCTATTAGCCAAAAACTATCTTCTCAAATCAGCTTCATTTCTCACCCATTACCCTCTTATGGCTATCAGGGTTCAAGTAAAAAGATTGAGATTCCAAATGGAAGGGTATGATCTCCTTTACTCGTGTTTATTCTAATCGTCTGGCCATGCAATATATTTGTTTAACTAATGGAGCATGTTATTGACATACATCATTTATTATCATGTGATGTCACAGGTTGGTGTAATCATTGGGAAAAGTGGTTGTTGGCCCAGACCAAAGAATAGAGCACCCAAGAACCACACCGATATGCAAGAGGAACAAAAAAGGAAAACGAAGAAACCGAAAAACGAAAGAAGAACGAACGAATTTATTTTTCTGGAAGAAAGCAAATTTACAAAAATACTGAGACAATGTTTCACATGCCTCTAGGACCTTTTAAATACACCACGAACAAGACTTAGTCATTACTTATCCCAATAAAATAGGAATAAAAATAGGGAGACTAATTCTCTAGTTATCCTATTAAAATAGGAAAGGCTAATCTAAGACTAAGTCATAAAATTATCAGAATAAAATAAAAAAATAAAATATGATGATAATTAATGTCTGGATTAATTATTTTCTCACAGTGGTGAGACTATAAAATACCTTCAGCTTCAATCAGGGGCAAAGATTCAAGTAACGCGAGATATGGATGCCGATCCCAATTCGCTGACTAGGTCAGTAGAAATTGTGGGTACATCTGAACAGATTAGCAGAGCTGAGCAGTTAATTAATGATGTTCTTGCTGAGGTAATATTTTATATTCTATACAGGTAAAAAGATTCATCGTGTCATTACCCACCAGATGATACATTTTTAATTTTTATTTTATCCATTATTTTGTGTAAAATTACTTCTCTAGGCTGATACTGGGGCTTTAGCTACGATTGCTTCTAGAAAATTGGGTAGTGTTCAGCCTGGTTCGGAACAATTTCAAATGAAGGTTCCAAACAACAAGGTGTTTGCCACTTAATATATTGTTATAATGAAAGTGAAACAAGATACATAAGGCAGATCAATCTATCTTGTTGTATAAGTGGTACCTGATCCAAGGACATAGTAATTTAAAATATCAACTCTGTTAGGTAGGACTTGGTATTCTGTGTTGTTTTTTTATATTTCTCAAAAAATTTATTCAAATATTTAGGCAAGCATTCAAATCATGCTTATGTATCATTGATCTGACAATATTCATGATTGTGGATGTGAAAAATTAGTAATTGTTTTTTTTTCAAATGAAAATTAAAGGCGAAGTGCTTAGTTAGTAGTTAGTATTAGACTCATCATGAAGACAATACATGAAGTTGAGTGGGAGGGAAATAGCTTGGTTCATCCTTATGTATCTACATCATTTGTGGGTTTGAATTTGAGACTCTGAGGACTGATCCTCATTAGCTTGGAGAATCATTAAGAAGATGTGACATAATTGAACTATAGAAATTGCCATTTTTGAATGCATATAGCTTTCTAGTTGCCTTCCATGTTTATAAGCCCAGCTCAATATCGCTCAAGAATTTATGCTTATTACTTCCCCATTTGTTATCTGTTTCTGCAGATTGTTTAAAGGGATGCGTGTTATGGGTGATGAGATATGCTATCCAGCAAAAGAATGTGAGTAGCATAGTATTCTATTTTAAATTTTCTTATTGTTTTAGTTGTCATCTTGCTTTTTAATTTTGTACCAGACCTCAGTATTCACAAATTGTTTTCGGCACGTGCTGATCTTCACAAGACTGTCTATACTCACTCCAAAGTAAAGGTATGTTTATTTTACAATCCTCTTCTAATTACTTCTGGCTTGTATTTCTGCATGATTGTGTACATAACTGCTCCTTTACTCATTAATACGTGGGACATTGTACCTTGGATGCTTCCTTTTGGCTACTGGTTAAAAGAGCTCCTTTTGTTTCCTAGTAAAATTCATTGATTTCATACAGAAATGCCTTGTTTGGACCCAAGACACATTTGCATTAACCAACTCATAGGTTTTAACACCGAAGAGATGAATCAACAGAGTTGCCATGATTTCTAAATTGCCTTCAACCATTTGAAAGTTGTATTCTATGTAGTCAGTCTTAGTGATCCTCATTCATCTTTTTACCTCATCAATGTCATCAGAGTTTTTGCTTTCCAGAATTATTTTATGTTGAACGGGTAAGATGGGTTTCATCTGCTAATCTCTGATGCCTGCCAAATGGTCTTGTAAATCTGTAATGAAATCATTAATTGCTAATGAGCCAGTTGTCTTAAGTTTAGGTTTGAAATTGTGATGAGCCTCCAATTTATTTGTTTGTTTCTGATACTTATGCTTTGTAATCAGTGAATCTTATTATCTAAAGGGATATTTTTATCGTCATGGAGACTTATTCCTTTTTTTATTACTTACAAAACGAAAATGATCCATCTACTTCATATCATGAACCAAACTATAGGGTACATATTCTATTCCATTCTTTATCAGGCTCATTCCCTTGGAAATACAATCCTATTTCATCTCTATTCATTTCATGAACAAAACTGAAGAATACATATTTTTATCCCATTCTTTATCACTTCCATTCCCTAAGAATCATCATGCTATTCCCCTCTCTATTCCATTTCATAAACCAAAGGTATGATGAATGTGTAAAATAAAGCATTAAGTTCTCATTTTCTTGAAATAGAATTAGTTGTCCATTTAATATTAATTTTCCTTTATTGTCTATTAAAGTTGTGCTTCATCAGTTTGACATTGTTGCCTTTATGGCATAAGTATTCACTTAGTTGCTTCTGTACTACGTTTTTCAGAGCATCAAACTAATGGCTGTGGATGCACTTGTAAAAGCTAATGGTTATCTGAAAATATCTTCATATCCCTTTGATCCTGCTGAATACTGGAAGGTTTTGTTGTATTTATAGGATAATTATTACTTCATATATTATCAAATGCATTTTACTTGTTTATCATTTATGTGACAGTTGGATGATACAATATTAAAAACCATTGAGTTTGCTGACAGCAAAAAACTGAAAGAATCTAAAGACATAATCCAGCGCATACGCCGTAGGGATTTATATCAGGCAATCATCTATCTTTGCATCCAAAGTTTTGTTCTGCTGATGTCTGAATTTTGTTTACTTCTTATTTCTTGCATGATGTTGGGATTTGGTAGATGGAAAATTTGATGCTTGACAATTTGAGGTGGAAAATTTTATTTCGCCTCTATCAAATATATTACTACTAGTTGACTTATTATTTCAAACTAAAATATAGATAAATAAAATGAGTGAAGCGGATAGCTTGGTTGAGCTGTTCAGGGCTGGCTGAATTAGAAGACCAGGTAGGCTGTTCAGGTTAGGTAGACTGGGCGAATCCAATGAGTTAGATGTGGAATTCAACGACATAAGCACAAAATGAGACAATGGTCATATCACAAGACGAGTGCCAACACACAAGCCAAATAAAGTAAAAGGAATACTTTGTATGCAAGTTTACAGATCTGAACATGATGATTGAATTGACTAAACTGGGTGTGTTGCATCATGATTGGATGAGGCAGAATGGGCACACTAAATACACCAGACAAACTAAGTTGGTCAAATTGACCAGAGGAATCAAACGGCCAAACACGTCAAACATAGAATGAATAATTTCACTGGGCATGCCATTTCTGTCACGCCCCGAGACCCAGGAGCCGCTGATCCAATATAAAATCGGACAGCACCTCCCCTGTCCGGCGGACAATTTACACATACACACAGACAATATAACCTGTATACAATATATATATAGCACAACCACGCAGTTTAAAGGGCCTCAGGCCTCAGATATATGCAAAAACAACAGTTATATGATTATAACTATCGAAAAACCAAATCCGAACTCACCTGAGCTGCCAGGGGGCAGGAACAAAACCAAAACCAATCGAAGTCCAACATAGGACTCAAAAGTACAATACTATCGAATTAAACATGAATACATGTTCGAAACATCACAACGGAAGCATAGGAAAATACTACAGGGTCCATAAGCAAAACAAACATCAAATAAAACCAAGCGGAGCTCCTCTGGAGCTAGGGACTGGCGGCTCGGGATCTCCTCGCAGACATCAACCTGAAATAAACATATATGGCAACGGGGTGAGTCCATAGCTCAGCGGATACCCAACAGATATGCATAGAAGGTTATACCAACAATAAGAGTTCAGCTAATACAGTCTCATATCAACAAGAGGGAAAGACTGAAACTGAAAATATTGGGTAGGTACATACCTGAATCCATCTAACCTGTACAGAGGGTAAGAAATACCAAAAGAAGACAAATAGACATATAGTCTCAGATAACAAGTCTCCAGAATATGCAATGTCAAACAAGTGCAAGAATCAAGTGCAGCAAACAATGCACGATGCAAAGTATGCACATGGTGCAATGACATGTGTCACCCCTGACACCAGACAGAATCATCGTACACCTGTCATAGGGACGTCTGAAAAGGTAGGGCTCTGACAACTGTACACCCTGCCATCACTGCTCCTGAGTGACCGGGTGGCCAGGATGCTGGCGGAGACCACGCTCCTAACCCCAAGCAATTGGGGGAGTCAAGCTCTCATCTCCTCGTGGCTCAGTACGAGAAGGGATCCCTGCTTGCTACCACGCCCGCGCTCACCCTCCAATAGTGGCCGAACGGAGCAATACAGGGCAAAGGCACACATCTACGGTATCCACTAACCCATGAGTGGCCGTGTGTGCCCGTCATGTACCGGAAGACGATTAGGCTCAACCACAAGGGAGTCGCTGATCGCCGGCATGCAATAGTGCAAGGATGGTGTATGATAGATACACATACCTCCCTCCCAAGTCCTCAGTATGCTAAGTCTCAGTCTGAAATCCTATAACAGGAAATACAGGTATCCTACAAGGTATACTGAACTGAAATACAGATCCCTCAAGGTCAAATGCAAGAGATACCCTACGATATCTAAGCATACATGTAGAGATGACAATACTAGAGACTGTATGGAACTAACAGCATAATAACTCAAGGATAAACAACAAGTATCCAGAACTGACCTAATAAACAGGGGTAAACCACAATATCCAGATCAAACATAATAACCAGGGATAGCGTAGGATCTTACTGCTATCTATAACATTCTATGCATAACAAAATGACAATATCAAAATAGATAAGTCAAAGGGTACCCGCCTCCGAATAGGTGAAGTCCGTATCAACGAGACAGAACCACCCGTCAAAATATAATCCAAGTCAAGCTCCTGTATCATGGATTTAATTTAATTAGCTATTACACAATAACAACTAGCTAATTAATCCCTAATCCATATTAGGGTTAACCTAATCCATCACTTTTCATTTAATTAACTTGATTAAATGATTAAACCCTTATTCGTTTAGGATTAGGTTTAGTCTACATTTAACCTCTAGTTTCCCCTTTTAAGAAACCAACACCTAATTCTAATAACCACAACATAATTGAGCTTACCTCACACACCGCAGCTAGGAAACAAATCTCAAACAGTTGGAATGTTGCAATAATAAGCCGAGCAACCTCTAATTAAATCCTAGCCAGAATCCCTGACAGATTCACTTTCAAAACCAAGATCACAACCCTAAAACTTATCACACAGCTTTAATTCAAAGAGAAATCATCCTCATTAACAGTGGAATCACCCAAAGCCCTTACCTCAAATCTGGTGGTAAGAATCCTCCACCCCACAGCTCCAATTGTTGTTCATCAACTCAGCAGCCACCCAAAACGTGAGGAATTCTACAGCTAGATTGGCGCAACCAACCTTTTCCCCTATGAACCCTAGCTCGGTTCCAAAGGGATTGCAATCACAATCTCTACTGGGGAGGGTCACAGCGATCCCTAATCACAACATCAATAAAATCCAAAACGTTGTAACAAGATCAATCCCAGGAGACAAATCAGAACTTGACGAACTCGGCTTACCTCTATTGTGGTCGGAGATCGTAGCTTTGTTGACTACCTCCGGCGACGACCTCTCGATGAACGGTTTCCGTGTGACAATCCCAATCGAGCGTCGGCCCGCTGCAGCGTCGGTTAGTCAACCAGAAGAAATCCCCTGGTAGCCGGCGTCGCGTGAAAGAGAGGGGAAAGGCAGTGGAAGAGAAGAGAGTCGGCCGTCGGTTGTTGGGTTCCGGCTAGGGCAGCGAGCGAAGGAGGTTGCGGCTGTGGAGGAGTCGGTTTTGATCGGCCGATTGAGCTAGGGCACGGGTTATAAGAGTGGCACTTTGCCATTTGGTCCAGCCAAGTTCTGCATATTCGCAAAATCGCCCCTAGGGTTTTAATTCCTTACACATTAGCCCTTGAAACGTTTAGTTTTATTACATTTTAGTCCCTAAAGTTTATATCCAAGGACTCGGAACCCCGGAATCTATCTGGTAATTCTCCGAAAATTTCCGGAACCTAATCAAAAGTGTCGGATTTTACATCCTCCCCCACTAATAAAAATTTGGTCCCCAAATTTCGTTATTCACTATAATACCACTATCAAGAAGTATGCTGACATAAATACTAAACAGTAAACTAACCACACATACCTCAAGTGAACAGGTGAGGGTAACGAGCTCGGATGACATCCTCAAGCTCCCAGGTAGCCTCCTCATCTGAGTGATGCTGCCATCCGACTCTAACCAACCGGATGATCTTGTTCCGCAACTGGCGCTCTCTGTAGCCCAAAATCCGTGTCGGAACCTCCTCATACGTCGTATCCGGCTGAAGGGAAATAGATACGTCTGACAGCACATGCGTAGGGTCTGGTATATACCGTCTCAGCATCGATACATGAAATACGTCATGCACTCCAGATAGGGAAGGTGGTAATGCCAAACGGTAAGCTACTGCTCTAATCCTCTCCAAAATCTGGAAAGGGCCAATGTATCGCGGAGCAAGCTTACCTCGAAGACCGAATCTCTTCACCCCTTTCGTGGGTGAAACACGAAGGAACACATGGTCACCAATGGAGAACTCCAGAGGTCTCCGTCTCCGATCCGCATAACTCTTCTGTCGATCCTGTGCCTCGGACATCCGTCGTCTAATGGTACGGACCAACTCCGCCTCAAACTGTGCTCTCTGAGGTCCTAGCAACTGGGACTCTCCAACCTCCTCCCAGAGGGTGGGTGTCCGACAAGGCCTACCATACAACGCCTCATACGGTGCCATCTGTATAGCCGCATGATAGCTGTTGTTGTAGGCAAACTCAACCAGGTGTAGATGATCCTCCCAGCTGCCTCCGAAATCCACAACACAAGCTCTCAATAGGTCCTCTAGAGTCTGAATAGTCCGCTCTGACTGCCCGTCGGTCTGCGGATGGAAAGCGGTACTGAACCTCAACTCGGTACCCCATGGCCCGTTGCAGACTCTGCCAAAAACGTGATGTGAAGCGAGGGTCTCGGTCTGATATAATACTCATCGGAACACCATGCAGCCGAACAATCTCTCTACAATATAGCTCTGCTAGTCTGTCCAAGGAGTCTGTCCTCCGAATGGCCAAAAAGTGTGCAGATTTGGTTAATCGATCAACGATCACCCAAATCACATCGTGTCCTCGCTGAGTCCTCGGTAATCCCATCACGAAGTCCATAGTAATGTTTCCCACTTCCACTCGGGAATGGGAATCCTCTGAAGTAGTCCAGCAGGTCTCTGGCGCTCAGCCTTAACCTGCTGGCAAACTAGACATCTAGCTACAAAATCCGCGATGTCTTTCTTCATGCCGTTCCACCAGTAGGAACGCCTCAGGTCTCGGTACATACGGGTCCCGCCCGGGTGGATAGCAAAGCGAGAACGATGAGCCTCCTGCAGTAACTCCTCTCGGACCGGATGTGACTCGGGTACGCAAAGTCTCCCTCGGAAGTAGAGAGTACCCTCGTCATCTCTGGTGAACTCAGACTGCTGTGCTGAAGCTATCTGGCTGCCAAGGGACTGCAGGTGCAGATCAGTGGCCTGGGCCTCTCGAATCCTCGTCCGGATGGAAGACTGAGCAATCATAGTCACAAGAATACCCTGCTCAGTCCGTCCCTGCTCCTCTAAGCCCAACTCTGAGAAACCCTGAACTAGCTCGGTAACTGATGCCAGGAGGCAGGCCAAAGTCCCTCTGGACTTCCTGCTCAATGCGTCCGCCACGACATTAGCTTTCCCAGGGTGGTAGCTAATGGTGCAATCATAATCCTTAAGGAACTCCATCCACCTCCTCTGTCGGAGGTTGAGCTCCTTCTGCGTAAACAGATATTTGAGACTCTTATGATCAGTGAAGATCTCAAAGGTAATACCGTACAGGTGGTGCCTCCAGATCTTCAGCGCAAAGATAATAGCTGCAAACTCTAAATCATGAACTGGGTAGTTCTTCTCATGCTCCTTCAGCTGTCGAGAAGCATAAGACACTACCCGCCCGTGCTGCATCAGAACTGCGCCTAACCCCTGATGAGATGCGTCGGTATACAGCACGAATCCGTCCTCTCCTGATGGAAGAACGAGGACAGGTGCCGTCACCAATCGCCGCTTCAGCTCCTGGAAGCTGGTCTCACAAGCCTCCGTCCATGTGAACTTCACGCCTTTCCTGGTAAGGCGTGTCAGTGGCCCAGCAATAGTGGAAAATCCCTCTACAAATCGTCGGTAATATCCGGCCAAACCCAAGAAACTACGAACCTCAGTAACTGACCTCGGCTGCTCCCAGCTGGTAACAGCCTCGATTTTCTGGGGATCTACTGAGATGCCTCTGCTAGATACCACGTGTCCCAGAAAACCTACTGATGACAACCAGAAGGCACACTTGCTGAACTTCGCATATAAACGCTCTCGTCTGAGAGTCTCCAATACGATGCGAAGATGCTGTGCATGCTCCTCCTCAGAATGTGAGGTAAACTAAGATGTCATCAATGAATACTATGACGAACTTGATCCAGGATTACTGCAGAAATACACGGTTCATCAAGTCCATGAATACCGCTGGAGCATTGGTAAGCCCAAATGGCATTACCAAAAACTCATAGTGTCCATATCTGGTGCGGAACGCTGTCTTCTGGACGTCTGACTCTCTGACCCTCAACTGATGATATCCGGATCGCAGATCAATCCTGGAATACACAGATGTGCCCCTGAGCTGATCAAACAAATCCTCAATCCGTGGCAGGGAGGTACTTGTTCTTGATGGTCACTGCATTCAACTGTCGGTAGTCGATGCACAACCTCAAAGAACCGTCTTTCTTCTTCACGAAGAGAACTGGGGAACCCCATGGTGAGACGCTAGGTCTGATGAATCCCCTGTCCAATAACTCCTGGAGTTGGACCTTCAGCTCGTCCAACTCTCTCGGTGCCATGCGGTATGGAGCTTTCGATGCCGGCGAAGTCCCCGGTATCAGCTCAATAGTAAACTCCACTTGCCTCCTGGGAGGCAAACCTGGTAGCTCCTCTGGAAATACGTCCTGATATTCTCGGACCACTGGGACGTCCGAGAGCGGAGGGCTACTGCTGTCGTCGGTGCTAATAAATGACAGTAAGAAACCCTGACATCCGCGAGATAGTAGTCTCTGTGCCTGAAGCGCAGAAATAACCGATAAGCCCTCATCCCTGATGCCAGTGAAATCCCACGAGGGTTGGTCCGGAGGCCGGAAGGTGACCACCCTCATCTGGCAATCGACTGTGGCATGATACGCTGTAAGGATGTCCATACCAATAATAATATCGAAGTCCACCATCTCCAGAACTAACAGATTAACCGTGAGGGTAATACTACCGAAATCTAATGGGCATGCTCTGACCTCCTGTGTGATCCTCAAGATCTCTCCTGAGGGTAAGGATACAGATAACCCCTGTAGTCTAGCGGTAGCCAATCTACCAATCCTACTCATGAATATCCGCGATATGAAGGAGTAAGAACTACCTGTATCAACTAATANGGGTCACGACCAACACAAGAAGGTCACGGCGCAACATCATAACATCATAACATGGTTAGTGCAAATACAAAATCCATGAACTGATTCACAAAGTGAACTAACCAACATAAACTTACTTAGGCGCCATGAAGAAAGTTCTTTAAGGTTGGAGAAAGAAATCGCGCGGAAGAAGTTCTCGGCGCAGAAGGCTTCAGTGAGACAAACTTGCCAAAAACAGGGAGGAGCTCTTGCGCAGGAAGAGAGAAACCGCAGAGAGGCTCACGCGTAGGAGGAAGGGAGATCGCACGCGCAGGAGAAAGCTTCGGTGGTGAGGGGTTTTTGGTCTGCTAGGGTTCAACAATGAGGAGTTGTGAAGGAGTTAATCGGTTGGTGGATCGGTCCACCAACCACAATTTAATGTGCCTGAACGGATCACCATTCAATCTGATAGCGCCCAGACCGATCAGGCTCTGGCCTGATCGGACTGGCCTGTTCCTGATCGGTCAGGTGGCCGATAAGGAAGGCTCCTGATCGATCAACTGATCGATCAGGAAGCGAACAGTAGGGTCAGATGATTTTTGAGAGGCCCTCCTGATCGGTCTCTGGACCGATCACCACAAGGTGCCAGATCGGTCTGGGGACCGACCCAGGCTAGCAAAGAAAGGTTGGCCGAAATCTCGCAATGTCTCTGTGACCCCTCTGATCGGTCTGTGGACCGATCAATGCAGAATGGAGCCAAATCGGTTCAGGGACCGATCAGCTCTAGACCTGATCGATCCAGTGACCGATCAGGGTTCCTGATACTCCCTGATATGATCTGAAACATTCAGTTTCAGATTTTCAGAATCTTTCCAACGAGATCTGATGAAGTTTATCAAACTTGGACATGATCTCATGACTAAAATTGATCCCTAAACAAAGATCAAAGGTCCTTATGGTTTGAACAAACACTTTGCTCCATCCAAGTGGAGTCAAACTCAATCAACAATCATTCAAGCAATTTCAACTAAGTTTGTATCAAATTTAAGTTTCCAATCAAGTTTCCTTGATTGGAATGTCCAAGTATGATCATGGAGCCAAATACACATATGTTATGCATTGGTTTTCCCCATACTTGGTCACCGAAGTGATTATTATCTCGTCAACTTAATTTCTCAAGGGATGAATTGACATTTTGAGAAATTGAGTTGATCCTAACATCTCACCCCATATCTAGCAAACAAAAATGTTTTGTTAAACCTTATAGTTTGTGTGAGATGTACCCAAAGTTACCCAATTGTATCCCAACAATTTCGAAATGATCATAAAGGGTTTTGGATGCGTTTTGATCCTATGAAGTGCGACACATTCTCAACTCCCTTCTTAAGAAACTAAACTCATTTTCGGGGAGTGACTTAGTGAAAATGTGAGCGAGGTTCGACTTGGACTCTACATGTGAGAGTACAATATCTCCCCTACCAACATGATCCCTAATGAAGTGATGGTGTACTTCTATATGTTTGGTCCTAGAATGATGGACTGGATTTTTGGTTAGATTAATTGTGCTAATGTTATCACATAACACTTGCACACCCTTGTAACTCAATCCATAGTCCTCTAGAGTGTGAATCATCCACAACAATTGCGATACGCTCTCTCCCATAACAATATACTCTGCCTCGGTTGTGGAGAGAGCAACACAATGTTGCTTCCGACTTGACCAACTTACTAAGGATGAACCTAAGAATTGGCAACCTCCACTTGAGCTTTTCCGATCCAACTTACATCCAGCGTAGTCGGAATCCGTATAGCCAATTAAATCAAATGATTCGGTACGGGGGTACCAAAGACCGACTCTTATTGTGCCTTTAAGATATCTCAAAATTCGCTTAACATCGATTAAATGAGATTCCTTGGCATAGATTTGATACCTAGCGCACATACCCACAGCGAAAAGAATATCAGGTCGACTAGCTGTGAGGTATAGCAAACTCCCTATCATGCATCGATATTGAGTCAAATCAACGGGTTTACCACTCTCATCATTATCTAATCTTGTATTTGTAGCCATGGGAGTGGTTACCTCTTTTGAATCACTCATATTGAATTTTTGAAGCATTTCTTGTGTGTATTTTGATTGGTGCACATGGATACCATCGCGAGTTTGCTTGATTTCGAGTCCAAGGAAGAAAGTCAACTCCCCTACTAGACTCATTTCAAATTCACTTTCCATGTGTCCAATGAATTCATTTAAATAGCCCTTGTTGTTTGAGCCACAAATTATGTCATCGACATATACTTGGTCCACAAAAATATTGTCACCATCTCTACATAGAAATAGAGTAGGGTCTATTTGGCCTCTAACGAAGCCTTTGTCAATTAAGAATGTCGACAACCGCTCGTACCAGGCTCGGGGTGCTTGTTTGAGGCTATAAAGTGCCTTTTTGAGCTTAAACATGTGGTTTGGGAATTCGGTACTCTCAAACCCCAGAGGTTGTTCAACGTAGACCTATTCTCTAATCAAACCATTTAGGAAGGCTGATTTGATATCCATTTGATATAATTTGAAACCCCGATGTGCTGCAAATGCAAGCATCAACCGGATGGATTCTAAACGTGCCACGGGAGCATAGGTCTCATCATAATCAAGGCCTTCAACTTGACTGTAGCCCTTGGCTACTAAGCGTGCCTTGTTTCTAATGATTTCTCCCTTATGGTTCAATTTGTTTTTGAAGACCCATTTGGTTCCAATGATGGTGGTCATCTTAGGTCTAGGGACTAGGTCCCAAACATGACTCCTTTCAAATTGACCTAGTTCATCTTGCATTGCAATGATCCAATCGGGATCACTTAATGCTTCATCAATTTTTCTAGGCTCAATTTCGGAAATTAGAGCAACTTTATTAGCCTCATTCCGGAAGAATGATCTAGTCCTAACCCCATGATGGATGTCTCCAACAATTTGGTCTTGGGGATGACTAGAGGCTAATCTAGTTTGCCTAGGTGTTGGTGGTGCTTCTTGAATAGGTTCACTAGACATAAGCTCAGCCTCAGGATCCGGCTGATCAATGGGTTGTCTAGGCTCACCGTCATCGGATTCATCACCATCAACAAAATTTAGACTCTCATTCAAACTTAGTCTCCTAAGTTCGAATTGGACTTCATCCTCTGGTTGACCATTGACTTTTGGAATTTCTTCAAAAACAACATCAGAAGACTCTTCAATTAATCTAGACTTCTTGTTGTAGACTTGGTAGGCTTTACTAACTAGGGAGTACCCGACTAATATCCCTTCATCAGCCTTTGCCATGAACTTTCCAAGATGGTCCTTGGTGTTTAGGATGAATACCTTACAACCAAACACCCTAAGGTGTTTAACCGTAGGTGGTTTCCCAAACCAAAGTTCATGGGGAGTCTTTCCTAAAAACCTATGGATGAGGACTCGATTTTACACATAGCAAGTTGTATTTACAGCTTCAGCCCATAAGTAACTAGGGAGTGAGTACTCATTAAGCATGCTTCGTGCAGCCTCTTGTAGAACACGATTCTTCCTCTCTACAACACCATTTTGTTGTGGTGTTCTAGGAGTAGAGAACTCATGTCTATAACCTCTATCTTGACAAAATTCTAAAAACAGTTGGTTTTGAAATTCACCTTCATGATCACTTCTAATTGTCTTAATTGTTGATGATTTTTCATTTTCAACTCTTCTACAAAAAGAAATGAAAACATCTAAGGTTTGGTCCTTATATTTTAAAAAATAGGTCCATGTATATCTAGTGAATCATCAATGATCACAAAATAATATCTACTTCCATTCAATGATATGATGGTACTATAATCAAATAGATCCATGTGAAGTAAATCTAAAGCAGTAGATGTACTTACAGTGCTTTTACCTTTATGTGCAGATTTTGTTTGCTTACCCATTTGACATGCATCACAAATCTTTTCTTTTTCATACTTGATGTTTGGTAAGCCACGAACTAATCCCTTGTTGGCCAACTTTCGGATGTTCTTCATGTTCACATGTGCTAGCCTCCGGTGCCAAAGGGTGGACTCTTCTTCTTTTGACATGAAACACTTAGCAGAAACATTAGTAGCACTTTTAAATAAAACTTGATAAATATTGTCTACTCTTGTTCCTACTAGTACCGTGTCCAAGGTGTCATGTTGTTTAACTAGACATTGACTTGGTTGAAAATCAATTGTGTAACCCGTGTCACACAATTGACTGACACTTAGGAGATTAAATGTCATCCCCTTGACTTGAAGGACATTTGAAATTCTAAGACATTCGGATATTTGAATGTCTCATATTCTTATGACCTTAAGACTACCATTGTTACCAAATGAAACATTACCTCTACTTTTCTTGTGAAGTGTGGTAATCAATGATCTATCCCCGGTCATGTGTTTGGAGCATCCACTATCAACGAACCAAGTTGATAGATGCTCCCCCTCAATCATAACCTACACAATTCGAAAAATAGAAGTTTTAGGTACCCAAACCTTGGGACCTAAAGCATCAACTAAACAAGACTTAGGCACCCATGCCTTGACAACTTTCTTTTGAACCTTGGGTGTCCTAGATTGTCTCATATCAGTCCTAGACATCAAGGACACGAATGAAGATTTTTTGGGTCGGTAACCAATACCGGCCCTATTGTAGACTGCCCTTTGGGCATTTAAGATCATGTCTAGAGTCTTAGAGCTAGTTGAGAACTTCTCAAGAATATTCTTGAGCTTCTCAACTTAGCTCTTCAATGATTGGTTTTCTTTTTCCAACAAATCATCATGCAAATCATCTACATCCTCAACCTTAGAGGATTTCAAACTTTCAACCTCAAGTTTCAATGACTTAATCTCATCTTCTAACATTTCAACATGCAAGTCATCTATATTATCATCCCTAGATGCTTTCAATTGATCAATTTCTAATTGCAATGATTTAACCTTATTTTGAGACTTCTTTAACATATTGGTTAAACATGCAATAGCTCTATAACATTTTTCAAGCTCGGGAGAAGTTACCTCTTCATCATCCGAAGATGATGAAGCCGCGTTTGAGGAGTTGGATGAGTCATCACTGCTTTCCTCTCCAAGAGCCATGAGTGTCACATGTCTTGTGCTCTTCTCCTCCTCTTCATCGGATGAGCTTGAAGATGATTCATCCCAAGTGGCCAACAAGGCCTTCTTCTTTTTCTTGGATTTTTCTTCTTTCCTTTTGGATTTCTCCTCCTTCTTCTTTAGCTTTGGGCATTCATTCTTGAAATGCCCTTTCCTACCACACTCAAAGCAAGAAGCATTAGTCTTATCATGTTTAGTTTCACTAGAGTTACCTCTACTCTTGAAGCGTCGACCCCTTCTCATCATCCTTCTCACAAAGTTCGCTATCTCGGAGGATGAGGAGCCGCTGCCATCTTCTTCGGAATCGGACTTGGATTCGGAAGAGGATGAAGATGAAATAACTTCCTTCTCCTTCTTCTTCTCCTTCTTCTTCTTGTTTGATCGGTCCCCTGCAACTAAGGCAATCCCCTTCTCCTTGGGGCCTTTGTTAGCCATTTCATGTAATTTCATTTCACAAAACAAATCATCTAACTTAACAATGGATAAATCCTTGGATACTTTGTAGACATCCACCATGGATGACCACAAAGCATTTCTTGGAAATGCTTTTAGTACATACCTCACAAGGTCGCGATTCTCGACCTTTTCATCAATCGAATGAAGCCCATTGAGGACTTCCTTGAACCGACTATGTAGCTCACTTACCGATTCATTTTCCTTCATGGAGAGATTTTGTAATTGGTTGAGAAACAAATCCCTCTTGGCAATTCTTGAGTCTCGGGTGCCCTCGTGGAGTTCGATGAGCTTGTTCCACAAGTCCTTTGCACTTGTGAAAGGACCAACCTTGATGAGTTGGTCTTTGTTTATGCCGCATTGTAGAGTGACAACCGCCTTCGCGTCGGCTTCACTCTTCCGAGTTTGTTCGGCTGTCCACCGCCATGATTCAAGTTCCTTGCCTTCATCATCCTTAGGAGGAGTGAAACCTTCCTTCACCGCGAACCAAGTGTTGATGTTCATCTTCAAATAATATTCCATCTTCGATCTCTAATATTGAAAGTCAGCGCCATCGAAGAATGGAGGTCGGGTGGTTGAAAAACCTTCTCTCAACGCCATGGATGTAGCTCTCGGTTGTTAATCCACAAAAATAGAGCCCCAAGCTTTGATACCACTTGTTGGAACCCGGATGGCTAGAGAGGGGGGGGTGAATATAGCCAGACACAAACTTCTTGTAACGCCCGCCCTTATATCTACTCTCGGGGCGGGGTTACGTAATAATTAATCATACTTATTTTTTTTTCTATCTTCTAGCATGGCATTAAAACAACAATGCAAGGGCTAAGGACTGAGCATGCTTGTTTAACTATCAAAGTCATTCTATAACATGATAATATCACTAGTAATATAACTCATAACATAATCAAGTATAAGAGACCTCCAAGGTAAACACTATCATGCCATGTCAATCCTAATCACTAACACTTATTGTCAAGGGAACATAAATATAAACATAAATATGTAGATATAGAAGTCTTTCTTTCCCGAGCCACCACCCCACACATCTTCAGCCTTCCTGCCTCTTCCTTTAGTTCATGTGTTCCTTACCTTTATCTGCAGCATAAGACAACACATAACTAGTAAGCATAAAAGCTTAGTAAGGATCCGGTCCTACTCGCAAAATCCATACGAAAGCATACAGCGTGTGTACATAACAAGACATAAGCATGAGTTCATCATAGCATACTAAACATCAAGTTTCTAAGCATGCAGCATATAGAATTTTAAACATACCTATCACATGCAATAAATGTTTTTCAAAGCAGTTCCATAATGGTATTACTTAAAAATACATCCATATCATATTGGGCCATGTTGTGTACCAACTATCGCGCGGAACTATTGCGCGTTCCCTAATGAATTGGGGTAGCGAGCCACCAATTAATTAGAGCTGGACCCTTCCGTCCTACCGGAGCCATGACCTTACGTTAACATGCACCCCGGATTTGTTTAACGACCCCCTCACGAGTCGGGTACACAACTTCAAAAGTAAAATACTTATCATGCTTTTACATATATGCTAAGGAGTACTCCAAATCACTTCTTACAGGACACACCACTCTTCAAGGGTGCTCATGATCCCGGAGGGACACACCACACAACATAAGGGGTGCTCTTGATCCCATACTTAGTAGAGTATCCGTTCAAGCATTTTAACATATCACATGAAATTTCATAAGTGTGCCCCATGGGCTATAAGACATGCTCATACATACATCATAATTCAACCACTTAACATACTTTAGATCTGACAAGATTTGGTCACATAGGTCATACTCATATCATAGGAAGTGGTAGCATACTAACAATTAAGATTTCAATCAGACATCTCATTTAAACACCTCATGCATAAACATATCATAGCATGCTAACAATTAAGGTTTCAATATCAACCATTCCATTTAACACCACATGCATATACATATAATCATCCCCAACCATAAACATATATCATAGGGTAGTTTGACCTTCACAAACCCTAGTCCTAGTGGGTTGGCCGAAACATCAAGAGTAGGGAAAGATTAGGACTTTTGCATTGATCGTTCACACAAACAATGATACAAACACCTTGTATACAATATCATACCATACACTAAGCATGAATATTTTCTAGGATAATTCAACTCTCCTTAACCCTAATTCATTGCCTTGGCCGAAACCCTTACAAACCCTAAACCTTAGTTGTTGTCATCACAAAATGAAGGGTCACCACATATGTGGATACCCTAAGTCCTAAGGGTTCTTTTCATGTATCAAAAGTAGCCAAACACTTCCCTTTGGAAGTGGCCGAACCCTATACAAGGACAACCCTAGATTTTTATTCATTACATTTGAAGGATACAGCACACACATATACCCTAAGTTCTAAGGGGTCTACACATATAACAAGAAGAAATCAAGGCCTCCTCTTTGAGGTTGGCCGAAAGTCACACAAGGATATTGTAACGATCCGGAAAATTCTCTTAATATTTTCTTAAAATATTAAGCATGTTTAAATAATTTTCCAAGGGACCTAAAAATATTAAGGAGAACTTTGGCCTAGAAAATCCATGTTTTCTCATTTAAATTGAGAAAACTAAGTACTAATGGGCTTTATGTGGGCTTTTTAGTACCATGATTATAGGTGGATTTCGGTAATAATTAGTATAAATATAAATAGGATTTAATTAGGCATATTAGCATGATTATGGGTAAGTTTTAGCCTAATTTTTCTATTTTAATGGAGAAATTAGGTACTAATGAGCTTTAAATGGGCTCCAAAAATGGGTATTAATTAGGTAAAATTAATATAAATTAGGTAAAATTAATATAAATATAAAAGAATTTTATTTAGGAATATTAGCATAATTATGGGTGATTTTTGGAGAATTTTCGAAATAAAAGGGAACTTTCGAAAATTAGAGGAAAAGGTTTAAATAAAATGAAAAATAAAATAAAAATAAAGGTGCATGGGGCAAGGATTAAACCTTGGACCTCTTGTACAACCATGAATGCTTTAACCAACTCACCTAGCAAGGAATACTTATGAGTAAATGAAGTGGAGGTTGGTTAAGAAGTAGAAGGAGATGAAGGGTCATGGAGAGACTCTTCATTTGCCTCTTTAAAGGAGCTATAAAAAGGGTGTTTGGGGGGTTACTTCTCTTCACCATCAAGTGCATTTGCTCCCCTCCTCCCTCCTCATTCTAGCCGAAATTCTAAGGAAGAGTTCCCCTTGGAAAAGTTTCCACTAAGGCTCCATCTCCCAAGATCTAAAGTTCTTACAAGGATCCAAGGACTAGGTGTGGTCAAGAGACATCAAGTCTTCTTCCTTCTCTCCATCCAAGGTCTAAAAATTTAGAAACCCCAAGGTAAGACTCCCTCACCTGTGGTATAATAGTTCCCTATGATTTTTATGATTTTTAGTATGATATAGTGGTTGGTTTTCGAATTGGATGTTGAAAGGAAAGAAAACCAAGACCCTCATGCTTAAGGGTTTCGGCTACCATTTTTTTTTGATCTAAAATTATGCTAAATATCATGATAATGTTATTTAATGTTCCCTTATGATTTTTAGAAGTTAAGTATAATTTTTGGGAATTTTTTGAGTACCTAGGATACCCTAGGGTTTCGGCCAACATGAAAGAAACAAAAACTAAGAACCCTGAGTTTAAGGGTTCCGGCCACCATGTTTTAAAGGTCTATAATTATGATAAAAATCATGATAATGTTATTTAATGTTCCCTTATGATTTGTAGTGGTTATGTATAATTTTTGGGAATTTTTGGAGTACCCTAGGACACCCTAGGGTTTCGGCCAACATGAAAGAAACAAAAACTAAGAACCCTGAGTTTAAGGGTTTCGGCAACCATGTTTTAAAGGTCTATAATTATGCTAAAAATAATGATAATGTTATTTAATGTTACCTTATGATGTTTAGAAGTTAAGTATTATTTTTGGGAATTTTTGGAGTACCCTAGGACACCCTAGGGTTTCGGCCAACATGAAAGAAACAAAAACTAAGAACCCTGAGTTTAAGGGTTTCGGCCACCATGTTTTAAAGGTCTATAATTATGATAAAAATCATGATAATGTTATTTAATATTCCCTTATGATGTGTAGAGTTTAAGTATAATTTTTGGGAATTTTTGGAGTACCCTAGAGGCCCCATATGGTTCGACCAACCCCAAGGACCCAAGGGTTAGGGTTGAGTCTTTAACTTCAAGCATATGTTTATGTGTTGCCATGATATAAGGATGATGGATGGTGATTATGTGAATTTTCACATGGCCTTGGGACTCCACAAGTTTCGGTCAAGAAGGGTTAATAGGGTAAAAGTTAAGATTTATTTCAAGTAAGGGTCCCAATGGCCCTATGGTAAGATGTGATTTGTGTTTTATGAATGATATGTCATGTTTATGAATGATATGCCATGTTTATGAATGATATGCCATGTTTATGCATGATATGCCATGTTTATGAATGATATGCCATATGTTTATGCATGATATGCCATGTTTATGAATGATATGCCATGTTATGAATGATATGCCATGTTTATGCATGATATGCCATGTTTATGAATGATATGCCATGTTATGAATGATATGCCATGATTACGAATGATATGTCATGTTTATGAATGATATGCCATATTTACGAATGATAAGCCATGTTTATGAATGATATGCCATGTTTATGAATGATATGCCATGTTTTAGGATAATATGAATGTATGCCATGCTCTATGAATGATGTGTACATATGCCATGTCTAAGAATGAAAATGATGAATGACAAGTATGATGAATGAAAGATGATGCTTATGTCTTTAAGGCATAAATATGCTAAACGGCACGGTCGATGGTCGACGGTACGACGGTCGTGAGGACCGGTAAATGGGCCGGTAGACGGGCCGGGCCGTAACAAGTTATGCTATGTTAAAGATGCCATGAATGTCTTATGAATGATGAAGCATGAAAAGTATTTTTACTTTATGTATGGGCTTGTACCGGACCGAAGTATGGGTCCAAGGGATGGGCACCTTAAGAACGCCCCGGTTTTGGACTACCGAAGCTGTCCACGGTTCTGGCACTACCGAAGCTGTGCAACAGGGATGGGCACCTTACGAACGCCTCGGTTCGGGGACTACCGACTATGCTGTCCTTACCCTAGTAGGTTGGGGCTCGCGACCTCGGACTTGCTAGGGATGCGCGCTATGATGTATGTATGTGGTACAAGCCGGGGACCCCAAATGATGTTATGATGATTATGTTTAAGAAATGAAAAGTATGTTTTTAAAGATTAAGCATCCTTATGATATATATGCATTGCCCATGCAATCATTATGAAAAAGTATGTTCATAAAAAGTATGATTTTAAACTAAGCATCCATATATGTATATGCATTCCACTCATGCCTCCATTCATGTTATGCATTATGCTATGATGATAAGATTTTATGCTTACGCTTCATGTTAAGAAATATGCATGAGAACAAATGATCTATGCCATGATAATGTTAAGAAGATGTTCATATGTTATGATAGGAAGAATGTTCATTATGTTTATGTTCGTGTCAAGTATTATGTCATGCTTAGAATGTTACTATGTTTATGTTCATGCCAAGTATTATGCCATGCTTAGAATGCTACTATGTTTATGTTCATGCCAAGTATTATGCCATGCTTAGAATGCTACTATGTTTATGTTCATGCCAAGTGTTATGCCATGCTTAGAATGCTACTATGTTTATGTTCATGCCAAGTATTATGTCATGCTTAGAATGCTACTATGTTTATGTTCATGCCATGCTATGTATACGATAAGTGATTTAAGATGTTATGTCCTAAGTAGAGCACCAAGTATGTTAATGTTTTCATGTGCTCATTATGAGATGATGAATGATGAATGGTTTTGTGAGTAGGAAAGAGTCTTACTAAGCCTGTGTGCTTATAGTCTTATTTCCTTATACCGCAGATCATTCAAGGGGACAATGATGGAAGCAGCAGGAGGGCAAGAACGCATGTGTGTAGTAGTGACTTGGCCCAGGAAACTCTATGTTTACTGTTTATGTTAGAGCTTCACCTTGGTTACTTATATGTCTGAATAATGACCTATGGAACCTTATGATATGACGTTACGTATGACATGATATGATATGATGCTTAAGTTCAAAGTTAATATGCTAAGGTTCCTATGTCATTAAGTTAAGAATGGTAACAGGGCATGTATAAGTTAAAGTTATTCTGCTGCCTTATGATGTCTACATGCCCTAAGCATGTTAACGTAACGCCGCTTATGAAAAAAAAAAAAGCGGGCGTTACAGGTTGGTATCAGAGCAGTAACCATCTCACTACACACACATCAAGCTCTCTTCCTGCCGCTTCCAAGTAAGTACCTCTTTACATATCTTATAGTAGGAAGATGTTTTATGATTTTAAGATATGCAAGCATGAACGGTATTTATGATGAAAAAGTACGTTACGATATGTAACGATGAATGATACTTTATTTTCTTTTAGGAATTAAATATTAGAATAATATAGGGGTAGGAAAAAAAACTATAATTTATGATATTATGTATAATCATTAACATAGTCACATGTAGAAAATTTTCTGATAGCCTACATACCCACAGGAGATTATAACACTCTCACCTATGTTAGCGTATAGCATTAGTTCCATGATATTAATACTGATATAATTAATGGTATAGGTCATACGGTATAACTTAGGTAGGGACGCATAGGGTAGGGTGCTAATTATTTTAACACTTATTATAGGTTATGGGTTACTGATGCCTTATATATAATATATAAGACTATCTTAAGTTATTTTATGGTAATATAATAAGTAGGATCTCACCTATTCTATAATAATCATACAACTAATATAATTCGTAACCCGGGTTGAGAATTAATATTCGGAAGCATACTATTATTATTAGGTACCCATGATTAAAATAAGTATATAACTATGATGTATGCATATAATTATATCATGGAGTTAATAATGACATTAGCCAATTATATGTCAAAGAAATAATCAGAACTTCGATATATACAGCGATGCTTCCAAGCTAGGACTTAGAGCTGTACTTAGGCAGAGTGGTAAGGTCATTGCTTATGCCTCTAGGTAACTTAAGGAATATGAACAGAATTACTCCACTCATGATCTGGAACTGGCCACGGTGGTCTTCGCTCTTAAAATATGGAGGCATTATCTCTATATGGAGCGCAGTGTAAGATTTATACAGACCACCAGAGTCTGCGATATTTCTTCACTCAGAAAGACCTGAATATGAGACAACGCCGATGGCTCGAGTTGGTGAAGGTCTACGACTGCGAGATCTTCTATCATCCAGGAAAGGCGAACAAAGTGGCCGATGCACTCAGCCGGAAGTCAAGTGCCACCTTGATGTCCATATCTAAATTATCCCGACCACTTGAAAAAGAAATTTTGAATTTTGGGGTCGAAGTCATCTCCGGGCGACTTTCCACCATGACAATATCACCCGCGCTATGTGAGGACATATTGGAAAAATAAAATGGTGATCTGAGTCTCCAGAAAATAAAACCGGAGATCCTAGAAGGAAAGGGCGATAGTTTTCATATCGCCGAAGGGGGAATACTCTACCTTAGGGATCGTCTATGTATCCCTAGTGATCCGAAGCTTCGAAAAGAGATACTAGCAGAAGCTCACGGAACCCCTTACTTGATGCATCCAGGATCCACCAAGATGTATCAGGATCTGAAGGAGAAGTTTTGGTGGTCCGGTATGAAGAAGGGAGTGACCAGATTTGGGAAGAAAGGAAAACTAAGTCCGCGCTATGTGGGGCCGTACCTGATTCTGAAAAGAGTCGGTAAGGTGGCATATGAGCTGGAGCTGCCTCCAGAGATGTCAGCTATCCATAACGTATTCCATGTGTCCCTGCTGAAAAAGTGTATCCCAAATATGGACCAAGTGATCGAGCCACAGACAGTGCAAGTGCAAGAGGACCTAAGCTATGAGAGCAGACCCATCCAGATTTTGGATAGGGAAGTCAAGAAACTGAGGAGTAAGGAAGTGCCCTTAGTCAAGGTCCTATGGCAAAGTCAACGGTTCGAAGAAGCTACCTGGGAGCGCGAGGACGAGATGAGGCGCAAGTACCCGGAGTTATTCTAAGTTCGAGGACGAACATTCACGAGGTATGGGGGATTGTAACGACCCGGAAAATTCTCTTAATATTTTCTTAAAATATTAAGCATGTTTAAATAATTTTCCAAGGGACCTAGAAATATTAAGGAGAACTTTGGCCTAGAAAATCCATGTTTTCTCATTTAAATTGAGAAAACTAAGTACTAATGGGTATTATGTGGGTTTTTTAGTACCATGATTATAGGTGGATTTCGGTAATAATTAGTATAAATATAAATAGGATTTAATTAGGCATATTAGCATGATTATGGGTAAGTCTTAGCCTAATTTTTCTATTTTAATGGAGAAATTAGGTACTAATGAGCTTTAAATGGGCTCCAAAAATGGGTATTAATTAGGTAAAATTAATATAAATAAGATAAAATTAATATAAATATAAAATAATTTTATTTAGGAATATTAGCATAATTATGGGTGATTTTTGGAGAATTTTCGAAATAAAAGGGAACTTTCGAAAATTAGAGGAAAAGGTTTAAATAAAATAAAAATAAAGGTACATGGGGCAAGGATTGAACCTTGGACCTGTTGTACAACCATGAATGCTTTAACCAACTCACCTAGCAAGGAATACTTATGAGTAAATGAAGTGGAGGTTGGTTAAGAAGTAGAAGGAGATGAAGGGTCATGGAGAGACTCTTCATTTGCCTCTTTAAAGGAGCTATAAAAAGGGGGTTTGGGGGGTTACTTCTCTTCACCATCAAGTGCATTTTCTCCCCTCCTCCCTCCTCATTCTAGCCGAAATTCTAAGGAAGAGTTCCCCTTGGAAAAGTTTCCACCAAGGCTCCATCTCCCAAGATCTAAAGTTCTTACAAGGATCCAAGGACTAGGTGTGGTCAAGAGACATCAAGTTTTCTTCCTTCTCTCCATCCAAGGTCTAAAAATTTAGAAACCCCAAGGTAAGACTCCCTCACCTGTGGTATAATAGTTCCCTATGATTTTTAGTATGATATAGTGGTTGGTTTTCGAATTGGATGTTGAAAGGAAAGAAAACCAAGACCCTCATGCTTAAGGGATTCGGCCACCATGTTTTTTAGATATACAATTATGCTAAAAATCATGATAATGTTATTTAATGTTCCCTTATGATTTTTAGAAGTTAATTATAATTTTTGGGAATTTTTGGAGTAACTAGGATACCCTAGGGTTTCGGCCAACATGAAAGAAACAAAAACTAAGAACCCAGAGTTTAAGGGTTTCGGACACCATGTTTTAAAGGTATATAATTATGCTAAAAATCATGATAATGTTATTTAATGTTCCCTTATGATGTTTATAGGTTAATTATAATTTTTGGGAATTTTTGGAGTACCCAAGGACACCCTAGGGTTTCGGCCAACATGAAAGAAACAAAAACTAAAAACCCTGAGCTTAAGGGTTTCGGCCACCATGTTTTAAAGGTCTATAATTATTCTAAAAATAATGATAATGTTATTTAATGTTCCCTTATGATTTTTAGAAGTTAAGTATTATTTTTGGGAATTTTTGGAGTACCCTAGGACACCCTAGGGTTTCGGCCAACATGAAAGAAACAAAAACTAAGAACCCTGAGTTTAAGGGTTTCGGCCACCATGTTTTAAAGGCCTATAATTATGATAAAAATCATGATAATGTATTTAATGTTCCCTTATGATGTGTAGAGGTTAAGTATAATTTTTGGTAATTTTTGGAGTACCCTAGAGGCCCCATATGGTTCGACCAACCCCAAGGACCCAAGGGTTAGGGTTGAGTCTTTAACTTCAAGCATATGTTTATGTGTTGCCATGATATAAGGATGATGGATGGTGATTATGTGAATTTTCACATGGCCTTGGGACTCCACAAGTTTCGGTCAAGAAGGGTTAATAGGGTAAAAGTTAAGATTTATTTCAAGTAAGGGTCCCAATGGCCCTATGGTAAGATGTGATTTGTGTTTTATGAATGATATGTCATGTTTATGAATGATATGCCATGTTTATGAATGATATGCCATGTTTATGCATGATATGCCATGTTTATGAATGATATGCCATATGTTTATGCATGATATGCCATGTTTATGAATGATATGCCATGTTATGAATGATATGCCATGTTTATGAATGATATGCCATGTTTATGCATGATATGCCATGTTTATGAATGATATGCCATGTTATGAATGATATGCCATGTTTACGAATGATATGTCATGTTTATGAATGATATGCCATGTTTACGAATGATAAGCCATGTTTATGAATGATATGCCATGTTTATGAATGATATGTCATGTTTTAGGATAATATGAATGTATGCCATGCTCTATGAATGATGTGTACATATGCCATGTCTAAGAATGAAAATGATGAATGACAAGTATGATGAATGAAAGATGATGCTTATGTCTTTAAGGCATAAATATGCTAAACGGCACGGTCGATGGTCGACGGTACGACGGTCGTGAGGACCGGTAAATGGGCCGGTAGACGGGCCGGGCCGTAACAAGTTATGCTATGTTAAAGATGCCATGAATGTCTTATGAATGATGAAGCATGAAAAGTATTTTTACTTTATGTATGGGCTTGTACCGGACCGAAGTATGGGTCCAAGGGATGGGCACCTTAAGAACGCCCCGGTTTTGGACTACCGAAGCTGTCCACGGTTCTGGCACTACCGAAGCTGTGCAACAGGGATGGGCACCTTACGAACGCCTCGGTTCGGGGACTACCGACTATGTTGTCCTTACCCTAGTAGGTTGGGGCTCGCGACCTCGGACTTGCTAGGGATGCGCGCTATGATGTATGTATGTGGTACATGCCGGGGACCCCAAATGATGTTATGATGATTATGTTTAAGAAATGAAAAGTATGTTTTTAAAGATTAAGCATCCTTATGATATATATGCATTGCCCATGCATTCATTATGAAAAAGTATGTTTATGAAAAGTATGTTCATGAAAAGTATGATTTTAAACTAAGCATCCATATATGTATATGCATTCCACTCATGCCTCCATTCATGTTATGCATTATGCTATGATGATAAGATTTTATGCTTATGCTTCATGTTAAGAAATATGCATGAGAACAAATGATCTATGCCATGATAATGTTAAGAAGATGTTCATATGTTATGATAGGAAGAATGTTCATTATGTTTATGTTCGTGCCAAGTATTATGCCATGCTTAGAATGTTACTATGTTTATGTTCATGCCAAGTATTATGCCATGCTTAGAATGCTACTATGTTTATGTTCATGCCAAGTATTATGCCATGCTTAGAATGCTACTATGTTTATGTTCATGCCAAGTGTTATGCCATGCTTAGAATGCTACTATGTTTATGTTCATGCCAAGTATTATGTCATGCTTAGAATGCTACTATGTTTATGTTCATGCCATGCTATGTATACGATAAGTGATTTAAGATGTTATGTCCTAAGTAGAGCACCAAGTATGTTAATATTTTCATATGCTCATTATGAGATGATGAATGATGAATGGTTTTGTGAGTAGGAAAGAGTCTTACTAAGCTTGTGTGCTTATAGTCTTATTTCCTTATACCGCAGATCATTCAAGGGGACAATGATGGAAGCAGCAGGAGGGCAAGAACGCATGTGTGTAGTAGTGACTTGGCCCAGGAAACTCTATGTTTACTGTTTATGTTAAAAACCTTGGTTACTTATATGTCTGAATAATGACCTATGGAACCTTATGATATGACGTTACGTATGACATGATATGATATGATGCTTAAGTTCAAAGTTAATATGCTAAGGTTCCTATGTCATTAAGTTAAGAATGGTAACAGGGCATGTATAAGTTAAAGTTATTCCGTTGCCTTATGATGTCTACATGCCCTAAGCATGTTAACGTAACGCCGCTTATGAAAAAAAAAAGCGGGCGTTACAGATATAACCCTAGGTTTTTTTGTTCACGACATTTTGATTAAACCCCATATACATATACCCTAAGTTCCAAGGGTCTACTAGTGTAATAAAAAGGAACCAAAGCCTTCCCCTAAGGGGGTGGCCGAAACATGCCAAGGGGAAAAAGTCCCCATTCTTTTTTGAAACAATCAAGGAAACAACACATACGATAACCATTACACTGCAGGCGAGGGGATACTTACATCCTTTCGCTTGAATTTCTTCTCCTCTTAAAATCTTAGGGTACCCTTAAAGAAGAAGAAGATGAGATTTTCCCTTGTTAGTCTTCTCTAGCAACCTTGGCCCTAGTAGAGGGCAATAACCTTCAATGCATTCCTTTCTCCTTCCAATTCCCTAGGGTTAAAACCCTAGGGTTCACTTTTTTTCGAAAATGAAAAGAGAAGAAGAGAAGGGGATTTCGGTGATGAGAGGGAGGAAGAAGAAGAAGAAGAGGAAGTTATTCCAACTTCCCTTATTTATACTTTTCTCATGAAGAGACATGTCTCTTCACTTCCCTAGCTTTTAACAAGTATGTTTCTTATTCCCTCTACAAGAAACATTGCTTGGTTCATTGGTTATGACATGGTGAGTGCAACTAGGAGGTTCAAGGTTCAATCCTTGCTTCCTCCTTTTTATCACATTTTGCACTAATCCATATCAAAGCCCATTAAGCCAAGCCCATTATGAAATTTCATAATATTAATAATATTACATGAATCCATAATTTTTCATAAGAATAATAATATTTCATAAATTTCATACTATTTCATATTCATGAATTCATAATATTTCCTAATATTCCATGATAATATTTCATGAATTTCATAATATTTCATATTCATGAATTCATAATATTTTCTAATATCCATGATAATATTTCATGAATTTCATAATATTTCATGTTCATGAATTCATAATATTTTCTAATATCCATAATACTATTTCATGAATTTCATGATATTTCATAACATTCTATATGGGAAAATTTTGGGGCGTTACAATCCTCCATACCTTATAAAAAGTTCGTCCCGAACTTTAAAATAATTCCGGATACTTTAATCGTACTGCCTCCTCTCGTTCCCATGTGGCTTCTTCGAATTGTTCATTCCGCCACAGAACCTTTACTAAGGGTACTTCCGTGCTCCTTAGCTTTTTAACTTCCCGATCTAAGATCTGTATAGGTCGGCGTTCGGAACATAAGTTCTCTTGATCTTGTACTGGTGGAGGTTCTATCCTTTGATTTCCATCAGAGGTACATTTCTTGAGCATTGATACATGGAAGACATTGTGAATAGCCGACATTTCTGGCGGTAACTCCAGTTCATAGGCCACTTTGCCTACCCGTCTCAGAATCTGATACGGTCCCACATATCTCGGACTCAGCTTCCCTTTCTTTCCGAATCTCATCACCCCTTTCATAGGGGCCACTTTCTGGAATACTGAATCCCCAACCTCAAACTCAAATGGTCTGCGTCGCTTGTCAGCGTAGCTTTTCTGCCGACTCTGAGTAGTCTCTATTCTCTGGTGAATATTCTTTATAGCCTGAGTGGTTTCATCTATAATATCCGTCGGGAGTCCCATCTCCTTCTTTTCACCACTCTCAAGCCAACATATAGGAGATCTGCATTTCCTTCCGTATAGTGCTTCGTACGGTGCCATCCCGATAGTAGCCTGATAACTCTTGTTATAAGCAAACTCTGCCAGGCTCAGGTATTGACACCAGCTTCCCTTGAAATCCAAGGCACAAGCTCGCAACATGTCCTCTAATATCTGGTTTACTCTTTCAGTCTGGGGGTGAAAGGCAGTACTAAATTTCAGCTTCGTGCCAAGAGCCTTCTGCACGTGTCCCCAAAAATCCGCAGTAAATCGACCATCTCGATCCGAGATGATGGTCTTGGGAACCCCGTGTAGTCGGATAATTTCCTTGACGTACAGTTGAGCCAACTGCTCCACCGAGTAGGTCATTCTGATGGCTAGAAAATGGGCGGACTTGGTGAGTCTGTCCACTATAACCCATATGCCATCATATCCATTCGTCGTTCTAGGTAGCCCAGAGATGAAATCCATGGAGATGTCTTCCCATTTCCACTCGGGAATAGTCAGGGGTTGCAAAACTCCTCCAGGCCTCTAGTGTTCTGCTTTGACCCTCTGGCAGGTCAAACACATACTGACATAGTGGGCTACATCCCGCTTCATACCAGACCACCAAAATTTTCTCTTCAGATCCTGATACATCTTGGTAGACCTAGGATGCATCGTATAAGGTGTTCCGTGAGCCTCCTCTAGGATTCTTGTCCGTAAGTCGGAGTCATCGGGAATGCATAATCGATCTTGGAAATATAAGACTCCGCTGTCTGAAATCCGAAATCCATCGTCCTTGCCTTCGAGAACCTCTTGCTTGATTCTCTGAAGACTCGGATCATGATTCTGCTTTTCCAGAATATCACCGAACAAGGTCGGCGCAATCATCAGGGTGGACAACTGTCCTGTTATGATCTCAATCCCGTAATTCATAATTTCTTCCCCTAAGGGTTGTGACAAAGCCGACAAAGACATCAAGGCAGCACATGATTTTCTACTGAGAGCATCGGCTACCTTGTTGGCTTTTCCCGGACGGTACAGGATCTCACAATCATAATCCTTGACCAATTCGAGCCATCTACGCTGTCTCATATTCAGATCTTTCTGGGTGAAGAAATACCGCAGACTCTGGTGATCTGTATAAACTTTACACTGAGTTCTATATAGATAGTGTCTCCATATTTTCAGTGCAAAGACCATCGCTGCTAATTCTAAGTCATGGGTAGGGTAGTTTCTTTCATGTTCCTTCAGTTGCCTAGAGGCATAGGCAATTACCTTACCATTTTGCATAAGCACAGCTCCGAGTCCAAGTTTGGATGCATCGCTGTACATATCGAAACCCATATCGCTCTCGGGAAGAGTCAATATTGGAGCGCTAGTCAGCCTCCTTTTCAGTTCAGTAAAGCTCTTTTCACATTCCTCGGTCCATATATATTTCTTGTCTTTCTTCGTAAGAGCTGTCATAGGGGCTGCAATCCGAGAGAAGTTCTCTACGAATTTTCTGTAATAGCCTGCTAGCCCGAGGAAACTTCGGATTTCACTGGCATTCTTGAGTCTAGTCCAGTTACTCACAGCTGCAATTTTAGTCGGGTCCACCATTACTCCTTCCTTGGAGATAACATGTCCCAAGAATGATACTTGATCGAGCCAGAACTCGCATTTGGAAAATTTAGCATACAGTTGTTCCTTCTGAAGAATCTGTAGTACTATACTCAGGTGTTCAGCATGTTCTTCGGAAGTTCTCGAATATATAAGGATATCGTCGATAAAGACGATCACAAATCTGTCGAGGAATGCCGAGAATACCCGATTCATTAAATCCATAAACATAGCTGGCGCATTGGTAACTCCAAATGGCATAACTACGAACTCATAATGTCCGTATCTGGTTCAAAAAGTCATCTTCGGTATATCCTCCTTTTTCACCCTAACTTGGTGATAACCAGATCTCAAGTCAATCTTAGAGAATACCGTGGCTCCTTTCAGTTGATCGAACAGGTCATCTATCCTGGGTAAAGGGTACCTGTTCTTAATAGTCACATTGTTCAGCGCCCGATAGTCGATACACATTCGCATCGACCCATCCTTCTTTTTCACGAACAGTACGGGAGCTCCCCAGGGGGAATGACTAGGGCGGATGAGTCCCTTGTCAAGCAGCTCTTGTAACTGTCCTTGTAATTCCTTTAATTCCGTCGGCGCCATACGATACGGTGCCTTAGAAAGGGGGTTAGTACCAGGAACCAACTCAATTGCAAATTCTATATCTCTTTCAGGTGCTAACCCTGGTAAGTCATCGGAAAATACCTCTGGGTAATTGCATACGACTTTGACGTCTCCTAGCTTCAGGCCCTCTGTAGGATTGGTATCAACCACATGAGCTAGAAATCCAGAGCATCCCTTTTTTAACATCTTCCTTGCTTTCAGAGCCGACAAGAATTTGCTTGTCCTCTTCTTCGGCTCTCCCATAAATTCGAATAGAATTCCCGCCTCAGGTCGGAAGATAACCCTTCGTTTACGACACTCAATAGAGGCGCCGTATTTGTTCAAGAAATCCATGCCCAATATCACATCATAATCTGACATATCAAGCACTATCAGATCGCAGTAGAGTTCCCTATCTGCGATTCTGATTGGTGCGGCACGTAGCATTTGGGTAGAGGGCATCACCTCACCCGAGAGCAGTGTTGTCAGAAATTTGAAGTCTAAATCTTGTAGTGACATATCATTTCTTTTGGCATATTGCATAATATCAGGTGGGGGTGCGGTCTCATCACCCCGATTGCTACGTCTTCTAGCCATATCTATCGTACAGGTGATAAATAAGCTACATAAGAATTAACACTACTTTCTCTTGTTATGTAAGCATAAATCATCTCTATATATCATTACTGTACATGAAATAAAATAATGCGAGGTTAGGATCTCTTACTTGGAAGCGGTAGGATGAAGCTTGATGTGTGTGTGGTGCAGGGGAAACCTGCTCTGATACCAACCTGTAACGCCCGCCCTTATATCTACTCTCGGGGCGGGGTTACGTAATAATTAATCATACTTATTTTTTTTTCTATCTTCTAGCATGACATTAAAACAACAATGCAAGGGCTAAGGACTGAGCATGCTTGTTTAACTATCAAAGTCATTCTATAACATGATAATATCACTAGTAATGTAACTCATAACATAATCAAGTATAAGAGACATCCAAGGTAAACACTATCATGCCATGTCAATCCTAATCACTAACACTTATTGTCAAGGGAACATAAACATAAACATAAATATGTAGATATAGAAGTCTTTCTTTCCCGAGCCACCACCCCACACATCTTCAGCCTTCCTGCCTCTTCCTTTAGTTCATGTGTTCCTTACCTTTATCTGCAGCATAAGACAACACATAACTAGTAAGCATAAAAGCTTAGTAAGGATCCGGTCCTACTCGCAAAATCCATACGAAAGCATACAGCGTGTGTACATAACAAGACATAAGCATGAGTTCATCATAGCATACTAAACATCAAGTTTCTAAGCATGCAGCATATAGAATTTTAAGCATACCTATCACATGCAATAAATGTTTTTCAAAGCAGTTCCATAATGGTATTACTTAAAAATATATCCATATCATATTGGGCCCTGTTGTGTACCAACTATCGCGTGGAACTATTGTGCGTTCCCTAATGAATTGGGGTAGCGAGCCACCAATTAATTAGAGCAGGACCCTTCCGTCCTACCGGAGCCATGACCTTACGTTAACATGCACCCCGGATTTGTTTAACGACCCCCTCACGAGTCGGGTACACAACTTCAAAAGTAAAATACTTATCATGCTTTTACATATATGCTAAGGAGTACTCCAAATCACTTCTTACAGGACACATCACTCTTCAAGGGTGCTCATGATCCCGGAGGGACACACCAGACAACATAAGGGGTGCTCTTGATCCCATACTTAGTAGAGTATCCGTTCAAGCATTTTAACATATCACATGAAATTTCATAAGTGTGCCCCATGGGCTATAAGACATGCTCATACATACATCATAATTCAACCACTTAACATACTTTAGATCTGACAAGGCAATGAATAGCTCAATTGGTATTCAGGATTCACAAAGAACTAGATTTAAGCCTGGGTCTAGAGTTCGAATCCTGGGAAGGCAAAAATCCACGCCCAGGAGTGGGAAGACCTAGTATTGGTAACGGCACGGTCGACGGTCGACGGTCGAGACCGCCAAATGGGCCGCCAAATGGGCCGGGTCATTACCATACACTAAGCATGAATATTTTCTAGGATAATTCAACTCTCCTTAACCCTAATTCATTGCCTTGGCCGAAACCCTTACAAACCCTAAACCTTAGTTGTTGTCATCACAAAATGAAGGGTCACCACATATGTGGATACCCTAAGTCCTAAGGGTTCTTTTCATGTATCAAAAGTGGCCAAACACTTCCCTTTGGAAGTGGCCGAACCCTATACAAGGACAACCCTAGATTTTTATTCATTACATTTGAAGGATACAGCACACTCATATACCCTAAGTTCCAAGGGGTCTACACATGTAACAAGAATAAATCAAGGCCTCCTCTTTGAGGTTGGCCGAAAGTCACACAAGGATATAACCCTAGGTTTTTATGTTCACAACATTTTGATTAAACCCCATATACATATACCCTAAGTTCCAAGGGTCTACTAGTGTAATAAAAAGGAACCAAAGCCTTCCCCTAAGGGGGTGGCCGAAACATGCCAAGGGGAAAAAGTCCCCATTTTTTTTTGAAACAATCAAGGAAACAACACATACGATAACCATTACACTGCAGGCGAGGGGATACTTACATCCTTTCGCTTGAATTTCTTCTCCTCTTAAAATCTTAGGGTACCCTTAAAGAAGAAGAAGATGAGAGTTTCCCTTGTTAGTCTTCTCTAGCAACCTTGGCCCTAGTAGAGGGCAATAACCTTCAATGGATTCCTTTCTCCTTCCAATTCCCTAGGGTTAAAACCCTAGGGTTCACTTTTTTTTCGAAAATGAAAAGAGAAGAAGAGAAGGGGATTTCGGTGATGAGAGGGAGGAAGAAGAAGAAGAAGAGGAAGTTATTCCAACATCCCTTATTTATACTTTTCTCATGAAGAGACATGTCTCCTCACTTCCCTAGCTTTTAACAAGCATGTTTCTTATTCACTCTACAAGAAACATTGCTTGGTTCATTGGTTATGACATGGTGAGTGCAACTAGGAGGTTCAAGGTTCAATCCTTGCTTCCTCCTTTTTATCACATTTTGCACTAATCCATATCAAAGCCCATTAAGCCAAGCCCATCATGAAATTTCATAATATTAATAATATTTCATGAATCCATAATTTTTCATAAGAATAATAATATTTCATAAATTTCATACTATTTCATATTCATGAATTCATAATATTTCCTAATATTTCATGATAATATTTCATGAATTTCATAATATTTCATATTCATGAATTCATAATATTTTCTAATATCCATGATAATATTTCATGAATTTCATAATATTTCATGTTCATGAATTCATAATATTTTCTAATATCCATAATACTATTTCATGAATTTCATGATATTTCATAACATTCTATATGGGAAAATTTTGGGGCGTTACAATCCTCCATACCTTATAAAAAGTTCGTCCCGAACTTTAAAATAATTCCAGATACTTTAATCGTATTGCCTCCTCTCGTTCCCATGTGGCTTCTTCGAATTGTTCATTCCGCCACAGAATCTTTACTAAGGGTACTTCCTTGCTCCTTAGCTTTTTAACTTCCCGATCTAAGATCTGTATAGGTCGGCGTTCGGAACATAAGTTCTCTTGATCTTGTACTAGTGGAGGTTCTATCCTTTGATTTCCATCAGAGGTACATTTCTTGAGCATTGATACATGGAAGACATTGTGAATAGCCGACATTTCTGGTGGTAACTCCAGTTCATAGGCCACTTTGCCTACTCGTCTCAGAATCTGATACGGTCCCACATATCTCGGACTCAGCTTCCCTTTCTTTCCGAATCTCATCACCCCTTTCATAGGGGCCACTTTCAGGAATACTGAATCCCCAACCTCAAACTCTAATGGTCTGCGTCGCTTGTCAGCGTAGCTTTTCTGCCGACTCTGAGCAGTCTCTATTCTCTAGCGAATATTCCTTTTTATTGTAACGACCCGGCCCATTTGGCGGCCCATTTGGCGGTCTCGACCGTCGACCGTCGACCGTGCCGTTACCAATACTAGGTCTTCCCACTCCTGGGCGTGGATTTTTGCCTTCCCAGGATTCGAACTCTAGATCCAGTCTTAAATCTAGTTCTTTGTGAATCCTGAATACCAATTGAGCTCAATTGGTATTCAGGATTTACAAAGAACTAGATTTAAGCCTGGGTCTAGAGTTCGAATCCTGGGAAGGCAAAAATCCACGCCTAGGAGTGGGAAGACCTAGTATTGGTAACGGCACGGTCGACGGTCGACGGTCGAGACCGCCAAATGGGCCGCAAAATGGGCCGGGTCGTTACACTTCTTTCGCTTTAGGTCGCTTTAGGGTTTCTCTGCACTTCACGGTTAGTAGCATGACAGCGGAAACAATAGAAACAGAGTGCAGAAATCCAGGAAACAAAAACAGACAAAACCAATTAGCAAGATCGCTAACAAGGAGGGTGTTGGGACCGGGTGCATGTTGACAAGGATACGGGTTTGTAAATTTTAAAATATTTACGTGCAGCGGAAGAATTAGCATAAATAATTTCTCAAATTATTTTAACCACGTATCTAGCATTCGACCTTATGATGTGTAGACATGATCATAAATTAAAATTTTGCGGAAAAGTAAACTAATTTACTTAGTACCTCGCGTAACTCGAAGTAAGGGACGAGATCCAACCGTAGCGTCCCTTGGAAGCTCCGCCTCTATTCGCATCCACGCCGAGTTCTCTTCGGGATGACTTCGCAAAGCCACGAGTTTTGTGCCGACGAGAGATGGAAATTAACCACCAAAGGATGGCCGGTACCACCGGCGCCCTTCTCCACGCACAGAAGCCGCCGTGTAAAGTCTCTCCACCGAAGGCTGTATGAAGGCTCAACCTTCCATCTCACCATCGAGCATGTAACTTCTCCACCATGAAGTTTAATCCTCCAATAGGAGAATTCGGTTTCCCACAACTTCTCCACCGAGCATGCCACTTCTCCATTGAGAAGTTTAATCCTCCAATAGGAGAATTCGGTTTTGCCCTTGGTGGAAATTGCTTGCATGTAACTTCTCCACCATGAAGTTTAATCCTCCAATAGGAGAATTCGGTTTCCCACAACTTCTCCACCGAGCATGCCACATCTCCATTTAGAAGTTTAATCCTCCAATAGGAGAATTCGATTTTGCCCTTGGTGGAAATTGCTTGAAGCAATTGTCTTGCAACCGTCGGCGCCGAGAGAGAGAGGGGAAGAGAGAGAGAGAGAGAAAGGAGAGAGGGAGGGCTTCATTATCTCTTGATTACTCTATTCATTGGAATTAAGGGCTTGTCTTTAGTTCCTTTATATAGTAGCCTCTCCCTTGCCAAGTCTCCCTCTTAACAGAATTAACGGAATTAGTTATCATAAGAAATTTATCTTATAAAGTTTCTTATGACTTATTCCGTTATTCTTAGTTTTATTATAACTAACTTTATAATAAAACAAATTCTCTTTCCCTTTTAATTATGGAATAAATTTGTATAAAATTTTCTTATCATGGATAAATCAATTCATAATTGATTTTATAAATTAAAATTAAACCAATTTATGGTTCATTTTAATTTCCATAAAAAGAATAAATTTACTACAAATTTCTTTGTAAATCTCTTTATATAAATTTCTTTATATATCAATTTATTTATCCATAATTTATAAAACAAATCGCGCTAGATTTATTTTATTAATTAAACCAATTAAATTGGTTTATCCCCTTTTTAATGGCCGGCCAAACCAAGAGGGTGGACACCCTCTTTGGCCGGCCAAACCAAGCCCGAACCGATCGCGAATTAAACTCATTTAATTCGCCCAATAACCCTTCAAAAGACTTGCCATTTTTAGTTTCCGTTGCGCCTCTGATTAACTCAGATTCGACTTATTTCTCTTGATTGGAAAATCCAATTTTTAACTCGTTTTAAATCCCTCGGATTACTCGTAGTGCGTGTGACTAAATAGGCTTTCGATTTATGTTGGCCGTCTATAATCAACTAATTATAGAACGATCATGAGTGACACCTAGTAGTACATCATGACCCCCAGTAGTACATCATGACCCCCAATTAATCGAAAGATCAACGGTTGACCTCAGAAGTAATTCTCAAACCCTTCAGCAGCTCTAATGAATCGTGCCTCATTCCCTTCACCATCTTATACCCACTTGGTTCAGGACATGGTCTGTTTGTGTCAGTCCCCACTAGACTGACTACGTCACACCTAGCCCAAGTAGTATCTTTCTCGTCCTTTGGATTTCTAATTACTCTCATGTATTTTAGAGACTCGCACTCTAAACATGATATGCTCTGGCCAGAGGCTTTGAGTAACAATCCGACGATAGGCCTGGGTATACATCTCCTCGCAAGGAGTGGTGAATCCTTTGTAGGATGTTCAAACATCTTCGGGCACTTCGGCTTATACCCAATCATCCTGGGTCCACACCTCCTTGGAGATGCTTGCTTAAGATGTTAAAGTATAAGTCTCCATGACCAAGATGACTTGAACACCGCAAGTCAAAGGAACATCGCACTTAAGCCGCAGTAAGAACTTCATTGACATTTCTATATATAGATTCCATATGAAGTTTTACAGCTAGTCACTCCAATGAACTAGTTCCCTTAACTAGCATCCATGTTTATCTTCGGACATCCCAATGTCGCCAGCCAGTGAGAATCAGCTGATTAGAGAATAACCCATGCTAGTCTCAACAGAATTGATAGTGTCCGTATTTATCAATTCATCGACTAGGGATATTTTCAATATTTCACATTTGCACATTTAGAGATAATCACTAGTTGTGATCCCATCACAAATTCTCTTATGCTGTGAGTTGTATTGCGGACATTCAGTAGATGAGTTTAAGATCCCAATCAAATACACAAGCATGTATACTCAAATAGTGAATTATCATTTATTAAAATAAATGTTTTACAATCATAAGGCGATTGCCTTAGGACACTTCTCTCATATCACTAACAAACTCCCACTTGGCCTAATGCCAATCGCTACGGTATCCAATACCACAGGCTCTAACATGACCCTCAAACTTGCTCTGAGGTAAGGCCTTAGTTAAAGGATCCGCTAAATTCCTTTCAGTGGGAATTTTCTCAATTTGTATGTCATTCCTACTTATAATCTCTCTGATCAGATGATAGCGGCGAAGCACGTGTTTGGATCACTGATGAGACCTTGGTTCCTTTGCTTGTGCAATAGCTCCATTATTGTCGCAATAAACCGGCACTGCTTCATCAATGGTTGGAACCTCATCAAGTTTTGAGACAAACTTCTTGATCCAAACTGCTTCCGTGGTATAATCCGCTATGATGTCTTGTTTGGAACTTTTCCAACTTATTGCATCTCCATTCAAAGTAAATACATATCCAGACTGAGATTTGGAGTCATCCTTATCTGTCTGGAAACTGGCATCTGTATACCCACGTATTACCATATCTCCTTCTCCATATATTAGGAACACATCCTTAGTTCTTCTTAAGTACTTAAGGATTGTCTTGACAGCCACCCAGTGATCCATACCTGGATCTGACTGGTATCTGCTCGTGACACTCAGAGCATATGATATATCAGGCCTAGTACATAACATAGCATACATGATAGATCCTATCGCGGATGCATAGGGAATCTTATTCATGCAAATCCTCTCATCTTCTGTGCGCGGACACATAGACTTTGAAAGGTTGATCCCATACCTGATGGGTAGGTAACCTTTCTTGGATTCCGACATGCTAAACCCTTTTTGCACTCGGTCTATATATGTAGACTGCGAAAGACCAAGCAACCGTTTTGATCTATCTCTATAGATTCTATTCCCAAGGATATAGGTTGCTTCTCCCAGGTCTTTCATGGAGAAAGTTTTGGACAATCAAATCTTAACTGTCTGTAAAACTGATATATCGTTTCCTATAAGTAAAATGTCATCGACATATAATACTAGGAATACGACTGCACTCCCACTAACCTTCTTGTACACACAAGGTTTGTCAGGATTTTGTGAGAAATCAAACTCTTTGATTGTCTCATCAAAACGGATGTTCCAGCTCCTAGATGCTTGCTTCAGTCCATATATGGATCGTCGAAGCTTGCATACTTTGGTTTTATCAACCGATGTGAAACCTTCAGGTTGTATCACGTATACATCCTTAAGCAGGTTTCCTTTAAGGAAAGTTATTTTCACATCCATTTTCCATATCTCATAATCATAATGAGCTGTTATGGCTAGGAGTATCCGAATGGATTTAAGCATAATTACCTTCCATGTCGGTTTTCTTCTTGAAAACCCACTTGCACCCTATGGGATTAATCCCTTCAGGTGGGTTAACCAAGTCCCATACTTGTTTTTCATACATGGAATCCATTTCCGACTTCATGGCTTCGAGCCATTTGTCCCTTTCTGAATTTTTCAGAACATCTTCATAACTGATAGGTTCGTCATCGCTTATGAGTAACACGTCGTTCGATTCACTTATGAGAAATCCCTATCTCTCTGGAATATTGCGTGCCCTATCAGACCTACGAAGAGGTGGTGTTGTTTTAGGTTCAACTGATAGCTCATCATTATGAGGTATTGGTTGTGGGTCTAGACTAGGTGTCTCTGTGATGTCTATTGGAGTTTCTTGAACTTCATCAAGTTCAATGCCACTCCCACTGTTTTCTTGTAAAAGAAATTCTTTTTCTAGAAATACAGCATGCCTTGAAACAAACACCTTTTGTTCCAAGGGATGATAGAATTGGTAACCCTTCGTTTCCTTAGGGTATCCAATAAATAGACATTTATCAGACTTAGCATCCAATTTGTCTGATACAGTCCGCTTCACATAAGCGGGATAACCCCATATCTTAAGGTGAGTTAAGTGAGGTTTCTTACTATTCCATGTCTCATATGGAGTAGTAGAGACTACCTTGGTCGGGACTCTGTTTAGCAAGTAAATAGCTGTCTCAAGTGCATAGCCCCAAAAAGGATTTTGGAAGAGTTGCATGATCCATCATAGACCTAACCATGTCCATCAAGGTTCGGTTGCGCCTCTCAGATACACCATTATGCTGTGGTGTATACGGCGGAGTCCATTGGGACAATATCCCATTGTCCCTAAGATAATCTTGAAACTCCTGACTTAAGTATTCACCACCCCGATCAGATCAAAGTATTTTAATACTTTTGCCAAGTTGTTTCTCTACTTCATTTCTGAACTCTTTGAATTTCTCAAAAGCTTCAGATTTGTGTTTCATCAAGAACACATACCCGAATCGTGAGTGATCATCGATAAAGGTGATGAAGTAGCTATAGCCTCCTTGTGCAAGAGTTGACATTGGTCCACATACATCAGTATGTATTAGACCAAGCAATTCTCCCACTGGATTACCTTTTCCGGAAAAGGGTAATTTGGTCATCTTGCCTTTTAAGCATGATTCACATGTATCAAATGAACCGGGTTCAAATGATGTCAAAATTCCACATCGGTGTAATTCGGTCATGTGTTTCTTACTTATATGGCCAAGACGACAGTGCCACGTGTAGGAGTCTATTCGATTATCTATACGAGCATGTTTGTTGCTATCTTTGATATTGAAAACGTCACTGGATAAATCTAACGTGTAGATGCCATTGCACAAAGGTCCATTCCCATAAAGAACGTCATTTAAAGTTATGTAACAACAATTGTTACTAAAAGTTAAATGATAACCTTTTTCATTCAAACATGAAATAGATACAATGTTCTTTATTAACGAAGGAACGAAATAACAATTATCCAATTCTAAGACACGTCCAGTGAGGAGCTTTAGCAAATATGTTCCGATGGCAACAGCAGCAACCTTTGCTCTATTTCCAACTCGTAAATTCGCTTCTCCTTTGACGAGTCTTCTTCTATTCCTTAGCCCCTGTATGTCATTACATATATGAGAGCTACACCCAGTATCAAGTACCCAGATGTTTGAGGAAATAGAGTGACATTCAATAATGAAGATACTTGAAGAGGATGGGGCATCGGATGTCTTCTCTTTTAAGGACTCAAGATAAACCTTGCAGTTTCTTCGCCAGTGACCCTCCTTGTCACAGTGATGGCAAGTGCCTTTTAGGGTATTTTCAGTCTTTTTGGCCTTTTTCTTCTTTCCCTTATTCTGTTCATTGGCCTTCCTCTTAGAACCTTTCTTCGAGGAACCAACTAACAGTACCGTCTTTTGATCCTGCTTCACAGAAGGCTCTACAGTCTTCAGCAGGTTGAGCAACTCAGGAAACTGGTCTGGAGTTGTGTTTTCAGGAGGACGGTTGGGAAGTTGATCTTCAAGGACATAAGCAAGCTTCTCTGCCTTGAGGACCATCCTCAGGTTTCGAAGCCAGTCCATGAAGTTTGGCCCAGTCAGTTTATTGGTGTCCAAAATGGAACGCAAGTTTATAGAAGACATGATCGAGTGATTATCCTAGAAATACAAATTGAACTTATGTGAGAAGATTGATTAAAGAATGTATCAACATACATAAATAAAAAATCCTATTTATTTTTCAAATTGAATAACCCTTTTTATCAATTCGGGAGATCGTAGGAACATCTCCAAATAGGTTGATATCCAACCATAGATAAGAACCACCATGGCTGTGGCCATCAAGTTTTTCTTAGCTATGAAGGTAGGTAATTATACCGATTACATATCACATATATGTAACTATCACATTATGCTATCAACTAATTGAATGTTTGCATAAATCATTGGGTTGTTAACTCATTAACAAGTATGCGACATTATACATAGCACCCAACTGCACCTCTCTTTACATCGACCTTGGCTGTGGCACAACAAATCGATGCTCCAAGCTTAAGGCTGACCCATTAATCAAGAAATAGTTTTAACATGGTTGGAGCTCATTCAACCGTTTAGTCAGGCTTGGATGTGTCCAACAACCAAAACTAAGGATTGACCTCTGACTCCAACTATATTATTCATAAACTAATTCCATGGTTTGAACATGTTAAGGTTCAAGTCGGGCATGGATGTGTCCATCAACCCAAACGAGAAACAAAACTCCGATTCTAACCATATTAATGGAAGGTGTTGGCCTTAATATTTTGTAAGGGGTTTTGGTCTCATCTTTTCCTTTTAATGCACATTCATGACATATGTCATGACTAACGATTTCCTTAATAAAGTATGTATGTGACTTAATTTATCAAGTCTCATGAATTGAATTAGGAACCGGATTTCCTTAATTCTAATTTCACACTTTATTAAAGGAATTGCTTTGGGAAACAATTTCCTAAATTGTCATAATTAATTTCGGAAATAATATGTTCAAGACTTTGATTTCTCTAAATCAAATCTTATTAAATTAAGAGACAAATCCCTTAATTCAACTACATATTATTTTCATGAAAATCTCATTTAAGAAAACTCTATAGGAAACTATTTTCCCAATTAATTTTGGAGACAACAATATGTAAGAGCATCACTTCTTAAAACATATTTTATTCATGGATTTGATTAATTACAACAAATCGTTTTCTAAGGGTGGCTCCCCGAGGCTTAGATACCCAAAGAAAAGTAATGTGTTGTAAATCCAATTGGACGGCTCCCAGAGGCTCAATCCAAATCAAACATGACAACTTCAATTAAAAAATTGGGAAATTAAATTACAACAACTAACTTTAAATTGGACGGCTCCCCGAGGCTCAATCCAAAATAAAGAATTTTGTTGTCAATTTAAAAACCAATTCAAATTTAATTGTCAATTAACTGTCCATGAATTTGTCTAGACTTTCTTAACAAGAAAGTGCCCAAAATTGCGAGATTTCAAAAATAGGTTTTCAAAATAATTGTAAGTTTCTGGTACAAAGAAAACTTACATATTTTCAAAATTTGGAAAATTTCTAAAATAGAAAAATTTTCAAAATTGGAAAGTTTTCAAAGATGGGAAGTTTTCACAATTATTATAAAATTTCAGAAACTAGAAAATTTCAAACGTTTGCGAAATTTTATAAGGATTTCCAAACTTTGAAATTCCTAATTCTAAAATTTATTATAATTTGAAAGTTTCCATAATTGAAAAATTTTTCCGTAATTGAGGTCATGACAAAGTTTTCCATAAAATAATTATACGATTATGTCGAACACTAACCGGCTTTGATACCATTGTTGGGACCGGGTGCATGTTGACAAGGATACGGGTTTGTAAATTTTAAAATATTTACGTGCAGCGGAAGAATTAGCATAAATAATTTCTCAAATTATTTTAACCACGTATCTAGCATGCGACCTTATGATGTGTAGACATGATCATAAATTAAAATTTTGCGGAAAAGTAAACTAATTTACTTAGTACCTCGCGTAACTCGAAGTAAGGGACGAGATCCAACTGTAGCGTCCCTTGGAAGCTCCGCCTCTATTCGCGTCCACGCCGAGTTCTCTTCGGGATGACTTCGCAAAGCCACGAGTTTTGTGCCAACGAGAACTACTAGATTCTCCAAAGACACAACTAGAATATCAAGAAAGAGAGATGGAAATTAACCACCAAAGGATGGCCGGTACCACCGGCGCCCTTCTCCACGCACAGAAGCCGCCGTGTAAAGTCTCTCCACCGAAGGCTGTATGAAGGCTCAACCTTCCATCTCACCACCGAGCATGTAACTTCTCCACCATGAAGTTTAATCCTCCAATAGGAGAATTCGGTTTCCCACAACTTCTCCACCGAGCATGCCACTTCTCCATTGAGAAGTTTAATCCTCCAATAGGAGAATTCGGTTTTGCCCTTGGTGGAAATTGCTTGCATGTAACTTCTCCACCATGAAGTTTAATCCTCCAATAGGAGAATTCGGTTTTGCCCTTGGTGGAAATTGCTTGCATGTAACATCTCCACCATGAAGTTTAATCCTCCAATAGGAGAATTCGGTTACCCACAACTTCTCCACCGAGCATGCCACATCTCCATTGAGAAGTTTAATCCTCCAATAGGAGAATTCGGTCTTGCCCTTGGTGGAAATTGCTTGAAGCAATTGTCTTGCAACCGTCGGCGCCGAGAGAGAGAGGGGAAGAGAGAGAGAGAGAGAAAGGAGAGAGGGAGGGCTTCATTATCTCTTGATTACTCTATTCATTGGAATTAAGGGCTTGTCTTTAGTTCCTTTATATAGTAGCCTCTCCCTTGCCAAGTCTCTCTCTTAACAGAATTAACAGAATTAGTTATCATAAGAAATTTATCTTATAAAGTTTCTTATGACTTATTCCGTTATTCTTAGTTTTATTATAACTAACTTTATAATAAAACAAATTCTCTTTCCCTTTTAATTATGGAATAAATTTGTATAAAATTTTCTTATCATGGATAAATCAATTCATAATTGATTTTATAAATTAAAATTAAACCAATTTATGGTTCATTTTAATTTCCATAAAAAGAATAAATTTACTACAAATTTCTTTATAAATCTCTTTATATAAATTTCTTTATATATCAATTTATTTATCCATAATTTATAAAACAAATCGCGCTAGATTTATTTTATTAATTAAACCAATTAAATTGGTTTATCCCCTTTTTAATGGCCGGCCAAACCAAGAGGGTGGACACCCTCTTTGGCCGGCCAAACCAAGCCCGAACCGATCGCGAATTAAACTCATTTAATTCGCCCAATAAGCCTTCAAAAGACTTGCCATTTTTAGTTTCCGTTGTGCCTCTGATTAACTCAGATTCGACTTATTTCTCTTGATTGGAAAATCCAATTTTCAACTCGTTTTAAATCCCTCGGATTACTCGTAGTGCGTGTGACTAAATAGGCTTTCGATTTATGTTGGCCGCCTATAATCAACTAATTATAGAACGATCATGAGTGGCACCTAGTAGTACATCATGACCCCCAATTAATCGAAAGATCAACGGTTGACCTCAGAAGTAATTCTCAAACCCTTCAGCAGCTCTAATGAATCGTGCCTCATTCCCTTCACCATCTTATACCCACTTGGTTCAGGACATGGTCTGTTTGTGTCAGTCCCCACTAGACTGACTACGTCACACCTAGCCCAAGTAGTATCTTTCTCGTCCTTTGGATTTCTAATTACTCTCATGTATTTTAGAGACTCGCACTCTAAACATGATATGCTCTGGCCAGAGGCTTTGAGTAACAATCCGACGATAGGCCTGGGTATACATCTCCTCGCAAGGATTGGTGAATCCTTTGTAGGATGTTCAAACATCTTCGGGCACTTCGGCTTATACCCAATCATCCTGGGTCCACACCTCCTTGGAGATGCTTGCTTAAGATGTTAAAGTATAAGTCTCCATGACCAAGATGACTTGAACACCGCAAGTCAAAGGAACATCGCACTTAAGCCGCAGTAAGAACTTCATTGACATTTCTATATATAGATTCCATATGAAGTTTTACATTTAGTCACTCCAATGAACTAGTTCCCTTAACTAGCATCCATGTTTATCTTCGGACATCCCAATGTCGCCAGCCAGTGAGAATCAGCTGATTAGAGAATAACCCATGCTATTCTCAACAGAATTGATAGTGTCCGTATTTATCAATTCATCGACTAGGGATATTTTCAATACTTCACATTTGCACATTTAGAGATAATCACTAGTTGTGATCCCATCACAAATTCTCTTATGCTGTGAGTTGTATTGCGGACATTCAGTAGATGAGTTTAAGATCACAATCAAATACACAAGCATGTATACTCAAATAGTAAATTATCATTTATTAAAATAAATGTTTTACAATCATAAGGCGATTGCCTTAGGACACTTCTCTCATATCACTAACAGAGGGTTTACAAGGTTCGGGGATAACTTGCCCCTACTCCTTGGCGTGCCCTTAAGGTGGACGATCCCTTGATCGTCGGCAGATCAAGTCCCGGCAACACCGGATAGAAAGCAACCTCCTTCTCGGTGGAGAAACCTCTCCACAGCGTTTCAATCACAGATATCGGTTTAAGCACAATGAAACACAAGAAAGATCTTACTTAGCACTTACCAAAGACAAGAACACAGCAAGCTTCCTCCTGAGCTCCACCCAGCGACGATCTCACGCAAGAACCCTTTCCCCGTGTCTTCTCACTGTTGGACTCGAAGCTCCTTGTTCCTTCCTCCAAGTGCTCAAGCAAGGGATGGTTGCTTCAAGATTGCAGTAGCTTGCTCAAAGTGATGGAACTTCAGAACACGCAAGCAAGTTGTGGAGAACACAAAGTCGCAGCAAGAACTCAAGCAGCAGAACCTTTTTTTCTTTTTTTTATTTCACAGCCAACTCTTCTCCGCTCCTTTTGTTCCTCCACTAAGCATTAGGTGACACCATCTCCCTGCAGCCTCCAGCTGCTCACCTGCAACCACCAGCTACCTCTGAGCTCCTCTGGACTCCCTGAGCCTCCCTCAGACCAGCCCCAGACAGCAGCTCCAGCCAGCGCAAGTGCCCGTTGCAACCTGAGATGGAAAAACAGACAAACCTACTCCAAGGAAAGGTCTCTATTGACTCTCCTTGAGTGTTTGAATCTTCCCCTTCACCTGCAGCTTAATTAGAGTGTTAGCACAGCATATCAAGTAGGAAATCAAGTATCAGATGTTAAACGTAGAGAATCGGATACGTTCAGATGCGATCAGAGCGTCTGATAGTGCATTTTGAAATAAAGTGATCGATCACCGGACCGATCAGAGAGCCTCCTGATCGGTCACTAGACCGATCAAGCTAGGTCCAGACCGATCTGGCTCCATCCTGATCGGTCCCCAACGCTCAATTAGAAATCGCGATTTCTTTGGGACTCTCTTGGATCGATCACCAGACCGATCTTAGGTTGTGGATCGATCACCAGACCGATCCACCCCTTTATCGGGCGATTTCTGAGCTTCGCAGTCCAAACCTCCTGATCGGTCATCGGACCGATCAGGGAGCCTCCTGATCGGTCACCAGACCGATCAGGTCATGACCAGACAGATCAGGCTCCGTCCTGATCGATCATAGAGAGAAACTCGCGACGCTGGATCGTTCTCCAGAACGATCTGCACAGTGATCCTGATCGGTCACCAGACCGATCAGGAGCAGATCAGCAAGGGAACTCAACCTCACTGTTTGCTCCATGATCGGTCACCAGACCGATCAGGAGCCAAGCAATGGGTGAAACGCATACTCCCTGATCGGTCACCAGACCGATCAGTCATCGCTGGATCGGTCACCAGACCGATCCACGAAGGAGCACCGTGCCAACTCCCTGATCGGTCACCAGACCGATCCAAGGGCTCCAACCTAGCCCTCCAAGCTAGGGTTTCATCCACCTTAGCCCTCCAAGCTAAGGATTTTTCACCTAACCCTCCAAGTTGGGAATTTGTACCTAACCCTCCATGTTAGGACTTTTCACCTAGCCCTCCAAGCTAGGACTTTTCACCCAACTCTTCCGGATTAGGACTTTTCCAAACCTAGCCCTCCAAGCTAGGACCTGACCCTCCAAGCCAGGACTTTTTCACCTAACTCTCCAAGTTGGGACTTTTCACCTAACCCTCCAAGTTAGGACTTTTCACCTAGCTCTCCAAGCTAGTACTTTTCACCCAACCCTTCCGAATTAGGACTTTTCAACACCTAGCCCTCCAAGCTAGGATTTTTCACACCTAACCCTCTAGGTTAGGATTTTCCAATACCTAGCCCTCCAAGTTAGGATTTCCTATACCCTGCCTGATCCCCGATCAGGACTTAATCATAATCATCATAATCATCAACCTAAACTAAAATCGGTGTCAACACCAAAACAACAATCAGGGTCAGACTGCGTCAACACTGACGTGTCGTACAATTCCCCCTGGAGCCTCCTTGGTCGCAGAACTTCGTCTCTACCTCATTGTCGTCACTCGAAATGCTTAGAATGATGTTGTGATTGATATGTTGAGTTAAGGGGTCGAACCCCTTTATATAGTCATGTCTTGGGCGCCTCAGTTGCTATGGGGCGCCTCACAAGCCTTGATCAAACCTCATCTTCGCGTCAAACTCACAAAAGCTGATAAGCACCAGTCCAGGGCACCCTAGACCATCCATGGCGCTTGGATCATCTAGGCACCTGGCATCCAGGGCGGCTGGATGCTTGGGGGCACCCTGGTTCAATGGGGGCGCCCTGGAGCAGCTTTCCAGCAGTTTTGTGTATTTGTTTGCCTGCTTTGCCTCCAATTCTAGGTACCTGCAAGATACACAAACACAAGACAAGCACATATATAATCTTAGCCTTAACGACTTGGTTTTGACTTCAGATTTCCACAAAACCCTAGGTCGAATCGTTGCCTATGTTCCCTTCCTGGGGAACACACCTTTCACCTACTCCTCTCAGGAGAAGTTTGCCAACCGGCTGTACCGGTTGGACTTTTGCCCAATCTTACGACTAGGACTTATTGCCCAGCTTTCACCAGGACTTCGGTGCCCAACCCTCGGCCAGGACTTATTGCCCAATTCCTCGAATCAGGACTTCGTGCCCAACCCTCGGTCAGGTATTAGGTGCCCAGCCCGCAGCCAGGACTTAGTGACCAATCCATGATAAGGACTTAGTACCTAGGTTAACTCGGACTTTTCTTCACATTGATACTGACTTCATGACTCACCCTTTCCTTGTTTAGTATATCACTAACTTAAGAATATTGTTAAACATTGAAACACTAGAGGAGGAAATCACTGATACAACTTGCACCAACAATCTCCCCCTTTTTGATGTTTGACAATATCTTAAGTTAGATTGGATTAAAGGGTTAAGTTTATGATCCTTGGGATAAAATGGAAAAAATTGATCTAAGTTTTGATTCTTGAAAAAACATTTCATTTAAACATTGACCCTCGGGAAAAAATTACTAACTTAAGCTCTCTCCTTGGAAGAACATTTTGATTTATCCTTTGATCTTTGGGAGAATTTTTTTAAAAAAAATTCTAAATTTAAGCTCTCTCTCTCCCCCTTTTTCATACATAAAAAAATGACAAAAATACTTGCACCAACAATGAAAATTAAAAAAAAAATTCTTTTCCTTTTGAAAGTACTTAGGATAATTCTTTGAAAGCATATAATTTTTGATAAAATATTTCAAAACTTCTTTTTTGTTTAAAAAACTAAGTACTAGTTAAAAAAAATAAGTACTTAAATTGCACAAAAAAAATTGTACTTTGAAAATATTGTGCACTTGAAAAAATATTTTGTACTTTTAGAAAAATATTGTTGTGCACTTGAAAAAAATAGTTTAGAAAAAAGTTGCACTAACAAATATGATGCCTTAGAAAAATTTTCATTTAGAACAGATTTTCAAAGAAATTTGCACTTAGAAAGGATTTTCACTTAGAAAAATTTTGTGTATTTAAAAAGTATTAGCGCTTTGAAAAATATTTTGCACTTAACAAATATTAGTATTTTGAAAAATATTTTACACTTAAAATATTTTTGCAAGATAAAGTCTTTTTAATGAAATTTATTTTGAAACACAATAGTTTACTTGACTTGGTTTCTTTTCCAGTCTGACACAATCCTAGAAAACCTTGTTGACTACAAGGACATTTCCCTAAGTATCTTGGAAATTCTCAAATTCAAGTAATTATTTCAAATCGATTCCAAAAGTTAAACTAATTTTGAAAATAAGTTCATGACTTGGATTCCTTTCCAATTTGACACAATCCTAGGAAACCTTATTAACTACAAGGACATTTCCTTAAGTGTCCTGGAAATTCTCCAAACTCAAGTAAGATTATTTTCAAAAGTGATTAAATAAGCCAAAACTAAATTTTTGAAAATGATAGTATAATTATCATCATAAAGTGATTTTAAAAGAAATGACTTTAGAATGATAGTATTTTGAAGAGAAAATACTTATATTTTCAAAAGGATTTTGAAAATACAGTGTATAAAACATAATATTTTGAAATGTTCAATAATTCTTTTAGTTTGACCTCCCTCTAACCTTGACACAGTCCTCGGAAGCTTGTTGACTACAAGTGATCTTCCTCTGAGTCTTAAGGATTGATTCAAACCAAAAGAATTATCTAATAGTTTTGAAATTGTCAGAAAATAGAATTAATTTCTTTTGACTTAGACTCCCTTAAATCTGACACAATCCTAGGAGTTCTTGTAGATCATGAAGAAGACTCCTTATGCTTCTTTAGGGTTTATCAAAATCAAAAGAGTAACTTAAAACAATTTCTGAACGAAAGAATAGAAGACGTTTCTGAACGAAAGATATCAAAATCAACCTGCTAGTATGATAATTTTCAAAGAAATAATATTCGAATACTTTTTGAAAGATTAGAATATAATAAGTTTCCTAAATATTTTTCGAAAACGTATCTTGAGATAATAATTTTTAAAGCATAAGAGTTTTTGAAAAAGATTTTTGAATTAAAAAAACACACTCCCCCTGAACTCGACATCGTCTGACTCTATCTAAGTGTCTTAAGGGACTTTAGTGTTGACCTAAAAGGCTTATGTCTAATTGTGTAGGTTAAACAATTTTTCGAAAAGATATAATTTTGAAAATGTATATTATATATGAGCAATCAGGCAAGCATGAAATCCATAAAAACATTATTATGTTGAAACATTATTTTGAAAATAGATTTATAGAAAAATATTCTAAGAATTTTGAAAACAATTTTGGAAAGCACCTTTCAATTTATTAGTCCTTAACATCTCACCCATTCTAAATGTCTCAGTACAATCAAGCATGGTTGCCTTATGGGTGTCTTGTGAGATGCTTGAATAATTTTTCTTTGAATCACTGTTAATTCTAAGATTTAAATAAAACTAGTGTTAGATTCAAATTTATCAAATAGTAATTTAAAAATGAGTTTCGATAATTGGCTTCCAGGTCTTGGCGAGGCATAGAGGTCTTCTTTGGCCATAGCCTTATTAGAGCAACAACCCTTTCCTTGACAAAGCCTTTTACCGAAGGTTCATTTTCAAATTACTTCTTGAGAAATTTTGGTCTAACTAGCTTAGGCTTTGGATCGGTAGCTTTCGCTAGTTCCACCAGACTAAATACACCAAGTAGGGTACACCTTACCCCACTTGACCTTATTAGAAGGGCTTCCTAACATACTATCATCTCACCTCCACCTAATACTATGTTGTTCAAGATTCATGTAAGTCTTTTGTCCTTAACTAACTATTCTAAATCATGCAGAAATTTAAAGATCAATGTCATGACATATATTAAAAAAAATTAGCAAATGCATGAGCATGATATTTATGCATGATTCAATCAAGTCAAGGCATTTTCAATTAAGTTTCTAATAATGTAACAAATTCTCGATTTGATATATATCGTGTGAACCCGCGAATATGCCAACCCACTTTGACATATTTAATTTTATTAAATTGATTGTTGTAGTTGGGTAAGATTTTATTTAATTTGAGTTTAAGTTATTAAGTTTTAATTTTGAATTTAAGTTTTAATTGAATTTAAGTTGTTAAGATTTAATTAGAGATCAAAATTATTTAAGGATTAATTAGAGAATCAATTAGATATAAGTTAACTAAGGATTAATTGGAGTTACATTAATTAGGAATTATTAATACTTAATTAAGAATTAATAATTAATTTGGGCTTAACTTAAGTTGTTAAAAATTAATTAGGATTAAATTAAGGTAAGGATTAAAAATAATAAAGATTTAATTAAGGTTAAAATAATTATGATTTAATTATGATTAAAATAATTAAGGTTTAATTAGGATTAATTAAGGTTAAAATAATTAAGATTAGTGTTAAAATAATTAAGATTTAATTAAGGTTAAAATAATTAAATTAGGGTTAAAATAATTAAGATTTAATTAAGGTTAAAATAATTAAGGTTTAATTAGGATTAATTAAAGATTAATTAGAGTTAAGATAATTAAGGTTTAATTAGGATTAAATTAATTAAAGATTAATTAGAGTTAAGATAATTAAGGTTTAATTAGGATAAAATTAATTAAAGATTAATTAGTGTTAAGATAATTAAGGTTTAATTAGGATTAATTAAAGATTAATTAGAGTTAGGATTTAAATTTTAAATTGAGTTAAAAGTTTTGGGTCTAGTTGCATTAATTTCATTAATTCAAAAATCTCTGACTCATCTGCAATTTCATTTTTATTTAATTTTTCATGTTTATCTAATACTTCTGCTTTGTTTGAATTTTCGTAGACTTTATAACTGTAGCCTTGATTCTAAAAATGTAACGCCCGTAAAATCCTCTAAATTTTTACATCAACACTAATATGAATATTAGTACAATTCTTAATGGATTATAGGTAGAATTCTAGTATAATTCTTAATGGGCTTTATGTGGGCTTTTCAAAAATAAATAAATAAATAAAAGGGGAAAGAACCAAAAAATAACATTTGCCAAGGTTTAAACCTTGGACCTTAGGTGGTAGCAAAGCCTTATGATGCATGTGATAACTAGTAGCCCCAGCAGGGGAGTGCTGTTAGAGAGGAGAGGAAAATTATGGTTAAGGGTAGGGGATGTGAAGAGATACCATGTGAAGAAGGTGAAGAGGCACTTGTGAAGAGACAAAAGGCATTATAAATTGTCCTCTTCTTCCTCCTTTTCCCACACCCACCGAATCTCCCTCTCCCTCTCCCATTTTCAAAAATCTCATCTAGGGTCTCTCCCCTAGAAAGCATCATAAGGGAGATCTCTTGAAGACTTAAGACCCCATATAAGACGAGAAGAACAAAGGAGATCCTAAGAGCAAGAAGGTCTTCATCGCTCTCAATTAAGGGTATATAGATTGGTGGTAACAAAGAAAAAGAGGTAAGTCTCCCCTCACCTATAGTATAATTACTTTGGGTGTTATGTTGCTTAAATCATAGAGTAGACCCCTTGAAGGTTTTGGCCAAGCCCTAAAACTATGATTAGGATCAAGTTAAACCCCCAACTATGCTTGATAATGATTTCCTCTGATATGATATGTGTTATATGAATGTTATATGATTTTTATGTCACATAGGGTTGCTTGAAGGTTTCGGCCAAGTCCTAGTTTTAGGCTTAGGAGGAGGCTAAAAACCCTAAGTATGCTTCCTATTGGCTTATGTGATCAAGAACATATTTCCATGATACATCAAATGACATAATAATGTTGGCATGCTTCTATGTTACCTTATGATTATGTTAGGCCTTATTCATGTATGCTTTTTGTTATGCTTCATGTATCATGATTATGTTTAGGTCCTTTAGGGCATACCTATGTTATGCATGACTTATGAATGATGGAATGCCTAAAAGATGCTAAGAGCATTCTTTATGAAAAGAAAAGAAACATGATAAGCTATTTTACTTTTGTATGGGCTTGTACCGGACCCTAAAAAGGTCCTTGGGATGGGCTCCTACGTTGCCCTTAGGCCGATGGTTGCCTAGTTCTCTAGTAGGTCGAGATTAGCTACCTCGTATCTACTTAAGGGATGCGCGCAAATTATGAATGTGGTACAATGTCGGGCCCTTATGTTGAGGGTTATGTTCAAGTACTTATACATATATGCTTTCAAAGAAACATCCCTCATGCATAAAGACATTTATCTCATACTATGTGCCTACTTGAATTACTATACTTGAAGATGAAGTACTCTTGTGATATGAATCTTCTTTCCATATGTTGTTGTTTAACTTTCTCTATGTCCAATTCATGACGCATGGTTTTTGTGAGTAGGAAAGGATCTTACTAAGCCTATATGTTTATAGTTTAGTGTTTTCTTATACTGCAGAAAAGGGTAAGGGAATGCTAAACTAAAGGGAGCAGAAGGAGGACAAAGATGTGTGTGGCAGTGGCATGGTGGAAGAGATCCTGTTACTTTGCTTGCTGATGAATCAAGAATTTACCCATGTCTTATGTTTCCGCATTATTACACTTGTTGATGCTAGATTATCATACTAATGTGTCATACTATGTTTTATGTTTGGTCGTATAGTACAATATGCTATGCTATGTTTTGTGTTCATTTCTAAAATACGATATTTCCACAACTAGCACTTGTCATGGAATTCATGTTTAGAGCTTGTTTGTTTAAAGACTCAATATGGATTATGTGACATGCTCTAGGGTGTTAGAGTTTGATGCCTACATAGTTCGATTCATACCTTTAAATTCCATGTGTAAACTCTAAAACCTATGTTAATGCTCACCTACTTTTATGGGGTGTTCGTACTCACATGCCACGGGTTAGGCCGTAGGTTGTAGTGAGTCTAGGATTCCTCTCATATAATGCCATGCTTGCTTAGTAGCGCATTCCCCATCTAGAGTCTTATATGTCGTAAGTTCACATGATTGTATAATGTACTTCTTGAGTTAAAAGTTTGAGCCAAGTTGTGCACATGAATACCAAGCATGCTCCCATGTTGTGAGATGCGTTTACATGTTTTAAATTGTTCCATTGCGTTAAGGTATATATATATATATATGTATGTATGTTCGCGTAGCCCCGCATTTCCCTTTTTATAAGGATAGGAGGGGCGGGCCTTACAGGTTGGTATCAGAGCAAAGTTTACCCTTCCACTACACACACATCAATCCTTTCTCCTGCCGCTTCCAAGTAAGAAACTCAATGCATACCTTACTTTCTTTTTTTATGATAAAGAATGCTTCTAGATTGAATATGCATGAATGTAAGAAGGAATGACAATAATCTTATACTAGCCTTACTTGTCGTTTTATAAAGAAAGCATGGCTAGAAGATGTAGTAATAGAACCAGTGAGACTGTATCACCGCTTGACCTGATGCATCTAGTGACTGAACTCCAGCGTCAGGTTACTGAGCAGTAGCAGACCATTAACACATTAATGAATCAGCAAGGGAACCCTACCACTCCACCAGTGAACCAGACTGTGATACCGGTCACGCCTACATTTACACCAGCACCATCGGTAGGCCCTGCCACTGTAGTACGACAAGAAGCTTATCTAATTCAGTGGCAGAGGGTGAAGCCGGAGAATTTCTCAGGTGCTTGTGAACTGTGGGATGCCCAAGCCTGGTTCAAGACGGTGGAAAGTATAGTGGAGCTGCTAGAGCTGCCTCAAGAGATGTCAGTCATTCACAATGTATTCCATGTTTCGATGCTCAAGAAATGTGTTCCCAACGCTAACCAAGTGATTGAGCCATAGACAGTGCAAGTTCAAGAGGACATAAGTTATGAAAGTCGATCTATCCAGATAATAGATCGAGAAGTCTAAAGGCTAAGGAACAAGGAGGTGCCCTTAGTAAATGTCCTATGGTGAAGTAAACGGTTTGAAGAGGCCACCTGGGAACGCGACGACGATATGAAACAAAAGTACCCAGAACTATTTTAAGTTCGAGGATGAACTCTTTATAAGGTATGGGGGATTGTAACACCCGTAAAATCCTCTTAATTTTTACATGAACACTAATATGAATATTAGTACAATTCTTAATGGATTGTAGGTGGAATTCTAGTATAATTCTTAATGGGCTTTATGTGGGCTTTTCAAAAAAAATAAATAAATAAAAGGGGAAAGAACCAAAAAATAACATTTGCCAAGGTTTGAACCTTGGACCATAGGTGGTAGCAAAGCCTTATGATCCATGTGATAACTAGTAGCCCCAGCAAGGGTGTGCTGTTAGAGAGGAGAGGAAAATTGTGGTTAAGGGTAGGGGATGTGAAGAGTCACCATGTGAAGAAGGTGAAGAGGCACTTGTGAAGAGACAAAAGGCATTATAAATTGTCCTCTTCTTCCTCCTTCTTCCACCCCCACCGAATGTAACGACCCGACCAATTTGGCGGCCCATTTGGCGGTCTCGACCGTCGACCGTCGACCGTCCCGTTACCAATACTAGGTCTTCCCACTCCTGGGCGTGGATTTTTGCCTTCCCAGGATTCGAACTCTAGACCCAGGCTTAAATCTAGTTCTTTGTGAATCCTGAATACCAATTGAGCTATAGACCCAGGCTTAAATCTATAGCTCAATTGGTATTCAGGATTCACAAAGAACTTGATTTAAGCCTGGGTCTAGAGTTCGAATCCTGGGAAGGCAAAAATCCACGCCCAGGAGTGGGAAGACCTAGTATTGGTAACGGCACGGTCGACGGTCGACGGTCGACGGTCGAGACGCCAAATGGGCCGGGTCGTTACAATAAAAAGGCGCCTTTTTATTGTAACGACCCGGCCCATTTGGCGGTCGAGCCTTTTTATTGTAACGACCCGGCCCATTTGGCGGCCCATTTGGCGGTCTCGACCGTCGACCGTCGACCGTGCCGTTACCAATACTAGGTCTTCCCACTCCTGGGCGTGGATTTTTGCCTTCCCAGGATTCGAACTCTAGACCCAGGCTTAAATCTAGTTCTTTGTGAATCCTGAATACCAATTGAGCTATAGCTCAATTGGTATTCAGGATTCACAAAGAACTAGATTTAAGCCTGGGTCTAGAATTCGAATCCTGGGAAGGCAAAAATCCACGCCCAGGAGTGGGAAGACCTAGTATTGGTAACGGCACGGTCGACGGTCGACGGTCGAGACCGCCAAATGGGCCGGGTCGTTACAATAAAAAGGCGCCTTTTTATTGTAACGACCCGGCCCATTTGGCGGTCGAGCCTTTTTATTGTTACGACCCGGCCCATTTGGCGGCCCATTTGGCGGTCTCGACCGTCGACCGTCGACCGTGCCGTTACCAATACTAGGTCTTCCCACTCTTGGGCGTGGATTTTTGCCTTCCCAGGATTCGAACTCTAGACCCAGGCTTAAATCTAGTTCTTTATGAATCCTGAATACCAATTGAGCTATAGCTCAATTGGTATTCAGGATTCACAAAGAACTAGATTTAAGCCTGGGTCTAGAGTTCGAATCCTGGGAAGGCAAAAATCCACGCCCAGGACTCGGAAGACCTAGTATTGGTAACGGCACGGTCGACGGTCGAGACCGCCAAATGGGCCGGGTCGTTACAATAAAAAGGCGCCTTTTTATTGTAACGACCCGGCCCATTTGGCGGCCCATTTGGCGGTCTCGACCGTCGACCGTCGACCGTGCCGTTACCAATACTAGGTCTTCCCACTCCTGGGCGTGGATTTTTGCCTTCCCAGGATTCGAACTCTAGACTCAGGCTTAAATCTAGTTCTTTGTTAATCCTGAATACCAATTGAGCTTGTAACGCCCCAAATTTTGGGCTTGCTTCCGATAGTAAAAAGGGCACAAAAATGTCGATATATATTATCAGATTGTATGACATTTATTTCATAAATGAATAAAATTACCTTTTTGTGATTTCATGATTTAATGTTATGTAATTTCATTAGAAAAGATTAGGAATATGTAAATTGCATAAATTAGAATATGTGATTTCATGAATTGGAATATGTGATTGCATAAATGTGATTTGAGAATATGAGAGTGAATTGGGCTAATGGGCTTTGCAAAAGTGAAAACCAAAGAGGAGCAAAAATATGCTCTTGCCGAGGATCGAACCTTGGAACTCTTGGTAAGCAAAGCCTTGAAAAGCAACGAAGTAACCAATTCACCCAACAGGGGATTGCTGAGAGGAAGGAAGGGAAATTCTTGTTAAGGGTTAGGGAATGTGAAAGGGTAGAGGAAGAGGCTCTTGATGAGAAACCCCTTGGTGAAGGGACACTTGGAGAAGAGGCACTTTGTCTCTTCCCTTAGTATAAATAAGAGGGAGTGCTAAGGGGCTAACCATCATTGTTGCAAACCCCTCACTCACTCTCCCTCTTCAAGTGGCCGAAATCCTAAACTCCCTTCTCCCTCTTCAATTTTCGAAATTCAAACTCCTCTTCCTCCTTGAGATTTTCGAAAATCCAAGGGAAGGGTCTCATCCCAAGGGACACTCCCAAGACCCCATTGAAGGTTTGAATCTCTTGCAAGGCAAGAAGAAGTCAAGGACCTCAAGAGCAAGGACAAGCACATCCCCTCCGAACTAAGGGTATACCTTAAGGATATTTAGCGAAAGAAGTAAGTGCCCCTCACTTGTAGCATAATTGTTGTGTATGATTTCCTTCTTCTTGTAGTTTGCGAAAATAGGGATTTGCCCTCGGTAAGTTTCGGCCACCCCTTAAGGGAAAGCCTTGGCTACTTTTTGATACATGAGAAGACCCCTTGGAACTTAGGATATACCTATATGTTGATTTCCTTCAAGTTGTGATAACAAAAATTAGGGTTTGCACCCCCTACAAGTTTCGGCCAAGACATGGAAAAATTAGGGATTCAAGGGTTGAATTACTCTATGATGTATCTTATGTTAGTGTATGACATGATAGTGTAGATAAGGTGTTTGTATAAATGGTTGTATAAATGTTTGATTTCAAAAACCCTAAATCCCCCAACCCTACACTTTCGGCCAACCCTAGAAGAATTAGGGTTTAGGGTGCATGATTAACCTATGATGAAATCCATGTTTAATAATGTTGCATGATATGTATGTGAGGTGTTTGTGTAAATGTTTGTGTGAAGGTTTGATTTCCAAAAACCCTAATCCCCCTACCCTACACCATTCGGCCAACACCCTAAAGTTAGGGTTTGTAAAGGATAAACTACCCTATGAGATATGCTTATGTTTGGGATGATGATATGTATATGCAAGTGATGTTTAAATGGAATGTTTGATTGGAAAACTTAATTTTTCCCTAGCATGTGATATTCGGCCAAAGCATGGAACATTAGGTTTATGAAGGTTGATTGCCCCATGATGTATGCTATGCTTAGTATGATAAATGATGTATATATATATGATACTTGTATGAGATGTTTGAGGTCAAAAACCTAAGCTACCTCCACCCTTAACTTTCGGCCAAAGGGCCCTATACTTGGGATTGGATTAATAAATACCATGCATGATAATGATCTTGTGTAGGATATGACATGCTTGTGTGATTCTTGATATGTTGATTGGAATGCATGCTAGCCAAATTACAACTTTCGGCCAAGAGAGAACTCTTGGACCCTAGCCTTGGTTGCTCCCATGAAATGCATGCTTTATACTATGCTAGTTATCAAGATTATGAATGTATACATATGTATAAAAATGAGCCCTATAGGGCATGGACGAAGAAGGCTTAGGGCCTAAAGAATGCTTCCCTAGAAGGTTGGGACTAAGAGCATACTTTATGAAAATGAAGAACATGATAACTATTTTATTTTGTAATGGCTTGTACTATAGACTCTTAAAGCGAGTCAAATGATTATGATACTAGGCTGAAGGACTTTTGAGAAGGCCTAGTAAACCCTAGTGGTTCGGGATTAGCTACCTCGTTCCTATTCAGGGGCGCACGCAAAACATGAAGTACAAGCCGGACCCTAATGATTATGCTATGTTCAAGTATTATGTTAATATGTTTTAAAAAGAACCTTCCTATAAAGTTAACATGCTTAGGTGTTTAAACATGGTTAAATGCATACCATGCTTGAATGTGATATATTCTCTTACCTTTTCATGATATCCGGTTTTGTGAGTAGGACAGGGTCTTACTAAGCTATTGCTTATCGTTTAGTGTTCCCCCTTATGCTACAGATAAAGGACGCTAAGCTATGGAGGCTGCGGGAGAAGGGCGAGTGTGTGTGTGATAGTGCTGGTGGATAAAAAGGATCTTGTTCTTAGTTGCTTCAAGTTTTGGAACTTGTCATGTTAAACCCATGTTATGTTTTTTTTATATATACATGCTATGTTTAAAGATGAATAAAAATAATCATGCTTCCGCTACATGAACCTTGCATGCTAAAATGATACATATGCCCATGCATAGATTAGATAGAAAAATATGAATGCATGCGTGTAGTTGTAATGTACGAAAATTAAAGTAGCGCCGCCGAATCCCTAGGGGATTAAGGGCGGGCGTTACAAGTTGGTATCAGAGCTAGGTTTACCTCACCACTATCACACTCATCAAGCCCTCATCCTACCGCTTCCAAGTAAGAGATCCTAACCTCGCTTTACTTAGTTCATGTACAGTAATGATTATATGGAGATGATTAATACTTGCATAACAAGTGAAAGTAGTATTAATTCCTATGTTAGTTTATTTATCACCTGTATGATAGATAATAACCAGTAATTGTAATATATGTGAACATGCACGATATTTCCTCTTATATATATATGTATGCATTAATAATGTAAATTTTGGTGATATAATAAATAAGATCTCATTTACCCTATATTAATCATGCAACAAATAAGGACGAATATTAGGGGAAGCATAATATGAGTTGGGTTACCCAAAATTGTTTTAGTTCGAGGACGAACTTTCTATAAGGTGTAGGGGATTGTAACACCCCAAATTTTGGGCTTGCTTCCGATAGTAAAAAGGGCACAAAAATATCGATATATAATATCAGATTGTATGACATTTATTTTATAAATGAATAAAATTACCTTTTTGTGATTTCATGATTTAATGTTATGTGATTTCATTAGAAAAGATTAGGAATATGTAAATTGCATAAATTAGAATATGTGATTTCATGAATTGGAATATGTGATTGTATAAATGTGATTTGAGAATATGAGAGTGAATTGGGCTAATGGGCTTTGCAAAAGTGAAAACCAAAGAGGAGCAAAAATATGCTCTTGCCGAGGATCGAACCTTGGAACTCTTGGTAAGCAAAGCCTTGAAAAGCAACGAAGTAACCAATTCACCCAACAGGGGATTACTGAGAGGAAGGAAGGGAAATTCTTGTTAAGGGTTAGGGAATGTGAAAGGGTAGAGGAAGAGGCTCTTGATGAGAAACCCCTTGGTGAAGGGACACTTGGAGAAGAGGCACTTTGTCTCTTCCCTTAGTATAAATAAGAGGGAGTGCTAAGGGGCTAACCATCATTGTTGCAAACCCCTCACTCACTCTCCCTCTTCAAGTGGCGAAATCCTAAATCCCTTCTCCTCTTCAATTTTCGAAATTCAAACTCCTCTTCCTCCTTGAGATTTTCGAAAATCCAAGGGAAGGGTCTCATCCCAAGGGACACTCCCAAGACCCCATTGAAGGTTTGAATCTCTTGCAAGGCAAGAAGAAGTCAAGGACCTCAAGAGCAAGGACAAGCACATCCCTCCGAACTAAGGGTATACCTTAAGGATATTTAGCGAAAGAAGTAAGTGCCCCTCACTTGTAGCATAATTGTTGTGTATGATTTCCTTCTTCTTGTAGTTTGCGAAAATAGGGATTTGCCCTCGGTAAGTTTCGGCCACCCCTTAAGGGAAAGCCTTGGCTACTTTTTTATACATGAGAAGACCCCTTGGAACTTAGGGTATACCTATATGTTGATTTCCTTCAAGTTGTGATAACAAAAATTAGGGTTTGCACCCCCTACAAGTTTCAGCCAAGACATGGAAAAATTAGGGATTCAAGGGTTGAATTACTCTATGATGTATCTTATGTTAGTGTATGACATGATAGTGTAGATAAGGTGTTTGTATAAATGGTTGTATGAATGTTTGATTTCAAAAACCCAAAATCCCCCTACCCTACACTTTCGGCCAACCCTAGAAGAATTAGGGTTTAGGGTGCATGATTAACCTATGATGAAATCCATGTTTAATAATGTTGCATGATATGTATGTGAGGTGTTTGTGTAAATGTTTGTGTGAAGGTTTGATTTCCAAAAACCCTAATCCCCCTACCCTACACCATTCGGCCAACACCCTAAAGTTAGGGTTTGTAAAGGATAAACTACCCTATGAGATATGCTTATGTTTGGGATGATGATATGTATATGCAAGTGATGTTTAAATGGAATGTTTGATTGGAAACTTAATTTTCCCTAGCATGTGATATTCGGCCAAAGCATGGAACATTAGGTTTATGAAGGTTGATTGCCCCATGATGTATGCTATGCTTAGTATGATAAATGATGTATATATATATGATACTTGTATGAGATGTTTGAGGTCAAAAACCTAAGCTACCTCCACCCTTAACTTCGGCCAAAGGGCCCTATACTTGGGATTGGATTAATAAATACCATGCATGATAATGATCTTGTGTAGGAATGACATGCTTGTGTGATTCTTGATATGTTGATTGGAATGCATGCTAGCCAAATTACAACTTTCGGCCAAGAGAGAACTCTTGACCCTAGCCTTNTCAATTTGTATATCATTCCTACTTATAATCTCTCTGATCAGATAATAGCGGCGAAGCACATGTTTGGATCGCTGATGAGACCTTGGTTCCTTCGCTTGTGCAATAGCTCCATTGTTGTCGCAGTAAACCGGTATTGCTTCATCAATGGTTGGAACCACACCAAGTTCTAAGACAAACTTCTTGATCCAGACTGCTTCCTTTGCTGCTTCCGAAGCTGCAATATATTCCGCTTCCGTGGTAGAATCCGCTACGGTATCTTGCTTGGAACTCTTCCAACTTATTGCGCCTCCATTCAAAATAAATACGTATCCAGACTGAGATTTAGAGTCATCCTTATCTGTCTGGAAACTAGCATCTGTATACCCACGTATTACCATATCACCTTCTCTATATATTAGGAACACATCCTTAGTGTTTCTTAAATACTTGAGGATTGTCTTGACAGCCGCCCAATGATCCATTCCTAGATCAGACTGGTATCTTCTTGTGACGCTCAGAGCATACGATATATCGGGCCTAGTACATAACATAGCATACATGATAGATCCTATCGCGGATGCATAAGGAATCTTATTCATCCAAATCCTCTCGTATTCTGTGCGCGGACACATATACTTCGAAAGGTTGATCCCATGCCTGATGGGAAGGTATCCTTTCTTGGATTCGGACATGCTAAACCTTTCTAGCACTCGGTCTATATATGTAGACTGCGAAAGACCAAGCAACCGTTTTGATATATCTCTATAGATTCTAATCCCAAGGATATAGGTTGCTTCTCCCAGGTCTTTCATGGAGAAAGTTTTGGACAACCAAATTTTAACTGACTGTAAGACTGATATATCGTTTCCTATAAGTAATATGTCATCGACATATAACACTAGGAATACGAATGCACTCCCACTAACCTTCTTGTACACATAAGGTTCGTCAAGATTTTGTGAGAAATCAAACTCTTTGATTGTCTCATCAAAACGGATGTTCCAGCTCCTGGATGCTTGCTTTAGTCCATATATGGATCGTTGAAGCTTCCATACTTTGGTTTTATTAACCGATGTGAAACCTTCAGGTTGTATCATGTATACATCCTCAAGCAGGTTTCCATTAAGGAAAGCTGTTTTCACATCCATTTGCCATATCTCATAATCATAATGAGCTGCTATGGCCAGGAGCATCCGAATGGATTTAAGCATAGCTATTGGCGAATAGGTTTCGTCATAATCAATTCCTTGTTTCTAACGATATCCTTTTGCCACTAATCTAGCCTTAAAGGTAATAACATTACCTTCCATGTCGGTTTTCTTCTTGAAAACTCACTTGCACCCTATGGGCTTAATCCCTTCAGGTGGGTTAACTAAGTCCCATACTTGATTTTTGTACATGGAATCCATTTCCGACTTCATGGCTTCAAGCCATTTATCCCTTTCTGAATTTTTCAGAACATCTTCATAACTGATAGGTTCGTCATCGTTAATGAGTAACACGTCATTCGATTCACTTATGAGAAATCCGTATCTCTCTGGAATATTGCGTGTCCTATCAGACCTACGAAGAAGTGGTGGTGTTTTAGGTTCAACTGATAGCTCATCATTATGAGTTATTGGTTGTGGGTCTAGACTAAGTGTCTCTTTAATGTCTATTGGAGTTTCTTAAACTTCTTCAAGTTCAATGCTACACCCACTATTTTCTTGTAAAAGAAATTCTTTTTCTAGAAATACAGCATGCCTTGAAACAAACACCTTTTGTTCGAAGGGATGATGGAATTGGTAACATTTCGTTTCCTTAGGGTATCCAATAAATAGACATTTATCAGACTTAGCATCCAATTTGTCTGATACAGTCCGCTTTACATAAGCAGGACAACCCCATATCTTTAGGTGAGATAAATGAGGTTTCTTACTATTCCACGTCTCATATGGAGTAGTAGAGACTATCTTGGTCGGGACTCTGTTTAGTAAGTAAACAGCTGTCTTAAGCGCATAGCCCCAATAGAATTTTGGAAGAGTTGCATGATTCATCATAGATCTAACCATGTCCATCAAGGTTCGGTTACGCCTGTCAGATACACCATTATGCTGAGGTGTATATGGCGGAGTCCATTGAGACAATATCCCATTGTCCCTATGATAATCTTAAAACTCTTGACTTAAGTATTCACCACCCGATCGGATCGAAGTATCTTAATACTTTTGCCAAGCTGTTTCTCTACTTCACTTTTGAACTCTTTGAATTTCTCAAAAGCTTCAGATTTGTGTTTCATTAAGAACACATACCCGAATCGTGAGTGATCATCGATAAAGGTAATGAAGTAGCTATAGCCTCCTTGTGCAAGAGTTGACATTGGTCCACATACATCAGTATGTATTAGACCAAGCAATTCTCCCACTGGTTTACCTTTTCCAGAAAAGGGTAATTTAGTTATCTTGCCTGTTAAGCATGATTCACATGTATCAAATGAACCGGGTTCAAATGATTCCAGAATTCCACATCGGTGTAATTTGGTCATGCGTTTCTTACTTACATGGCCAAGATGACAATGCCACGTATAGGAGTCTATTTGATTATCTATTCGAGCACGTTTGTTGCTAACTTCGATATTGAAAACGTCACCGAATAAATCTAACCTGTAGATACCATTGCATAAAGTTTCGGTCCCATAAAGAACACCATTTAAAGTTATGTAACAGCAATTTTACTAAAAATTAAATGATAACCCTTTTCATTCAAGCATGAAATAGATACAATGTTCTTTATTAATGAAGGAACAAAATAACAATTATCCAATTCTAAGACAAGTCCAGTAGGGAGCTTTAGCAAATATGTTTCGATGGCAACAGCAGCAATCTTTGCTCCATTTCCAACTCGCAAATTCGCTTCTCCCTTGACGAGTCTTCTTCTATTCCTTAGCCCCTGTATATCATTACATATATGTGAGCTACACCCAGTATCAAGTACCCAGGTGTCCGAGGAAATAGAGTGACATTCAATAACGATGATACCTGAAGAGTGGCATCGGATGCCTTCTTCTTCAGGGACTCAAGATAAACCTTGCAGTTTCTTCGCCAGTGGCCCTTCTTGCCGCAGTGATGGCAAGTGCCTTTTGGTGCCTTTTCAATCTTTTTGGCCTTTTTTTCCGTCCCTTATTTTGTTCTTTGGGCTTCCTCTTAGAGCCTTTCATTGAGGAACCAACTAACAGTACTGTCTTCTGATCCTGCTTTACAGAAGGCTCTACAGTCTTCAGCAGGTTAAGCAACTCAGGAATGGTAGTCTCCAGTTTGTTCATCCGATAGTTCATCACAAACTGTGAGTAACTCTTAGGCAAACAATGCAAAATTAAGTCAATACTTAGTTCGTGATCCATTGCAAATCCGAGTGTGCCTAGTCGCTCAATATACCCCAACATCTTCAACACAAACTGTGAAACAGAAGTGCCTTCCTGCATCATAGAGGTGAAGAGGAGTCTAGAGACCTCAAACCTTTCGGATCTCGCCTGCTCATCAAACAGCTCATAAAGATGGAAGACGATGGTATAAGCATCCATATGCTCATGCTGCTTTTGTAGCTCAGGTACCATAGCGGCCAGCATGATGCAACTCGCAAGTTCAGAATCGGTCATATGTTTCTGATAGGCCACTAACTGGTCTGGAGTTGCATCTTCAGGAGGATGGTTGGGAAGTTGTTCTTCAAGTACATAAGCAAGCTTTTCTGCCTTGAGAACTATCCTCAGGTTTCGAAGCCAGTCCATGAAGTTTGGCCCAGTCAGCTTATTGGTGTCCAAAATGGAACGCAAATTCAGAAAGACATGATCAGGTGATTATCCTAGAAATACAAATTGAGGTTATGTGATGAGAATGATAAAGAATGCATCAATATACATTAATTAAATACTATTTATTTTTCGAATTGAATAACCCTTTTTATCAATTCGGGAGATCGTAGGAACATCTCCAAATAGGTTGATATCCAACCATAGATAAGAACAACCATGGCTAGAGTCCATCAAGTTATTCTTAGCTATGAAGGTAGGTAATTATACCGATTACATATTATACATATGTAACTATCAATTATGCTATCAACTAATTGAATGTTTGCATAAATCATTGAGTTGTTAACTCATTAACAAGTATGCAACAATATACATAGCACCCAACTGCACCTCTCTTTACATCGACCTTGGTTGTGGCACAACAAATCGATGCTCCAAGCTTAAGGCTGACCCATTAATCAAGAAATAGTTTTAATATGGTTGGAGCTCATTCAACCGTTTAGTCAGGCTTGGATGTGTCCAACAACCAAAACTAAGGATTGACCTCTGACTCCAACTATATTAATCATAAACTAATTCCATGGTTTGAACATGTTGAGGTTCAAGCCGGGCATGGATGTGTCCATCAACCCAAACGAGAAACAAAACTCCGATTCTAACCATATTAATGGAAGGTGTTGGCCTTAATATTTTATAAGGGGTTTTGGGTCTCATCCTTTTCTTTTATGCACATTCATGACATATAATTATGTCATGTTCTAACAATTTCTTTAATAAAGTATGTATGTGACTTAATTTATCAAGTCTCATTAATTGAATTAGGAATCAGATTTCCTAATTCTAATTTCATACTTTATTCAAGGAATTGTTTTGGGAAATAATTTCCTGAATTATCATAATCAATTTCGGAAATAATATGTTTAAGACTTTGATTTCTCTAAATCAAATCTTATTAAATTAATAGACAGATTCCCTTAATTCAACCACATATTATTTTCATGAAAATCTTATTTAAGGAAATATACTCTATATGAAACAATTTTCCTAATTAATTTTGGAGACAATAATATGTAAGAGCATCACCTCATAAATCAAATAAGGAAATTATCGTTTGAGAATCACCTCAAAAATTTCTAAGATTTGATCACATATTTTATTTATGAAAAATTAATATCAATAACTTAATTAGGACGGCTCCCCGAGGCTCAATCCAAATTAAACATTTGACAGCTTAAATTCAATTTAGGAAATTTAATTATAACAACTAACTTTAAATTGGACGGCTCCCCGAGGCTCAATCCAAAATAAAAAATTTTGTAAATAATTTAATTTCGAATAATAAATTTAAATGCCAATTAATATTCTCATAATTTGTCTAGACTTTTTTTGAAAGAAAGTGCCCAAAATTGCGAGCTTTCCATAAATGGAAAGTATCCAAAAATAAAAGGTTTTCAGAATAATTGTGTATTTCTGGTACAAAGAAAACTTACGTTTTTCCAAAATTGGAAAATTTCCAAAATAGGAAATTTCCAAAATTGGAAAGTTTCCAAAAATGCAAAGTTTTTACAATTATCATAAAATTTCAGAAACAGAGATATTTCAAAAGTTTGCGAAATTTCATGAGGATTTCCAAACTTTGAAATTCCTAAATCGAAAATTTACCATAATTGGAAAGTTTCCATAATTGAAAATTTTCCAAAATTGAGATCATGATAAAGCTTTCCGCAAAACAATTATATGATTATGTCGAACACAAACCTCGGCTCTGATACCACTGTTGGGAGCGGGTGCATGTTGACATGGATGCGGATTCGTAATTTTAAAAATTAATTACGTGCAGCGGAAGGTTTAGCATAAATAATTTCTCAAATTATTTAACCACACATCTAAGCATGCAATTTTATCTTGTGTAGACATGATCATATATTTAAAATTTTGTAGAAACGTAAACTAATTTACGTATTACCTCGCGTAACTCGAAGGAAAGGACGAGATCCAACCGTAAGCGTCCCTTGGAAGCTCCGCCTCTATTCGCGTCTACGCCGAGTATCTTCGGGATGACTTCGCAAAGCCACGAGTTTCGTGTTCTCGAGAACTACTAGATTCTCTGAGAACGCGACGAGAAAAACCAAGAGAGAAGTCGGAAGACTAACCACAAAAGGATGGCCGGAATCAAAATTCCGGCGAAGCAAAAGAAGAGGCTTGCGGCAAAAAGATCCTTGCGGCGAACTCTAATTTGGGTAGCACCTTCTTCCGGCCAAGAAATGGCCGGAGCTTCCTTCTCCGGCAGCAGGTGGTGGTCTGCAGGGAAAGGGCAGGGGCGGCCGGTTGGTGCTCCTTCTTGGGGCTGGTTGGCGCACGGCAAGAAGGGGAGAAGAGAAGGAGAGAAAGAGAGGGAGAGAGCCTATGCCTTCATCTCTATGATTCACACCCAAGCCTTGCCTTGGGTCCTTTATATAGTAGCCTCTCAACCATCAAGCCTCTCAAATATGAAATAACTTATTCCATCATGCCAAGTTTGATTTTATATCATAGCTAAAATCATATTTTAATTCATGATAAAAATCTTCTCTCCTATGGAATAAATTTCCTTATCATGGTAAATCAATCCATGATTGATTTTATAAAATAAACCAATCCATGGTTCATTTTAATTTCCATGAAAAATAAACCAAACCTTGGTTTATTATATAAAAATTTATATCATCCATAATTTTATAAAACAAACCACACTTGGTTTATTTTATAAATTGAACCAAAAACTTGGTTCTCTCTCTTTGTTGTGGCCGGCCAAGCAAAGAGGATGGAGGCCCTCTTTGGCCGGCCCATCCAAGCCAAGCCCCAATGAATTAAACTTATTTAATTCATCTATTAAGTTTTCAAAAGACTTAGCCATTTTACGCTTCCGATGTGTCTCTGAAAAATTCAGTTCGACTTATCGTTTGGCACAACCAAACTTAATCTCTCTTGATTGGAAAATCTAATTTTTAACTCGTTTTAAATCCCTCGGATTACTCATAGTGTGTGTGACTAAATAGGCTTTCGATTTATGTTGGCCGTCTATAATTAATCAATTAATTATATAACGAACATGAGTGGCACCTAGTAGTACATCATGATCCCCAATTAATCGAAAGATCAACGGTTGACCTCAGAAACAATTCTGAAACCCTTCAGCAGCTATAATGAATCGTGCCCCATTCCCTTCACCATCTTATACCCACTTGGTTCAGGACATGGTCTATGTGTGTCAGTCCCCACTAGGATGACTACGTCACACCTAGCCCAAGTAACGTTTTCTCGTCCTACGGATTCTAATTACTCGCATGTATTTAAGAGATTCATACTCTGAACATGTCATGCTCTGGCCAGAGGCTTCGAGTAACAATCCGACGATAGGCCTCGGGTATACATCTCCTCGCAAGGAGTGGTGAATCCTTTGTAGGTTGTTCAAACATCTTCGGGCACTTCGGCTCATACCCAATCATCCTAGGTCCACACCTCCTTGGAGATGCTTGCTTATGATGTCAAAGTATAAGTCTCCATGACCAAGATGACTTGAACACCGCATGTCAAAGGAACATCGCACTTAAGCTGCAGTAAGAACTTCACTGACATATCTATATGTAGACTACCATATGAAGTTTTACAGCCAGTCACTCCAATGAACTAGTTCCCTTAACTAGCATTCATGTTTATCTCCGGACATCTCAATGTCACCAGCCAGTGAGAATCAGCTGATTAGAGAATAACCCATGCTAGTCTCAACAGAATTGATAGTGTCTGTATTTTTCAATTCATCGACTATGGACAATTTCAATACTTCACAATTGCACATGTAGAGATAATCACTAGTTGTGAATTCATCACAAATTCTCTCATGCTGTGAATTGTATTGCGGACATTCAGTAAATGAGTTTAAGATCTCAATCAAATACACAAACATGTATACTCAAATAGTGAATATTCATTTATTAGAATAATGATTACAATCATAAGGCGATTGCCTTAGGACACTTCTCTCATATCACTAATAAACTCCCACTTGGCCTAATGCCAATCGCTACTGTACCCAATACCACAGGCTCTAACATGACCCTCAAACTTACTTTGAGGCAAGACCTTAGTTAAAGGATCCGCTAAATTCCTTTCAGTAGGAATTTTCTCAATTTGTATATCATTCCTACTTATAATCTCTCTGATCAGATGATAGCGGCGAAGCACATGATTGGATCGCTGATGGGACCATGGTTCCTTCGCTTGTGCAATAGCTCCATTGTTGTCGCAGTAAACCGATATTGCTTCATCAATGGTTGGAACCACACCAAGTTCTGAGACAAACTTCTTGATCCAGACTGCTTCCTTTGCTGCTTCTGAAGCTGCAATATATTCCGCTTCCGTGGTAGAATCCGCTACGGTGTCTTGCTTGGAACTCTTCCAACTTATTGCACCTCCATTCAAAATAAATACATATCCGGACTGAGATTTGGAGTCATCCTTATCTGTCTGGAAACTGGCATCTGTATACCCATGTATTACCATATCACCTTCTCCATATATTAGGAACACATCCTTAGTGTTTCTTAAGTACTTGAGGATTGTCTTGACAGCCACCCAATGATCCATTCCTGGATTAGACTGGTATCTGCTTGTGACGCTCAGAGCATACGATACATCGGGACTAGTACATAACATAGCATACATGATAGATCCTATCGCGAATGCATAAGGAATCTTATTCATGCAAATCCTCTTGTCTTCTGTGCGTGGACACATAGACTTCGAAAGGTTGATCCCATGCCTGATGGGAAGGTAACCTTTCTTGGATTCCGACATGCTTAACCTTTCTAGCACTCGGTCTATATATGTAGACTGCGAAAGACCAAGCAACCGTTTTGATCTATCTCATAGATTCTAATCCCAAGGATATAGGTTGCTTCTCCCAGGTCTTTCATGGAGAAAGTTTTAGACAACCAAATTTTAACTGATTGTAAGACTGATATATCGTTTCCTATAAGTAATATGTCATCGACATATAACACTAGGAATACGACTGCACTCCCACTAACCTTCTTGTACACACAAGGTTCGTCAGGATTTTGTGAGAAATCAAACTCTTTGATTGTCTCATCAAAACGGATGTTCCAGCTCCTGGATGCTTGCTTTAGTCCATATATGGATCGTTGAAGCTTGCATACTTTGGTTTTATTAACCGATGTGAAACCTTCAGGTTGTATCATGTATACATCCTCAAGTAGGTTTCCATTAAGGAAAGCTGTTTTCACATCCATTTGTCATATCTCATAATCATAATGAGCTGCTATGGCCAGGAGCATCCGAATGGATTTAAGCATAGCTACTGGCGAATAGGTTTCGTCATAATCAATTCTTTGTTTCTCACGATATCCTTTTGTCACTAATCTAGCCTTAAAGGTAATAACATTACCTTCCATGTCGGTTTTCTTCTTGAAAACCCACTTGCACCCTATGGGCTTAATCCCTTCAGGTGGGTTAACCAAGTCCCATACTTGATTTTTGTACATGGAATCCATTTCTGACTTCATGGCTTCAAGCCATTTATCCCTTTCTGAATTTTTCAGAACATCTTCATAATTGATAGGTTCGTCATCGTTAATGAGTAACACGTCGTTCGATTCACTTATGAGAAATCCGTATCTCTCTGGAATATTACGTGTCCTATCAGACCTACGAAGAAGTGGTGTTGTTTTAGGTTCAACTGATAGCTCATCATTATGAGTTATTGGTTGTGAGTCTAGACTAGGTGTCTCTTTAATGTCTATTGGAGTTTCTTGAACTTCTTCAAGTTCAATGCTACTCCCACTGTTTTCTTGTAAAAGAAATTCTTTTTCTAGAAATACAGCATGCCTTGAAACAAACACCTTTTGTTCCAAGGGATGATAGAATTGGAGATGCTTGCTTAAGATGTCAAAGTATAAGTCTCCATGACCAAGATGTCTTGATCACCGCAAGTCAAAGGAACATCGCACTTAAGCTGCAGTAAGAACTTCACTGACATATCTATATGTAGACTACCATATGAAGTTTTACAGCCAGTCACTCCAATGAACTAGTTCCCTTAACTAGCATTCATGTTTATCTCCGGACATCTCAATGTCACCAGCCAGTGAGAATCAGCTGATTAGAGAATAACCCATGCTAGTCTCAACAGAATTGATAGTGTCCGTATTTTTCAATTCATCGACTAGGGACAATTTCAATACTTCACAATTGCACATGTAGAGATAATCACTAGTTGTGAATTCATCACAAATTCTCTCATGCTGTGAATTGTATTGCGGACATTCAGTAAATGAGTTTAAGATCTCAATCAAATACACCAACATGTATACTCAAATAGTGAATATTCATTTATTAGAATAAATGATTACAATCATAAGGCGATTGTCTTAGGACACTTATCTCATATCACTAACATTGATTTCTTAGAGTAACCTACAAAATTACAACTAATAGTTCTTGAGTCCAGTTTCCTTTCATTAGTCTTGTAAGGCCTAGCCTCAGCTGGACAACACTAGACATGTAAATGCCTAATGTTAGGCTTTTTACCCGTCCACATCTCAAAAGGGATTTTTGTTACTGTCTTACTAGATACTCTATTAAGAAGGTAAACTATAGTCTTGAGTGCCTCACCCCACAAAGACTCCGGTAGAGATGTGAAAGCCATCATACTTCTAACAATATTTTTTAGGGTTCGATTGCGATGCTTAGCTACATCATTCTGACTGGGTGTACCAGGTATAATATACTGAGACACAATCCCACACTCAAAAAGGTAATTTGCAAAAGGTCCTGAACGTTGTTCACTTGATCCATCATATCGATCATAATATTCTCTTCCATGTTTAGATCGAACAGTTTTAATTTTCATACCTAGTTGAAGTTCAACTTCGGCTTTGAAAAGTTTAAACATCAAAGATTACGACTTCTCATGAATAAGGTACAGATAGTCAAATCTAGAATAGTCATCTATGAAGCTAATAAAATATGTATGCTCATTCCAAGATGTCTTAGGGAATGGTCTACAAATGTCCATATATATTAACTCTAAAATGTTACTACAACGGCTAGCCCCTTTATTCCTTTTGTTAGTTGTCTTTCCCTTAACACACTCTATGCAGATATCAAAGTCTGACAAGTCAAGAGAATCAAGAATTCCATATGACATTAACCTTTCTAAGCGTTGTTTGAATATATGTTCTAAATGCCTATGTCATAACATAGAAGAATTCTGATCAGTCAACTTACGTTTCGAACCTATATTATGCATTATTACATTAACAATCGTAGAAGTAAAGGTATTCAATTATAAAGCTTATCAACCAAGATACCATTGCCAATCAAAATTGAATTATAGAAAATACTAAATAATCCATTTTCAAATGAACAAAAATAATCTGATTTGTTCAAACAAGAAATTGAAATTAAGTTCTGTCTGAAAGACGGTACAATGAATGTATTATCTAAATCCAAATATACATCAATTCCTAAATAAAGCCTAAACGCACCAATAGACCTAATTGTAGTCTTCTTCCCATTCCCCGTATAGATGTATCTTTCACCATCAAACGGAAGTCGGCTCCTAAGACAACCCTGCATAGTGACACTTATATGAGTAGTAACATCAATATCTATCCACCAAGTGTCAGTGGGTACAATAGCTAAATTGACTTCCGAACTAACAAAATTGAGAGGTTTGCCTCTAGAATCTGCAGTTTGCTTTCCTTTTCCTTTGTTGTTGATCCTCTTTCGCTTCTTACTCATACTTTGAGAACCAGATGCTAAGTGAGCACTCTCAGATGTCTTAATCTTTAGTCTCCCCTCCTCTTGCATGCATTGAGTAATGCCCACTTTTCCTTTTGAGTATTATACGATATCTTAAAAGGAGTGAACCGTGCAGGCAGAGACATTAAGACGAAATACACTAATATACTCTTAGATATATAGAGTTTTATTGCTTTCAGACTTGTCGCTATATTGGACATCTCCATAATGGCCTAAGGGCATATCGATTGAAGTGGATTCTTCTTTTTTATCAATAAAAACACCTTCCCAAACTGTACAAGCTTCTTCCAAAGTATACAGCTTTTTATATGTATACGATGATAACTAGACAGATGGATCTTATATAAATCGTATGATGAAGTACCACATGAGTGGATATATAGGAATCCAAAGCCTGAATCACTCATGTTTTAATCTTCTACATCCTAGGTCTCCCCGTTCCGTCATTTGGCTTATGTTCTTCATGAAGCATTCAGACTAAATGACTCTATGAAATTACGCCGATACTTCCACATATTATGGGTAACGTAGGAGACATCTCTCTTTTTCTCCGGGGTATCTTAATTACCACTGCTTAGCTTTCAATTTGCCTTTGACCATCAAATTAAATGTGAATAACCCTTATGTTTCTTTTACCACTATACCACATGGTTACCAACTTCGTAAGAAGTATGGTAGTTTCTACCTTTTCATTTGAGGTGAATCGGTCTGCCAGTTGATTAAGGAAACTCTTAACATCTTCTCCCTTTGTTATTGAGTCCTTTATTTGTGTCGATATAGAAAGCTTCATGATGCTTAGACTCGTGCGATTTGATTTTTCCTACAGCTGAAATTCAACCCTCTGCTCTATAGTGCTAGTACTGGTCAAAGGTACGAGACGATCATTCCTTAATGCATAGTCTAAGTCCATGCAGCCTAAGACTACTATCACATATTCTTTCTGATGGGGTTAATAGCCCATGGTGAATACGTGGGATAAGGAAGCTGCGTGGCGCGGCACATCGGATCGAGCGACCCGGGCCTCGGGACCCCCCTTTGGGGGATGCGCCCGGGAGGGTTAGCTAGAAGACGCCCCAAGATCACCCCGAGGGGTTGGGTCCTGAGAGCACCTCAGGATTTGCAGCGCTCGCGCTCACCCGGTCCAAAAGACCCCGAGATCACCTCGGGAGGCGGAGCCCCAGTGACTACCGACCTCAAGTACTGACCCCCCTTGATTACGGATAAGCATCCCCGTTATAAGGAGTCATCACGACCCTTAAATATCGCAACGGGTCGAAGTGTAATAACGGCGCAGATTGTTTCAAAAGCTATCTAGTAATCGCCGAAAGAAGGGGGCAATGTGGCTCAAATCGTGAAGACGTGGCACAGATAGAGGGAGCATGCCTAGTCTACCTCCATCGGTATAAAAGGTAGCTCAGCCTCTCCGGTAAGGGGGTGACGCACTGTCCTTACTTAGTACTTTTCTCCTTCCTAGTTGCCTTCATTCTCCATAAAGATCCTGACTTGAGCGTCGGAGTGGACTCCGCCATACAACCTCCGGCGTGTCCCCTAACGCTCGTATTAATCTCGTAGAGAGAAGAGTTGCTCCCCTCCACAGAGACTTCTACGAGGGCAGAACCTCGGTGACTGGCCAACGACGACGATTCCTTCCGGAACAAATTTGGCATCGTCTGTGGGAATCTGACAAAGCACCTGAAGGAGCACCGATGGCAGGACTGGAGGAACAACCCCGTGTCCCTATGGGGGAGAACCTTGATCCGCACGAGATCTTGCCGAAAGACCTCGCCAACCCGCGAGAGCCTAAGGAGGAACGGAGGGAGGTCGAGAGTGAGGAGGTGCAGATTCAGCCTTAACGTGGAGGGGGAAGTACGCGCATCGCCCTCGACCTCACGCCGGAACTAAGAAGTCGTCTTATAGACTGTCTGCGAAACCACAAAGACATTTTCGCTTGGGCTGTCGAAGAGATTAAAGGGGTCCCACCGGCATTTTCCATGCACCACCTGCATGTTACGCCCGGAGCTCGTCCGGTGAAGCAAAGACGGAGGCATTTTGCTCCTGACCAAGATAAGGCGATTCGAGACGAGGTTCAGAAGTTGTTAAAAGTCGGACACATCCGAGAAATACAATTTCTGGCCTGGTTAGCCAATGTGGTCCTCGTTCCCAAGCCCGGAGACAAATGGCGGGTCTGCATCGACTTTCGTGACTTGAACAAAGCTTGTCCAAAGGACTGCTATCCCCTGCCTCGGATAGACCGGTTGGTGGATTCTACAGCTGGGTGTGAGTTCATCTTCATGTTAGATGCAAGGTTATCACCAAGTCCCCCTCGCTCCCGAGGACCAGGAGAAGGTCAGTTTTGTGACGGCCGACGGCACGTATTGCTATAACGTCATGCCTTTCGGCTTGCACAATGCCGATGCTACGTACCAGCAGATGATGGATAAAATCTTCAGGCACCAGATCGGGAGAAACATCGAGGTGTACGTGGACGACATCCTAGTAAAGACTGACAAGGGAGGGGACATGATAGCCGACCTTGAAGAAATGTTCGCCACCCTGAGAACCAACAGGTTGAAGTTGAACCTTGCTAAATGCCTATTCGGCATAAAAAGCGGCAGGTTCCTAGGATACCTGGTGATGGAGAGGGGAATCGAGGCCAATGCAGAAAAGGTAAAAGTCATTCTGGATATGCCTCCCCCATGCAACTTCAAGGAGATGCAGCGGTTGAACAGAAGGATCACGACGCTATCCCGATTCATCTCCAAATTCGTAGACAAGACCCTCCCCTTCTTCAGGATTTTGAGGAAAGCTGCCAAGTTTGAGTGGGATGACCAGTGCGAGAGGGCTTTTACAGAATTGAAGGCTTATCTCGCCGCTCTCCCCCTTCTTCACAAACCTGTGGCGGGGGAGACCTTGCTCGTCTACCTGTCGGCCGCAGAGCAGGCGGTAGGCTCGGCACTCGTCCGAGAGCAAGATCGGGTGCAATACCCAGTATATTTCTTCGGACACCTTCTAAAGGACGCCGAGACACGCTACACCACGATGGAGAAACTGGCTTATGCCTTAATCTTGATGATGCAAAGGTTAAGGCCATATTTTCTAGCACATCCCATCGTGGTCCTCACTAACAACCCGCTCGCCCGAATCCTCACTAATCCCGAGGCTTCGGGCCGACTAATCAAATGGACGACAGAATTAAGTGAGTACGACATCGAGTATCAGCCCCGCGCCGCCATCAAGGCCCAAGCCCTTTCTGACTTCATGCTAGAGATCGTCCCGGAGGCCGAAGTCGAAGGAATGTGGAAAGTCTATGTAGACGGATCTTCCAACAGTCAGCATAGTGGGGTCGGAGTGCTGATGATTTCCCCTTGGGGAGACACACTACATCTGTCCATCAAGCTCCGCTTCAAGGCTACCAACAACGAAGCCGAATATGAGGCGATCCTAGCAGGTCTACAAGTAGCCAAGCACATTGGGGCCTGTCGGGTCACGATATATTCGGACTCACAATTAGTAGCGCAGCATGTAAAGGGAGATTTTGAAGTCCGGTGTGAGCACCTGCAGAGGTATGTAGCCCTCTACGAACAATTGAAGGCTTCCTTCTTGGATGTCATCTTGCAAAAGATCTTCAAGTCGAATAACATGTGGGCCAATGAGTTGGCCTATCCACCTGGCAGCTAGACGAGCCTTGCGCAGCGGAAGAAACAGTCGCACAAATTGGAGAGGAAGAAGGGGGTAACAGCCGGATCTATTGGAGGGATCCCTACATAGCGTTCCTGCGGGATAGGACAGTCATAGGTGGGTCCAAGGGGGCCGGCTATTCCGCCATCGGGCAGGCAGATTCACATTGGTCGGGGATCAACTGTATAGGAGGGCCTTTGCTCGGCCCCTCCTAAAATGCATCGGGCCGAAGGAGATCAACTACGTGATGAGGGAGGTTCATGAAGGCATCTGCGGGAGTCACATTGGAGGAAAGTCATTGTCCCAGAAGATCCTTTTGGCAGGATATTTTTGGCCCACCTTGCAAGCCGACGCTCTCAAGTTTGTGGCTGGGTGCGAGGCTTGTCAAAGACATCAGCACGTGACTCACCGCCCGATGGAGCCCTTGCAAGTTTCTACCGTATCCTGCCCCTTCGATCAATGGGAATGGACATCGTAGGCCCCTTTCCCATTGGGCCCCAACAGAAGAAATTTTTGTTGGTCCTCGTGGATTACTTCTCTAAATGGGTCGAGGCCGAACCCTGGCGAACATCACGGTGGGGGCGGTGATGAAAATCCTATGGAAGAACATTGTCTGCCGATACGACATCCCTCATAAGCTGGTGTCAGACAACAGAAGACAATTCTCCGGACGCAAACTGGAGGAATGGTGCGAGGGGTTAGGCATTCAACAGGCTTTTACCTCAGTCGCATACCCACAGAGCAATGGACAGGCTGAGGTCATCAATTGGGAGATCCTAGGAGGACTCAAGATAAAGCTGGACCACATCGGAGGCAGTTGGGTCGAAGAACTCCCTAGCATCCTGTGATCCTACCGGACTACCCCGCGGGAAGGGACAGGTGAGTGCCCTTTCCAACTGGTCTATGGTGCTGAAGTTGTCATCCCAGTGGAGGTGGGGGAAGAATCCATGCGGCGACAATATTATCGCAAGGAGGACAACGATCAAGAGCGGCTGATTGATCTAGATCTCATCTCGGAGGTACGGGATGAGGCCGCAGCGAGGTTGGAGGCGTATCGAAGAAGGATGCAGCAAGCCTACAAACGTCGAGTGATCGACCGCAACTTTGAGGTCGACGATAGAGTCTGGAAGAGAACAAAACTGGTGGGTGACCCTGGAAAGTTGGAGCCACAGTGGGACGACTCATATATCGTCATCATAAAGCTCACCGGGGGTAGTTACTATCTCGAAGACAATAAAGGCAAGAGGCTGGAAAGGCCCTGGCATGCCAACCATCTCCGCCCCTACCGTACTCAGTGAGGTTCAACGTTATATATTTGCTTGTTGTACTCCTTATTTTTCCACCATCTAGCAGTGTAGTAAATAAAAAGTGCAAGTGAAATATCCTACAAATGAACGCCAAAAGCCCACCTATGTCGAACCCTACATCCTCTCGGTGTGTAGGTTTGGCCTCGGAGCTGTACATGCCCGGTTAAGAGCTACAAAACCCTACAGTCTCTCGGTGTGTATGCTTGGCCTCGGAGCTGTTCACGCCCGGCCAAGAGATGCAAAACCCTACAGCCTCTCGGTGTGTAGGCTTGGCCTCGGAGCTGTACATGCCCAGTCAAGAGCTGCAAAACCCCACAGCCTCTCGGTGTGTATGCTTGGCCTCAAAGCTGTACACGCCCGGCCAAGAGCTGCAAAACCCTACAGCCTCTCGGTGTGTAGGCTTGGCCTCGGAGCTGTTCACGCCCGGCCAAGAGATGCAAAACCCTACAACCTCTCGGTGTGTAGGCTTGGCCTCGGAGCTGTACATGCCCGGTCAAGAGCTGCAAAACCCTACAGCCTCTCGGTGTGTATGCATGGCCTCAGAGCTGTACATGCCCGACCAAGAGCTTCAAAACCCTACAACCTCTCGATGAGTAGGCTTGGCCTCGGAGTTGTTCACGCCCGGCCAAGAGATGCAAAACCCTACAGCCTCTCGGTGTGTAGGTTTGGCCTCGGAGCTGTACACGCCCCGCCAAGAGTTGCAAAACCCTACAGCCTCTCGGTGTGTAGGTTTGGCCTCGGAGCTGTACACGCCCCGCCAAGATTTGCAAAACCCTACAGTCTCTCGGTGTGTAGGCTTAGCCTCAGAGCTGTACACCCCCGGCCAAGAGCTACAAAACCCTACAGCCTCTCGATGTGTAGGCTTGGCCTCGGAGCTGTACACGCCTGGCCAAGAGCTGTAAAACCCTACAGCCTCTCGGTGTGTAGGCTTGGCCTCGGAGCTGTACACGCCCGGCCAAGAGCTGTAAAACCCTACAGCCTCTCGGTGTATAGTCTTGGCCTGGGAGTTGTACACGCCTGGCCAAGAGCTGCAAAACGCTACAACCTCTCAGTGTGTAGGCTTGGCCTCGGAGCTGTATACCCCGGCCAAGAGCTGCAAAACCATACAGCCTTTCGGTGTGTAGGCTTGGCCTCGGAGCTGTACATGCCCAGCCAAGAGCGGCAAAACCTACAACCTCTCGGTGTGTAGGCTTGGCCTTGGAGCTGTACATGCCCGACCAAGAGCTGTAAAACCCTACAGCCTCTCGGTGTGTAGGCTTGGCCCTGGAGCTGTACATGCACGGCCAAGAGCTACTAAAACCCTACAGCCTCTCGGTGTGTAGGCTTGGCCTCGGAACTGTACACACCCGACCAAGAGTTGCAAAACCCTATAGCCTCTCGGTGTGTAGGCTTGGCCTACAGCCTCTCGGTGTGTAGGCTTGGCCTCCGGCCACGAGCTGCAAAATCCTACAGCCTCTCGGTGTGTAGGCTTGGCCTCGGAGCTGTACACGCACCGCCAAGAGCTGCAAAACCCTACAGTCTCTCGGTGTGAAGGCTTGGCCTCGGAGTTGTACACGCTCGGCCAAGAGTAGCAAAACCCTACAGCCTCTCGGTGTGTAGGCTTGGCCTCGGAGCTGTACACGCCCGACCAAGAGCTGCAAAAACCCTACAACCACTCGGTGTGTAGGCTTGGCCTCAGAGCTGTACACGCCTTGCTAGGAGCTGCAAAACCCTACAGCCTCTCGGTGAGTAGGCTTGGCCTCGGAGCTGTACACGCCCGGCCAAGAGTTGTAAAACCCTACAACCTCTCGGTGTGTAGGCTTGGCCTCGGAGCTGTACACGCCCGGCCAAGAGCTGCAAAACCCCACCACCTCTCGGTGTGTAGGCTTGGCCTCAGAGCAGAACCCGCCCGGCCAAGAGCTGCCTGATCCCGACAACCTCTTGGTGGTTAAACCGAGCCTAGGGGCCACTGATGAACCCGAACTAGGTGTCACAAATGTGGGTCTCAAAATTTAGATATGTGAAAAGCTAGAAACCCTTTTTGCTATCAAAGAATAAAAGCGTAGTAAAGGGGCCACAGGTCGTATTTTTCCTAGGGCTAGTTGAGATTGGTTGATTCGAGCTCGAGTTTACGTGTCGTTGATTATTTTTGGTTTCGAATAAAATGTGGGTTTGGTTTGCAATGAGAAATGAAAACACGAAGAAAAGGAAACAAACTTAACTAAATGAGCTAAACAATGTAAAAGGCAACTATGACATCAAACAATGTGAAACTTAATCAACCAAGACACTTAATCGAATCTGTAAACAATCTGATATTAAGTGCAACCCAAATGCAGAATAAATGAATCCAAACAATGTTTAGCAATCTAAAACAAAGCAATACAAAGCACTGTCGAAATCTAACTTGACTCTAAATGCAAGCAACAACTTGATACCACAACGAGAAAAACTGATGTGCCAATTTTTGAAACTGTTTGCAGAATTTATAGCTGGTTAATTCAACTTGAAAGGGCTAGGCTATCAATGAAATTGTCTGCTCAATTGAATAAGGAGGTGTGAAAACCGAAACTGGTTAAGGCATAAAAGAAAAACTGAATTCAGAAATGGAATGCATGAAACAAACCTATATGCAGAAATGAAATGCAGCAGAATTTGGATGCAAAAATCATATAAGAAAACTGATTTCAATTGCAATAAAGTTCCAATGCAAAACTTCACTGATCCAACTTCAGAAATGAAAATCGGGAATTACAGAAGTGGAGTTAGATAGCAGAAATAGAAGGCAGGACTTACTAAGTTGAATGCAGAAATTGTAGCAATAGATCAAATGCTGAAACTATCAATTGCAAGATGAATTTGAATCACTAATCTAAGTGCAGGAAAGCTTAAAAAGAGCTAAGGTTTACTTGGCACAAAATTCAGAAGCTACCAATTACTACTTGCTGAAACAAAACTGAACTTGCAGAATTTTGAAATCTAATACGCACTAGCTGAGAACTACGGCAGAAATGAAAAGAAAAACCTTTGGAGATGCAACAAGCTACAATGAAAATTCAGACAAGAAAACAAAAACTAACTTGATACAAAATTCAGAAGTGCTCAAGGATGATAAAACTGATACGCAAGGTGAAAGGGCTGATACGCAGCTTGAAAAACTGGAACGCAGCAACAAATTTGATACACAAGCTCTAAATCATGATGTAAACTAGAATTGAAATCAATTGTCCACTAGACAAGCTTCCTAGCTAACTACTTGCAGAATTTAACCCTAATTAAGAGAGAAACAATTCAGCAAACGAAACTAATAGCTGATACGAGTGCAGAAATGAAATGGTTTTCAGAAATTGAAATTATAGCTAAGAGCAGAAAATTCAATAAGAAAACTAATCCTCAATCACTCCCTTAGCTCAAGCACTCCTTGCCGTCACACAAGGGTGAGCCTCGAACCCCTAAGCTCAACAAATCAATGGAAAAATAGTCTCTGTGAATCAATCCAGCTCACACTTTGATCCAAGCTGAAAACCCATTCGATTTCCTTAATCTAGCCTCGTCCAATTGCGCTGATGGTGTGGGGATGAACCGAGCACTCCAGAGAACCCCTCCAGATGGCTCAGATGGATGACAGATGGAACAAAACTGAGATTAAGGCAATTGATGGCAGAATTGAGGAAACCCTCACTCGGCTCTGTTCTTGGCCAATTCGGAGCTGAAATCTTCACGACAATAGCTTCCCAAGGATCTAGAACATGATCTAATGGAGGAATTGAGGTGGTCGCGCCCCTTAGATGAAGAAATTGAAGAAAAACTCGAAGAACTGCTGAAGAAGACGAAGGCTTGCGGCGAAGACGCGACACTGTGCCCTGTGGAGAAGTTTTGATTAAATACTTAGCAATGGACGACCCAGATTGTTTAGAGATGATCCAACGGCTGATCTTTATCCGATCTGAACCAAACTTTGATGATGTTGATCAAGGGTCAGAATCTGCCTCCCAGTAGCTCGGATCCTCCAGATTTATAACGGATGGCTCAGATCAACTTGATCTTTGAATGGACGCTCTAGATCCCTCTGATCTTGATCCAACGGCCGAATGATCTCTAATTTGGATGAAACCTTCAGATCTTGATCAGAGTGCTTGATTAACCTTAACCCCAACTTGGATTCACCAGATCAGTGGCGGATGGTCCAGATCATCCCCTTTCTTGAATGGATGGCATAGAACATTTTGAGCTTGATCCAATGGTCAGATCACTTCTGATTTGGCTGAAATTCTCAGATCTTGATCTATGGTCATGATTGACTCCATCGTGAACTCGGATTGATCAGAAGTTGACCGATGGCTCAGATCCAACCGTTTTTGAATCGGACGACCCATATTAGTCGATGCTTGATCACTCGATCCGAGTCCACTTCAACTCAAGTTTGACCCAGCCTGACCTAGGTCCATGATCCTTCCAAGCCTACAAAAGTAGATCAACAATTTAGTGGCAAAATAATTCAAATATATCAAGATTTGCAATAAAGCCCAAAATAGAATAGATTCATGAAACCTAGGTCAAATTCGATGTTAAACAAGTAAAATATGGGTCAAACTTTGATTTTGCCAACTAAAATGATCGACAAAATGATATCTATCAACTCCCCCACACTTAAGCTTGAGCGTCTCGCGAAAACTACTGAATATGTATCCCTTAGATTTTCTCAAGCATAATTAGAAGCAAATGAAAAGAAATTACCTAAGGTTGTCAATTCTCAAAAAAATCTAAGCTCTATGAATTAGTATCTCGTCCTTAAATCAACAACTTGGCATTTTTATCCTTCATGATTCATTGAAATGAATTTAACTCACTAAGCCTCTCAAGGGAAATTTTGGTGGCTCTCTTTTTGAGTTCTAAGTTCATGATGAAAGTGAAGCTCACTCATACACACATGCTTTTTGCACTACCATAGGCTTTGAGTTCTACTCTCCACCATTATTCATAATTAGGATCCACATCTACAAAAACAAGTGAAAAACATGGAAAATGGTAAGAATTAAGTGAAGGCCAAGAAAATAGAAAAATTGATAAAGTGAAAGACTTGGTTGTTCAAGCATATTTCCAATGCACTTTGCCCTCTTGTCGGTCCTCATAATGAAGTCAAAAGTGTGGTGGAGTAAGAATTTTACAATGCCCCTTGATCCGGATGAAGAGAACCTTATTGGTCTCAATGTGCCAATTCTCATTTGCGTGCCACTTTGTCTCTTTTCCTTTTTTTTTTCTTTTATCTCTTTTTTTATGGTCAACTGTTGCTTTCGATTTTGAACTTCATTCTGTTTAGTCATGATGTGCTCAGCTCCCAAATCCTTATCAAAATCAGCTCCAATCCTTTCTAGTGTCGTGAGCTTCAAAGGAGTTGCTACTTCCCATATTTACTCTGCATTTTGTTTGTTGCTGCAGTCAATTAGCTTCTGAAATTCTTTACAGCTTCAGAATTTTGTACCTAATGGGACTCCAACAAACTGATTGATCTCAGCTGGTATCTCAGTCGAGTTACTTCTGTAATTCAGTGTGTTTTTTTTCTTTTTGTTTCCAACTCTTCTTCTTTTCCATAGCTGCAATTCTTTTCTTTTTTCAGCTTACAAACTGTTTTTTCATAGCAATTAATCTCAGGCCTTGCAACTCTCTGATTTTTTTCAAAACAATTAGCATCAACTAATACTTGCTTCAAATGGTAGTGGAGGATTTAAGCCTCAACTAGTACTTGATTCCATAGCTGCAATTCGGTTTCATTCAGTAATTTAGATTCTACTCCCCAGAAATTTAGTTCAATTGAAACCCATTCTGCAAATTCGGGTTGAAGTCAGCAAGGCATTCCTGAATTCCAAACCCAAATTCATTTTTGAGATTGATACTAACTGCGCCGACACACAACCATAGTCCTAGCACTCCAATCTGATTTTTTTTTCTTTCACACAGCCTCAACACATTTCTTCAACAGATTTTTCAGCACTTTGCAGCTGACTTTGCATTCATCTTGTATCATTTTAGCAGCTCCAAGTCTCTAAATTCACAGCAGTTACATCACTTAGTAATGGAGAAGTTCTGCTCAGCAAGTTAAGTTCCAGCTATTGCACTGCCTTTTCTATCATGATCTGCAGGTCCTAGCAGCTACATTTCTTTCAGTTCTGATCAGCAACTGATGTACTCATCACTTTTGATTGCATTTATAAACTTAATGCCTTGATTCATAGCCTCGGAAACCCAATTTCAGTTGCAAGTTGGTACAAAATTGCCTTCATAGCATTTCTACTGATTTTTTTCTTTCCTAGCTGCATTTTCAGCTTAAGTATCAACTTTGCTGCTTTCCAATTTTCTGGTCTCCAGAATTACTGCTAGCTGTTGTTTTTAATCCTTGACAGCACCTTTGCATTGGTTTCCATTCAAATCAGTCCAGATCAGTTTTTGATCCAACCCATGCTTCACAAAAAATTCTTTGGCACAGAATTTTTTTCGTGCCACATAACTTTGTTTTGTTTTTTTTTTCAGCCGAATAGAATGATGGTTGCAATGAGAGAACCACTTCACCTCCAATTCACAACTGAATTCCCACTTGTTTTTGATACTAAGTTCCACTCAATTGGGCAAATTTTTTTTTTCGAAATGAAGTGCATCCTTGATAAAAATTGATTCCAAATCACTAACCACTCCCCCACACTTAATCCTTTGTCCGTCTCGGGCAAAATAGCATCAATAAACATCCCAAATAAACAAGTTCATGAAGAAATATGGTTAAGAGTAGGAAATGTAGGAATGAAAATAGAATAGAGATGTATCAACTATGCTTATTGCCAAAAATTTATATGGAAAGGAGAAACAAATTGATTAGCCTCTATAGATGTGATCCAAACATAGAAATATGGTTTTGAAAGAACCTAAGCAAGTTCTCGAGTACAATCACATATGTGTGTCATAAAAATAAGGTTAATTCTCACTAGGTGCAAATAATTCATCTCAAGTCATCAATTAAGAATCTAAAGCCAAGTAGTACTCAAGCATCCAAGATTTCATCCATGAGCTCAAACCCTAAGTTTTGACAACCAAATTTAATTAATTTTCAAGAGACTCTAAAATGACATGAAGATAACCTAGAGGGATATATTTATTCCTAGTCATGCACGAAATAAATATCCAAGAAAACTAACATGGTATCTACAATGACTCCTATTCATTCTACTCTACTCACGCATTTATTAGCAAGAACTCATTTAAAAGAAAATTCTACTTCTAGAAAATATAAAAATGAAACATGCAATGAAAGAAAATGCAAGAAAGAACAAACTCCCCTTTATTTCTGGCGGTCGGAGTCTATCAAGAAACAACCTCCATCGTGGTAGTGGAGGAGTATGGGTAGTTGAGAGAGCTGCCTTCATTTGATCAATTTCATGGTACAGGGCTCCCCCACACTTGAACTTTACAGAAAATTCTCAGGTCGCCAAAGGTGATTTAGGTTCAAGATCCATTTAAGAGGTGGAGTGCATCGAATTAAAGTAAGATCATCTCCTCCTTCTTGAAGCCTTTTGGAAGTCCTTCCAGGGGGTTGGAGTCTGTTCAGATGGAGCACTCACTCCAAAAGTCTTCGGGACCCTGCAAAACCATGTAATACCTCTCTCAAGCGTGCAGGGTAAGATAGAAGTGTAATATTATCAATCTCAGCATAGAATGTATCCACAAATGCATCACATCCAATTAAATCAATTTTTGGTACCTCAATAATTTTTCCCAATTAATATCCACAAAAGATGCGTCAAGAAACTTATCATAACCAAAGAAATCAATTTTTGGTACTTCAATGGAATCTTCACAATTATTTTCCATCAAGGATGTATCAAGCAATGCATTACAACCAATGAAATCAATTTTCGGTTCCTCAATAAGTGTTTCACAATCAATTTCAGCATAAGATATATCAAGAGCTGCATCACAATAAACAACATCAATTTCAGACTCTTCTAAAAATTTTCACAATCAGTTTCTACATAAAGTATATCAAGAAACGTTTCACAGCCAATAAAATCAATCTCGGGTACCTCCATAAGTTTTTCACACTCAACTTCAGCATAAGATATAACAAGAGATTCATCACAATAAACAACATAAATTTCGGGCACTTCAAGAATTTTTCACTATCAGCATTTTCATGATATGTATCCCAACATGCTTCACTTTCAACAAATTCAACACTAGGTACCTCTATCAATTTTTCACAATCAAATTGTACACAAGATGTATCCATAAGTGTATCACAAACAATAAAATTAGTTTAAGGTACCTCTATTGATTTTTCCAAAGAAATAGGAGGAATACTTACCTGATCGTACTGAAAAATACCTGGAGGTTCTACAAGAGTAGATGTATCCGTGTTCTCCTCCTGATCATGTTCAAGCTCCTCTTCGAACTTAGGTTCTGGTGGACCTTCAACTAACTCATGTGATCCTTGGGTTCTTGCTTCCACCATGCAAGTCCCTACACTTTCTAGCTTGTCCTCTGAATCTTCTAATGTATCAGTCAATGGTGGTGGTCCCTGGGGCTTTGTGCAATCCCCTACACCTGTAAAATCATCTCTCATGCATGCTTCTTCAGTAGTATCTGCAACAACTATATGAGAAAAATTAGGACCATCAATAACAATATCATCACAAAATAAAAGATAAGAAAAGTCCTGTAAAACTTCAGTTTCGAATTCAAGACTGTCACAAGCTTTTCCATCCATCCCCTCCAATTCCTCTGTCTCTATTGCATCTTCAACCTTATCTGTACTCAAATCTCCTCCCTCTATGTCAAATGAAACATCATCAGCAATTAACTCTACCTCAACAGTCTCATCTGGAATATTCATGCTAATGCTAGGAGGATCCTCTCTGGGGTGCTGAAAAAATGGTAAGGAGACTTTTGGTTTTTCTCTCTTGAGTTGAAAATTTTGGAAATGAATTTTGAACAGGAATCTCCGGAGGGATGCATGCTGTAAGTTTCCTGATTTTGATGTCTTCTTCTTCTTCTTCCACCAAATTTACAAGATCAATTGAAGACGGATTTGGCCATGCACTAGGGTCACCTTGAACTGATAAAAATCCAACGCCGGGATTGTTTTGAGTGGGAAAATGGAATGTTGGAAATTCTTCATGAAATACGGCATTTTGATTGTTTAAACTTGAAACAACCTCTTCATTCCTCCAAGTTAGTTCACAATCATGCCCCTTAAAATCCTGAGTAGCCTGAGGAGATAATTGTCCTGATCTTTCGACTTCTGTATGATTCATTTGATCAACCCATTGTTCAAGGCGTCTTCAAATGTCTTGAAGCCTGGTGTAGAACTCCTATTGGTCTTGAAATGTAGCAAAAGGCTGCTGAAGACCATGAGTAGGCTGTGAATTCTGAAAATCAAATAGTTGGGGCTGCACAGATGGTTGAATGGGTTGATTAAACTGCTGAAAATTGGGTTGATAACAAGGATGATGTTGCTGGAAATTATTGTTCTGAAAATTCTGAAGTTGGGGCTGACATAGTTGATTGAATTACTGAAATGCTTGAGGTTGAAAATTCTGAGTGTCTTGCTGACAATTCTGACCTTGAAACTGGAAATTTTGATTTGAAAACTGTGAATAATGAAAACCTTGCTGTGAGGGTTGAAATACTTGTTGGCCTTGATAAAAACCTTGCTGACCATAATTGAATGGTTGTTGAAAATTTTGTTGAGTCTGTTGAAATGGTTGAAAATTTTGTTGAAAATTTGGATTGTACCCTTGCTGAAAATTCTGAAATTGTGGTTGAAACTGCTGTGGTGGCTGATTAAAAGTTTGGTACTGCTGCAAATCTGAATAGGGCTGCTGAAATTGTTGACACGGCTGCTGGTGAGGAAATGAATAAGCATTTGAAAACATTTTGAATCTGCAGTTCTGTCACAATACAAACAAGAAAAATGACAGCAACTGTATACAAAAGATAAAGCAAAAGAAAATAGAATCAAATGATATGTCCATAAGCACACAAGCAAAAATCAAACAAACTCGACTAGTAGTTCCCCGGCAACGGCACCAAAAATTTTGATGAACCCGAACTAGGTGTCACAAATGTGGGTCTCAAAATTTAGATATGTGAAAAGCTGAAAACCCTTTTTGCTATCAAAGAATAAAAGCGTAGTAAAGGGGCCACAGGTCGTATTTTTCCTAGGGCTAGTTGAGATTGGTTGATTCGAGCTCGAGTTTACGTGTCGTTGATTATTTTTGGTTTCGAATAAAACGTGGGTTTGGTTTGCAATGAGAAATGAAAACACGAAGAAAAGGAAACAAACTTAACTAAATGAGCTAAACAAAGTAAAAGGCAACTATGACATCAAACAATGTGAAACTTAATCAACCAAGACACTTACTCGAATCTGTAAACAATCTGATATTAAGTGCAAACCAAATGCAGAATAAATGAATCCAAACAATGTTTAGCAATCTAAAACAAAGCAATACAAATCACTGCCGAAACCTAACTTGACTCTAAATGCAAGCAACAACTTGATACCACAACGAGAAAAACTGATGTGCCAATTTTTGAAACTGTTTGCAGAATTTATAGCTGGTTAATTCAGCTTGAAAGGGCTAGGCTATCAATGAAATTGTCTGCTCAATTGAATAAGGAGGTGTGAAAATCGAAACTGGTTAAGGCATAAAAGAAAAACTGAATACAGAAATGGAATGCATGAAACAAACCTATATGCAGAAATGAAATGCAGCTGAATTTGGATGCAAAAATCATATAAGAAAACTGATTTCAATTGCAATAAAGTTCCAATGCAAAACTTCACTGATCCAACTTCAGAAATGAAAATCGGGAATTACAGAAGTGGAGTTAGATAGCAGAAATAGAAGGCAGGACTTACTAAGTTGAATGCAAAAATTGTAGCAATAGATCAAATGCTGAAACTATCAATTGCAAGATGAATTTGAATCACTAATCTAAGTGCAGGAAAGCTTAAAAAGAGCTAAGGTTTACTTGGCACGAAATTCAGAAGCTACCAATTACTACTTGCTGAAACAAAACTAAACTTGCAGAATTTTGAAATCTGATACGCACTAGCTGAGAACTACGGCAGAAATGAAAAGAAAAACCTTTGGAGATGCAACAAGCTACAATGAAAATTCAGACAAGAAAACAAAAACTAACTTGATACAAAATTCAGAAGTGCTCAAGGATGATAAAACTGATACGCAAGGTGAAAGGGCTGATACGCAGCTTGAAAAACTGGAACGCAGCAACAAATTTGATACACAAGCTCTA
>JAGFNQ010005174.1:168307-223444 GCA_024364735.1 Boesenbergia rotunda | reverse complement strand
AGCTTGAAAACTGGAACGCAGCAACAAATTTGATACACAAGCTCTAAATCATGATGTAAACTAGAATTGAAATCAATTGTCCACTAGACAAGCTTCCTAGCTAACTACTTGCAGAATTTAACCCTAATTAAGAGAGAAACAATTCAGCAAATGAAACTAACAGCTGATACGAGTGCAGAAATGAAATGGTTTTCAGAAATTGAAATTACAGCTAAGAGCAGAAAGTTTGGGAACGAGATGGCTAGAGAGGGGGGGTGAATATAGCCAATCACTTCTTCTTTGAAGAGTTATCAAATTTCTGCACTTGAAGTTTAAAGCACAGCGGAAGTATGGGAAAACAAAACTTGCAGAAACTAAAACCAAAACCTAACTAGCAAGATTAGCAAGATCGCTAACAAGGAGATTTTACAAGGTTCGGGGATAACTTGCCCCTACTCCTTGGCGTGCCCTTAAGGTGGGCGATCCCTTGATCGTCGGCAGATCAAGCCCCGGTGATCACCGGATATGAAGCAACCTCCTTCTCGGTGGAGAAACCTCCCACAGTGTGTTTCAAACAATGATATAGAATGAGCACAAAGAAACAACAAGAAGGATCTTACTCAAACACTTAGCAAGGACAAAAACACAGCAAGCTTCCCTGAGCTCCACCCAGTGGCGATCTCACGCAAGAACCCTTCTCCGTGTCTTCCCACTGTCGGACTCCAAGCCTCTTGTCTTCTCCTTCAAGTGCTCAAGTATGATGATTGCTTCTCAATAGCTTGCTCAGAATGATTGAAGAACTCAAGAACAGCAAGCTTGATGTGGAGAACTCAAAAACACAGGAACTCAAGAGCACAAGACTTGATTCGATCAATTGCTGAACACTACAACTCTCGTTCCTTTTGTTTCTCCGCTAAGCAACAGATGATCTCATCTCCAGCAGCCTCCAGCTGCCTCACTGCCAACGCGCCAGCTACACTGAACCCTAACTGAACTTCCTGAGCTCCCTCAGCCAAGCTTCAGTCAGCAGCTTCAGTCCTGCATCCAGCCGTTGCAACCTGTGTGGAGAAAGGGACAAACCTGCTCCAAGGAAAGCTCTCTTTGACTTCTCCTTGAGTGTTTGAATCCTCCCCTGTCACCTGAAACTTACTCAGAGTATTAGAGCAGCAAATCAAGCAGCATATCAAATATCAGAGGAAAGTGGCAGCGAATCGGTTGTGTTCAGACGCGATCAGAGCGTCTGACAATGCAATTTGAATTAAGGTGATCGGTCACCAGACCGATCAAAGAACATCCTGATCGGTCACCAGACCGATCAGGCTGGTTCCAGACCGATCAGGCTCCGTCCTGATCGATCCCCAACGCTCAATCAGAAATCGCGATTTCCTTGAGATTCTCCAGGACCGATCACCAGACCGATCCCAGGTCGTGGATCGTTCATCGGACCGATCCACCCTTATATTGAGCGATTTCTGAGTTTCGCAGGCTAAGCCTTCTGATCGGTCACCTGACCGATCAGGCAGCCTCCTGATCGGTCACCAGACCGATCAGAACCTGACCAGACCGATCAGGCTCCGTCCTGATCGATCATAGAGAGGAACCTGCGACGCTTGATCGTTCTCCGGAACGATCTGCACAGTAAACCTGATCGGTCACCAGACCGATCAGGAGCAGTTCAGCAAGAGAACTCAACCCCACTGCTCGCTCCCTGATCGGTCACCAGACCGATCAGGAGCCAGTCAATGGGTGAAACGCATACTCCCTGATCGGTCACCAGATCGATCAGGAGCAACACAGTAGGTTCCCAACCTCACTGTGTGCTCCCTGATCGGTCGCCCGACCGATCAGTCATCGCTGGATCAGTCACCAGACCGATCCACGAAGGAGCAGCGTGTCAAAATCCCTGATCGATCACCAGACCGATCCAGGGACTCAAACTCAGCCCTCCAAGCTAAGTTTCCATCCACCTTAGCCCTCCAAGCTAAGGATTTTCCATCTAACTCTCCAAGTTGGGAATTTGTACCTAACCCTCCAAGTTAGGACTTTTCACCTAGCCCTTCAAGTTAGGACTTTTCACCTAGCCCTCCAAGCTAGGACTTTTCACCCAACCCTTCCGAGTTAGAACGTCATCCAACCTAGCCCTCCAAGCTAGGCACTTGACCCTCCAAGCCAGGACTTTTCACCTAATTCTCCAGGATGGGAATTTGCACCTAACCCTCCAGGTTAGGACTTTTCACCTAGCCCTCCAAGCTAGGACTTTTCACCCAACCTTTCCGAATTAGGACTTTTCCAACACCTAGCCCTCCAAGCTAGGATTTTCCACACCTAACCCTCCAGGTCAGGACTTTTCAACACCTAGCCCTCCAGACTAGGATTTTCCATCCCTTGCCTGATCCCCGACCAGGACTTCATCATAATCATCATAATCAACCTAAACTAAAATCGATGTCAACACCAAAATAACAATCAGGGCCAGACTGCATCAACACTATCAACCTCCAAATTAGTTCACCATCATACCCCTTAAAATCCTGAGTAGCCTGAGGAGACAATTGTCCTTCTTCTTCTGCTTGATTCATTTGATAAACCAATTTTTCAAGGCATCTTCCAAGGTTTTGAAGCTTGGTATAGAACTCCTGTTGGTCTTGAAATGTAGCAAAAGGTTGCTGAAGACCATGAGTAGGCTGTGAATTCTGAAATTGGAACTGTTGGGGCTGCTCAAATGGTTGAATGGGCTGATTAAACTACTGAAATGGCTGATAATTAGGATGTTGTTACTGGAAATTATTGTTCTGAAAATTCTGAAATTGGGGCTGGCATTGTTGATTGAATTGTTGAAATGCTTGAGGTTGAAAATTCTGAGTGTCTTGCTAAAAATTCTGACCTTGAAACTGGAAATCCTGCTGACATGGTTGAAATTGTGGCTGAAAAAACTGATTTGTTTGCTGAAAATTCGAATAAGGCTGTTGAAAATTTGGATTGAACCCTTGCTGAAAATTTTGAAATTGTGGTTGAAACTGCTGTGGTGGCTGATTAAATGTTTGATACTGCTGCAAATCTGAATAGGGCTGCTGAAATTGTTGAAAAGGCTGACATTGTGGCTGCCCTTGCTGAAATTGATAACTTGGTTGTTGAAAATTTAATTGGGACTGCTGAAAATATTGGTTCTGCTGTTGAAATTGTTGACACAGCTGCTGGTAAGTAGATGAAAACATTTTGAACTTGCAGCCCTGTCACAAAACAAGTAAAATAGCAGCAACCGTATACAAAAGATAAAACAATCAAGAATAGAATCAAAAGATATAATTATCAAGCACCACTATATTCCCCGGCAACGGCGCCAAATTTGATAACCGTTTCAGTCGTGTCACGGTTTCAAATACAATTTAATTATCGAACTCCTCTAAACTAATGTAGCATAGAGTAACTCGAGTCGTCTCCCAACGAATGTAGTTGGTGCAAGATAAATCTCAGAATCGTATTTTATTACTTTTGGGTTTTGGATATCAACTGGGGTTTGGGTTTGAACAGTAAGACTTACGAAAAGAAATAGCAAGCAGATATAAAATCTAGTTCTAATTAAGGAAAGACAGTGCAGATAATGAAATCTAATCTATCCTAACTACAATTGCAGCAAAGAAAATGATAACTAGAAATTAAACATCAACAAACTAGACACGGAACAAAAAGAACATGATATGACAAAAAGATTTAATCTCCTAACTTAATTGCATGTAATGAAGACATGGAACTTAAAACAATGGAAGAGCAATACAAAACAAGATTTAATCAACTAAGAAACATTCAAATTGAAATTAACTGTTCTAAGAAGCATTTAATCGAACATATGATAGACATGCTAAAAATTGATTTGAGTACGTGCCAATTGATGTGGAAAAGATCCATCCAATACAAACTCTTAATAGTCAATCACAAACACATCAAACATTAACTCAATCAACATGTGAGTAAAATCTAAGGTTCATATGGAATAGAATTTGCTGAAGGAGTTGCTGGGCAAGCAAAGCTGTGAAGAAGAACATTTGCTGGATCGGATCAATTGCTGAAATTGATACTGTGAAGAATTTAACTGCTGAAGAAAGAACTGCTGGTTGGAAATGAAACTACTGCCGTGAAGAAGAAAAAAACAGGAATGCTATGAGAAAATTGATCTGCTATGAAGAAACTGCCACTCGGCCCCTTGAAGAGCTGAACTGCAGTGAAAGAAAATGAAGCTAAGAAGAACTGCTGGAAGAAGTTGCCGGATCTGATGAATGTTGGACAAAGACGAAGCTGCGAAGAAACAAACTTGCTGAAATTAAAGAAATAGCTGCAATGGAAAACAAATGAAGGAACTGCTATAAAGAACAGGTCGCCGGCGGTGAGGTCGACCAGGGCTCGGAACCCCTGGGCCCTGGCTGTGGTTGGCGTCTAGATGGAGGAGAGTGGATGGAATTGATCGGATCGAGTCAGGAACCCCTCAAACTGCAATCGATCAAGCTCCGGTCGGCTAGGATTGGAACCCCTAACCCTAGCTTGCGGCGGCGGTGAAGATGGTGGTGATGGAACTCCGCCGGCGGTGAAGGTAGATGAACGAGTCGGGAACCCCTCAAACTCGGTTGATCGAAGCTCCGACCGACTAGGGTTGGAACCCCTAACCCTAGTTGCGGCGACGATGAAGATGGGGGAGAAGAAAAATCGCCGCGAGCCCTACGTGTAGAGTCGATGATCTGAATCGAGGCTTCCCCTTCGGTTTTTCTCCCTCTGGCTGCGCGCGGATTCGGTCAGCCTCAGCCCTAGCTCTGGGTTCGATCAGCCTCAGCCCAGCAATCCGGTTCAATCAAGCCAAGCAGCTAGGTTCGGTCAGCCTTGGGTTGAATCAGCTTCAGCAAATGGGTTCAATCTCAGCCCAGCTCATCAGTTGGTTCAACCAACCTAGCCCTGAAGTTGGGTCAATCCTTTGGTTCAGCCCCTCAATCAACCCAGCTCAGCTTTGGTTCAGTCCACTTCAGCCCTGGTTCAGCCAAGCCAGCTCAGAAGAGAATCAGCCCAGCAGTTGATTCGGTCCAGCTTGGGTTCACAGCTCAAAAGGAAATTAACAACGGACGGCTGAGATCGATTTGGTTTCATCCAACGGTCAGATCTCTTCAGATCTGAACCAAACTCCACAGATCCCATTCAATGGTCCTGATCTACTTGTTCCCAGCTTGGATTAACTAGATCAGTGGTGGATGGTCCAGATCTTCCTTTTTCTTGAATGGATGGTCTAGAACATCTTGAGCTCGATCCAACGGTCATATCACTTCTGATTTGGCTGAAATTTTCAGATCTTGATCTCTGGTCATGATTGATTCTATCTTGGACTCGGATCGACCAGAAGTTGACCGATGGCTCAGATCTAGCCGTTCTCTGGAATGGACGGCTCCTATTAATCCGATGTTTGATCCTTTTGATCTGGATCCAATTCTGACTCAAGTCTGACCCAATTTGATCTAGGCCCATGATCAATTGAAGCCTACAAAATGATGTTCAAATTTAGTGCCAAAAATATCCCAAATATACAACGATTTGAATTAAAAGCCAAAATAAGAGAAATACATGAAACCTAATACAATTGCAAACTTAAGCATATAAAATGTGGATCAAACATGGATTTTAGAGCCTAAAATAATCAACAAAAATGATGGTTATCACACCCCTGACGTTCCGGGCGCCCCCAGGGGCTATAAATAGGCCCTCGACCCCAAGGCTTCCAACAACGAATTCTTCCAACGCATTCACGCTCTTCTGCTCCCGCGCTCTGCTCCGGAAACCTCCCGACTCGAGATACAAGCGCCGACGACGTCCTCCTGCTCCAAAAAGACAATCTACACCGGACGTCGGTAACGAAGAGCTTTCTTTAAAGTTTACTTTACTATACTTGTAATTCAATCTTGTAAACTGGTTTTGCGAAAATATAGAATTGCCCGCAGAAAACGGTCAACGACCGTGGGCCTTGGAGTAGCAGCCGATCACGACTCCGAACCAAGTAAAAAACTTGGTGTTTGTGTGTTTGATTTAAATTTCCGCTGCGTAATTTCTCTAACTTATTAATCCGAATGTTTTACGATATTCACCCCCCCTCTATCGTTTCTCTCGATCCAACACTTTTCACCCAACCCTTCCGAATTAGGACTTTCCAACACCTAGCCCTCCAAGCTAGGATTTTCCACACCTAACCCTCCAGGTTAGGATTTTCCAACACCTAGCCCTCCAAGCTAGAATTTTCCATACCATGCCTAATCCCCGATCAGGACTTAACCATAATCATAATCATCAACCTAAACTAAAATCGGTGTCAACACCAAAACAACAATCAGGGTCAGACTGCATCAACATAAACTTCTAATCACGATTTGAAATTGACGGTTCAATGATTTAGAAACGTCAGTCGATCGATGGTTCTAGGTCAAACCTTAACTGTCCAAGATGGTTACAATTCACGGTTCGAAATCTCCAATTACCAGTTTAGCTCATAGTTCATGACGGTTCAAGATTATTATTCCTTTATTTTTAAAAAATTAAAAAATTATAAATTGATTAGTTAGGCTAATAATTAAAATGTCAAGAACAAGGTCTAGGAGAGAGCGTCCACCGAGGTTGGACCCCACTTGGCTCCGCCACACCATCGATCCTCCCACACCATTGTTGGAGTTGATCTCGACCTCGGCGATGCCACCTCTTGCACCATGACAGAGGAGGTACTTGTGAAATTCGATGATGAGAGCGGTGGCATCGATGACTCAAGCATGGGCCCAATATATGTGCTTACCCTCCCACCCTTTAGGTACCACTTAGTGGTCGACCTCCATCACTCGCTACAATCAAAATCGAAAGTCGCGCTAGTTAACTTCACCCGTCAACGTGCACCGCATGTACTAGCACTGTTGCCTCCCATATGTGGTCTTGACATCCGCATTGATGACCTATGCCTCGAGTTTGCCAAGACGATGGTGCTGCGGATTACCAAGGAAGGCGTGTTGCAAAATATCACCACCTTCAATTCACTCCTTCAGGCACTTTGTAGGTTCGGGGAGACATATTTCTACATGGGGTTACTCCAGGAGGCAACCATCATGGGGCTCTGCACGGTTCGAACCGGGCCTGGGATCGGGTCTAGCTCAAACACATTCCTCCCTTAAATAGAAAATCGTCTCTTACCACAAAATCAATCAAATCAAGATTATTCTCATCTTGGACATTGTGGAAAATTGTTCCAAGTTAGGAAAAGAGACTGTCATCTTTGAGGTGGTCAAATCCTACCACCATCACCTTCATGGTTTGTAGCATGGCTACAAAACAACTCAGTGCACCAATACATCTATTTTCCTTACCAGAACTATGTTTCAAGACAAACAACTCTAGCATGTTTTGTAGGATCGTCAGGAGGAGTGGAAAATTTCATTCATTTGAAAATCTTTCTTTAATCATTTTGAAAACAAAATAAAACAGTTGAAAAAAATGACACTTTTTCTTTTATCTAGTTCGGAGACTTTGGCGACTTCTACTCTAAGGCCCGAAGTCCTCGATCACTTTCGTTGGACAATCTACTATCCTTTCTTCGAAAACCTTTTTAAAAAAGTGAAATCGTATAATGCTTAGGGAAATAGTAACAACCTACTACTCCCTATATAATGAATTTATGTACAAGAAATATAAAGCTATACCAATACTTGAATAAGGTGAACTCAAAGCGTGGAAGTCGGAGCTTTATCAGCGTTATAGTAGCACAGTGTGTATAATCCGTGAACGCAAAATAGAGTAGAATGAGTAGCAGAAGTGTTGATCAATGTACTGGTCTCGAGCTCTTTATATAGACAACGTTCGGTCGACCGAAAAATCATTCGATCGACTAAACCTCCTATTCAGTCAATTGAACCCCACACCATTCCTTGTATTTGTTGCTCGACTATGCTTGGCTGACGCTGTAATAATATGATCTGTCAACCTATCCTTCTGATTAGTCAACGGATAAAGCTTCCATCTTCATCCCGTGCATACCAAATATAGATCATCCTAATGATCAATCAACTGATCCGTCTGAAATCTGCCCACTCTGGTGTAGTCTGACTGGTTCGGTCAACTGATCCACTCATTCAGTCAATTGAACTTGGGTCAATTTTCTTTGACTAATCTGCATAAATTGTTAGCACAACATAAATAATAGTCAAGAATTAACCATGTAAAAATAGAATTAGTGTTGATGCAGTCTGACCCTGATTGTTGTTTTGGTGTTAACACCGATTTAAGTTTGATTTAAGTCTGGTTGAATTCGGATTAAGTCCAGGTGGATCGGGAGATCGCATGCTGGCAGTGGAAAAGTTCTAGCTTGGAGGGCTAGGTGTGAAAAGTCCTAACTTGGAGGGTTAGGTGTGAAAAGTCCTAACTTGGAGGGTTAGGTGTGGAAAAGTCCTAGCTTGAAGGGCTAGGTGTGAAAAGTCCTAACTTGGAGGGTTAGGTGTGGAAAAGTCCTAGCTTGGAGGGCTAGGTGTGAAAAGTCCTAACTTGGAGGGCTAGGTATGGAAAAGTCCTAGCTTGGAGGGCTAGGTGTGAAAAGTCCTAGCTTGGAGGGTTAGGTGTGAAAATGTCCTAGCTTGGAGGGCTAGGTGTGAAAAGTCCTAGCTTGGAGGGCTAGGTGTGAAAAGTCCTAACTTGGAGGGTTAGGTGGGAAAAAGTCCTAGCTTGGAGGGCTAGGTGTGAAAAGTCCTGGCTTGGAGGACCAGGTCCTAGCTTGGAGGGCTAGGTTGGATGAAACCCTGGCTTGGAGGGTCAGATCCTAGCTTAGAGGGCTAGGTTGAAGTCCCGGTGAGTGAAACTGGACACGGTGTCTTGGTCCGGGGGACTAAGAACGAGTCAGAGAAAAGCTGGAGGGTTGTTCTCGTGACTTAGTGTGGATTAGACCTTGCCTGGATCGGTCTGGTGACCGATTAGGGAAGTTGGCACGGAGTTCCCTCGTGGATCGGTCTGGTGACCGATCCAGCGATGTCTGATCGGTCTGGTGACCTATCAGGGAGCATACAGTGAGTTTGGGAACCCTACTGATCGACTCCTGATCGGTCTGGTGACCGATCAGGGATACTGTTCAGATCGTTCTAGTGAACGATCAAATGTCGTGAGTTCCTCACTACGACCAATCAAGCTGGAGCCTGTTCGGTCAGAGAGTGGCCTGATCGGTCACCAGTCCGATCAAGCCACACCCTGATCGGTCGGGGGACCGATCAGGAGGTTTGGACTGCGAAGCTGGGAAATCACTCTGAGAAAGGGTGGATCGATCTTGTGACCGATCCACGACTTGGGAACGGTCTGGTGACCGATCACGAAGACGATCACGAACGAGTCGCGATTTCTGATTACACGTTGGGGACCGATCGGGTTGGAGTCTGATCGGTCTGAGCCCATCCTGATCGGTCTGGTGACCGATCAGGAGTCACCCTGATCGATCCGGTGACCGATCAGTAGCTGACAACTTTATTTCAAAAGCGGTGTCAGACGTCTGATTGCGTTCCGATTTCGCTCTGATTTTCTCTGCTATCACTGATGTAACTTTGATTTCATTTGCTAAACCTCTGATTAAGTGTGCAGATGACAAGGATGAATTCAAACACTCAAGGAGGGTCAATGGGAGCCTTTCCTTGGAGCAGGTTTGTTTGTTTCTTCTTCTCAGGTCACAACGGATGGCGTGAGCTTGCAACGGCAGGAAGCTGACGAGCTAACCTGGGCTTGGCTGGAGAGTTCAGTGAGTCCAGAGGTGGTCAGGATAGCTGAGGCTGTTGTTGAGAAGCTGATGAGCAGCTGGGAGCTACAGGGTGCGCCTGGGACCTGGGAGCAGTAAGCAGAGACTTAAGAGCTTGGTGGCTAAGAAGTCTCAGCAACAACTTTGATCAAACCAGTTCTTTGGCTACAACACTTGAGTTCTTGCGACAACTTTGATCCATCTCTTGAGCAAGCAACTGTGGTTCTTGAGAAACCATCTGATACTAGAGCACTTGGAAGAAACAAGGAGCTTAGCGAGTCCATCAGCAAGAAGACACGAAGAGCAGGGTGTTCTTGTGTGAGATCTGTGCTGGGTGGAGCTCGGTGAGGAGTTCGCTTGTGTTCTTGCTGTGCTCTGTAAGATTACTTCTTGTGTTTCATTGTACTTAATACTTCATTCATCTTGAAACGCTGTGGAGATGTTACTCCACCGAGAAGGAGGTTGCTTTCTATCCAGATTTTCCGGGGCTTGATCTGCCGACGATCAAGGGATCGCCCACCTCACGGGCACGCCAAGGAGTAGGGGCAAGTTATCCCCGAACCTTATAAATCCTCTTTGTTAGCGTTTTATGAATGTGCTTAGACTAGGGTTTAGTTTCTGCATTACTCTGCTTTGTATTTGCTTCCGCTGTGTGCTACTAACCCTAAGTACAGAATCTACCTAAGTGAAAGCGATTTTTGGTGTCTGGCTATATTCACCCCCCCCTCTCTAGCCATCCAAGTTCCAACAATTAGCACATAAACATATATAGTATGCATGAGTAAGCGACAGTAAGACCTGCCATGATCTCAACTTAGAAACCTCCGCAGGTTTCTCTAGTTGGATTAGCGCCTAAGGCTATCCCATCGGAACACAACCTCACTGCACTCTTCTCCAGGAGCTTACCTTTACTCACTTGTCAAACATCAGGTCCTCCAGACCTGTTTGGACTTTCTCTGCTCAGTGTCTGATCTCCTGATCCACTAAAACTTTTCCTACAATACTAAATTAGCACAACAACAATAATAGTAATGTAAAATAATATAGGTAAAGTTATACTTATATTTATCAAAATATGTTAGTCCGGTATGTTGGTGCAATCGACCCAAGGTTGATCGGTATGATCAGGGTTTTGATGTGTGTGTCAATAAGTTTAAGTTATGATTCCATATTGGTTTGATGTGTGTTTGAGTCATGCAGGACTCAGTGGAACACACGTGTAGGAGATCTTATCCTTGTGCTCGGGTCCTTGAGTTGGTGAAGGATGGTGTATCCGAGGGACTGCGGGACAAGGAGCAACGCAGTGGAGCTAAGAGAAGAAAATTTCAAGGCATACGCGAAGGATAGCATGGGGACGAGTGACAAGCTCGTATGCATCTGAGAGGCGAGAGTCAAAGGAATAGTGCTTCAAATGGTGACTCCGAAAAGAATAAGTGTGAGTGTTTACTAAGACCAGTCGACTATTAGGGACACCAGTTGACTGATCTTTCTATGGACACCAGTTAACTGATCTTTCTATGGATTTCGGAACAACTGGATCAGTCGACTGACCTGGATGGCAGTCAATTGTTGTTTGAAAAATAGCCGTTTGGCTAGTTATTGGCTAACTGTTAGTTGAGCACCAGTCGACTGGTGTCGAGGTTGAGCTATTTTATTAACAACTCTCTCCTCTATTAAAGGGGAAGCTTTGAAGCATGAAGAGGTTACAAAATTATGATTAAAAACCTCCTAGTTCATGCTCAAAGCTTCCAAAGCTCAATATCTTCCTCTTAACCCTAATTCTTAATTTTGTAAAGGGGAAGAGTGTCTTGTGAGAGGTTGTTCTCCACCGAGAAGGAGAAAACTCTAGCTGGAGATTGCCGGGGACTAACCCACCGACGAATTGAGGGATTGTGCACCTCAAGGATACGTCGTGGAGTAGGAGCAAGGAATCACTGAACCATGTAAACGATAAGTGTTAACATTTATATTCTTGATTTCATTGTTTTATTTTTATTTCCATTTGCGCAAAGCGAACACTTATAAAAATAATAGATAAAAGTTCGACAACGAGCTATTCGGCCCCTCCTCTAGCCATACGATTATCCACAACAAGTGCTATCAGAGCGCACAGTTCGTTTCGAAAGAACTCACAGTCAACTGAAACATCAAGATGACTTTTCAAGAAGGATATATCACCGCATGACTACTTTTCTTCAACGGCAATGATTTTGCATATTAGAAAGGTAAGATGGAATATTACTTGATGAACAACATTAAAAATTAGCTTAGTGTTGTAAATGGTTTCGAGAAATCGAAGGATGAGAGTAGAGCACCTCTTCCAACCAATAATTGGACAAAAGAGATGATGAAGAAAGCTCAAACAAACGCGAAGGCCACAACAACTCTACAATGTGGGCTTTCCAAGGAGCAATTAAACAAAGTTAGGTCGTTCATCTCCGTCAAAGATCTTTGAAAAAAGTTCATTGAGTTAAATGAATGGTCAAACGAATCAAGGAGAGCCAAGAAGGATTTCTTGGTGGCTCAACTTCAATTCTTCACCATGAAGACAAATGAGACCGAGAGTCAATTGCACGGTAGATTCAAGGAAATTATCAATGAGCTTCATGTAATAGGTGAGAAGATTAACAATAGGGATCTTGTATGGTGTGAACCACCTTATGAGCTTCAATGGTTGATGCTTATAAAGTCTCTAGAGACCTCTCATTAGTTAAACTTGATGAACAATTTTGTGATTTGCACTTCATGAACAAGCTAATGTGTTTTCCAATGAAAAGAGCGTAGCTCTTATTGTAGAAAAAGGAAGGAAGAAAAAGAAGGGCAAGAAGAAGTGTTCATCCTCATCATCCTCCGACTCGAAAGAATCGAGCGCCTCAATGGATAATGATCAAGAGGCGTATATGGTAAGGAAGATGAGAAAAACATTTAAAAGTTTTTCTTCTAACAAAACTCATGCTAAGAAAAGATCAAAAAGCAAAAGTAGGAGAAGAAAAGTAATATGCTACAATTGTCAAGAGGAAGGATACATAAGGGATGATTGTCTCCTTTTGAAGAAGAAGAGAAAAAGAAGGAAGAAAAAGAAAGTAAAAGAAAAGGGAAAGAAAGTTTAAAATTTAAAGATAACAAGGGGTGATCTATCATCATCGGAAGAGGAAGAACACATTGTCTCTCATTTTGCACTAATAGGAGTTGACGATTTGGCCACCACATCATCCGAGTATGAAAAGAGTTCAAGTGAAAATGAAAAAGACAACTCAAGTGAAGGGGGAGTTCAAACATCGTATTCGGACATCTCGGTAAGTGAGGTATACAATCTACCCACTACCACTTTAGTTAAAATTATTTCTAGCACTAATGATGATTTATGTAAGGTTAGAAAGAAAATCAAATCCTTGAAAAATGATATTTGCATGCTTGAAGAGAAATTAGAATCCATGATTCCTAAGGATATACATGTTTCTTTAAATTCAAATGTTTCATGTTTACAAGAGGAAAATAGAAAATTAAGAAAAAAGGTATATTACCTCTCTAAAGCCCTAGAAAAATTTAAAATTGGCTCAAAGACCCTAAATATGATTATTGGGAGTCAAATGACAAGTTAAAAAAAAACAGAATTAGGATACAATGAGTCTAGCAATGAAAAATGCTATCATTGTTTACTTGCTAAAGGACAATCAAAAACTAAGACATTAGATGGAAAATGAATCCCTAAGGAGTACTTGGTCAACCCAATTAGAAAAAAATTTCTATTGGGTGCTAAAGTCAATCTTCAAGGCTTAGAGGATTTAGGGATGAATCAACCATGTAAGTTAAATCTCAATCTTTTTTAAATATGGTTGACTTGAGACCTTAAGGGGGAGCACCTAGCTAAATAAAATTCATAATCAAAGGTGCTAAGTGGAGATTACCTTTATTACATCTCATAATGACTTGATTTATATTTTTATTTATACATGTGAGATGTTATGATGATACTCATAATTCACATATGCTTATGACATTGTGATGGTTATGAAATGTATTATTTAGCAATAATAGACCAACTATAGGGAAAGTAAATATTTAATTAATGGACATCTTGCCCATAGATCATAGTTGGACATTTCAAATATTTTGAAAATTATTCTATGTTCTACTTATAGTGGTATACCTTTGAAAAACATAGGAGTGTAAAATTAGGTTTCAAATTTGATATAAAACTTAAGTGTTTTTCAAGTTTTTAAGTTTTGGTCAAAAATTCAAAAATACTTTGACTTTTCATAAAAACATATGTTTTCTTATTGCAAATAGTTCAAGAAATATGTTTGCAAAATTTGATGATTTTTTAATTTTGTGGATTTTTATATGCATTTATGAAATTCAGCTTAGAAAGCTGAATTTCAAATCAGACATGTGCCAATCGACTACATCAGAGGACCAATCAACTAGTAACAGTGCTTTCTAAAGTAAGAAAGTTATTGTGGGGTTGTTTCAGTGGAGTCAGTTAACTGATACCTATCTCAGTCAAATGGTATCCTAATTTTCTGAATTCTGCCTATTTTTTTTTTTAGAATTTGAAACTTAGTCACTTTGATGCCATGGTTTATCTGATTGTTTGATACAATCTTTTTGATGGTGTCAAAGGGAGAGAAATGAAAGGTTTAAGTTAAAACATTAGTTTAACTTATTTTGTGCTAAATTTGAAAATTATGTGATAGAGTATATGTTAAGAGGGAGCTTAGATGATTTTATGTTTCATGTTATACTATGCTGTTAATTTTCAAATTTTTATTTATGTCTAACTTAAACATATTGTCACACATCAAAAAGGGGGAGATTGTTGGTGAAATCGGCCCAAGGTCGATTAGTATGATCAGAGTTTTGATGTGTGTGTCAATAAGTTTAAGTTAGGATTTCATATTGGTTTGATGTGTGTTTGAGTCATGTAGGACTTAGTGGAACACACATGTGGGAGATCTCATCCTGGTGCTCGGGTCCTTGAGTCGGTGAACGATGATGTATCTGAGGGACTGCCGAACAAGGAACAATGGAGTAGAGCCAAGAGAAGTAAACATCAAGGCATACATGAAGAATGACATGGAGACGAGCCGTGAGCTCGTATGCATCCGAGGGATGAGAGCCAAAGGAAGAGGGCTTCAAAGGGCGACTCCGGAGAAGATGGGTGTGAGTGTGCACTAAGACCAGTCAACTGGTAGGGACACCAATCGACTGATCTTTTTGTGAATTTCGGAATAGCTGGATCAGTCAACTGGCCTAGATGGCAGTTGAATGCTATTCGAAATATAGCCGTTGGCTAATCGTTGGCTGAGCACCAGTCAACTGGGGTTGGCAGTGTTGGTGATCGATGCACTGGCTAGAGGGGGTGAATAGACAGTCACCCACGTTTCGCATCAATTCTTCCTACAATGTTAGCATGCGCAAGGGAAATACAAATAATACAAATAAACAAACACTAACACCAACCATTTACGTGGTTCGGAGATAAGGCTCCTACTCCACAGCTGTCCGTAAGGTGGACGATCTCTATCCGTCGGTGGATTAGACCCCGGAAGACCTCCGACTAGCTCTTGTTGCTCCTTGTGGGTGGAGAAACCTCGTCATAATCCTTGCGACAAACCTTGAGAACAAAGACTACTAATTGACCTTTAACCAAAGCCAATTTCGTCAACCCTAGCTAGCTAAACCGAGCTCCCTTAAATAGAGCTCATGGCTGAACTAGCCATTACCAATCGACTGGTGCTAACACCAGTCAACTGGTTCCAACCGAATTTGAATGTTACAACCCAACGTTCGAATTCCCAACCGACACCAGTCGACTGAACAAAAGATCAATCGACTAATCTTTCTATGCCAACTACCAGTCGAATGATCTAAGCATCAGTCGACTGCCCAAACCCTAAACCTAGGGTTTCCCTTCTTGAGTACAATTCTCTCTGCACTCGGACTCCCAAGACTCAGCTGACTCTTCACCTAGCAACCTTGACCTGTCGCCTTCAAGCCTTCTTCGACTTTGGTTCTCGTCCCTCGGATGCATATGAGCCCGCAGCTCGTCCTCATGTCATCCTTCGCGTATGCCTCGAAGTGCACTTCCCTCGGCTCATCGTTCCTGCTTTATCCACGGTCCCTCAGATGCATACAAGCCTATGACTTATCTCCTCATGTCATCCTTCACCGGACCCGAAGCCGTCCAGTTAAGCCTATGTGTATCCTGCAAACCTACGCATACACATATCAAATACAAGGGTGAACCAAACTTACCCTTTGCCCAAACATCAAAACACATGGCAGTCGACTGGTGTTGAGGCTGAGCTGCTTTGTTAACAGCTCTCTCCTCTATTAAAGGTGAAGCTTTCCGGCATAAAGAGGTTACAAAATTGTGATTGAAAAACCTCCTAGTTCATGCTAAAGCTTCCAAAGCTCAATCTCTTCCTCCTAACCTTGATTCTTAATCTTGTAAAGAGGAAGATTGTCTTGTGAGAGGTTGTTCTCCACCGAGAAGAAAAAAACTCTAGCCGGAGATTACTAGGGACTAATCCACTGAACCACGTAAACGATAAGTGTTAACATTTGTATTCTTGATTTTATTGTTTTATTGTTATTTCTGCTTGCGCAAAGCTAACACTTGTAGTAAGAATCAACGGAAGTTTGACAACGAGCTATTCACCCTCCCCCCTCTAGCCATACGATCATCCACAACATGGTAGACTTCGCGCGGTCGACCGTAAACCTTCTGATCATACTTGCTTGAAATTCACTCCTCCAAAACTTATTACTTAGGGTTACCTCTCCCCAGAGTCTAGCTTAACTCACTAGGACTTTTCATTGTCTAACTTCACTCACCAAGACTTTTACCGCCTATGGTTACCTCCCCCTAGGGCTTAGCTTCACTCACTAGGATTTTCATCACCTAACTTCACTCAATAGGGTCTAGCTTCATTCACTAGGATTTTTCCCACCTAACTTCAATCATTAGAGCTTTGCTTGGAGTTCACTCCTCCAAGACTTAAGGTTACCTCCACCTAGGATTTTCCTCTTGTCAAGCATTAGGTCACTTTGACCTACTCCAAGTCAACTTTGACTAAGCTCTATTAAATAAACATCAAATGAATGAAACTTATTCCCTTATGGTAAAAAGGAAGGATGAGCTTGCGAGCCAATAAGTAAAAAGTGTCCCAGGAGTGTCACGTAGTTAGGTTGATTTCATGGGGTTCATGCCCCATGAGAAAAAAAATGTTACGCTCACCTAGGAGGCCGATGAGTATCATAATCTATCTATTTGTATCTTACAGTGCAGCTGATAATACTAAATCGCTTGAGATGAACACACTACTTTTTGCCACGTTAAACAATTGTGTAAAATGATGTTGCCTAATTTCATCGAGTTTTGACAAAATAAATAAATAAATAATTGGGAATCCTTAGCTTAGTTTTCCTTCTATACAAACCCGAGATGCATCACAAGACACCTCAAATGGTTTAAAGAGGGTAGTGTGTCTAAGAATAGGGACTTAGACATTATTTCTTTAATCTCCTTAAAGTTTGCAAAAGCATATTTAGCCCTCTTAACTTCTTTCTTTTTTTAAAAAAAAAGAGAAGCAATTCATCACAAGAGCCATGATACTACTAAAGTCCTTATTGAAGTGTTAATAAAAAGGTCACAAGAGCCATCATACTAGTCAACTCATTGAAATTCCTTTCGAGCAAATAGTTCTCGTGGCACATCAGGAAGAAGCTGAGAATGCTCGTAGGTAATACCCACAAGCGGAGGGATGAGGAAGATAGAGTATATAACATGCTCAAATTGCAAGGCAAAACCACTTCATTAGTTCAACTAATTTGCTTAGCTCATGTGTTCCGTCCAACCAAAACCGTCGTATTAGCTGACTCGCCCGCTACACTAGACTTGTTTGATCTTCCTAGCAAACCTCATTCGCTTCATCAACTAGACTTTCATAGCATGTTTTGTATATGGCCCATTTGGCTAACCCTATTCATGCATTGGATCAATTCAACAAACATAGTCAAATCGGTTAGCCCAACTAGCGAAGCTTGCTAACTTTGTCTAAGTTTCACTACTTGCTTAATGCACTTAGTGTTTATGATATGACTCGTCTAACTCAATTTACATTTAGGATTTTTACTCTATCCATTCTATTGGCCTAGCCTATTTTTGTATGTTCAACTAGTCCACTCGACCTATTCTACCTACTCGACCTATTCTACCTATTAGCAAATACTCATCCCCCTCATACATTACTCTATCAAACCATAAAGTCTAACAAGAAATATATGATACTTGGAGAATGGAGTATAACAATTGTATATATTTCTTACAAACAACTATTTAGTGAATGAATATAATAATTATATATATATATATATATTAGAATATAGTATTGAGAATAACTACGAAGATAATGAAAATAATAAGAGAATGATCAAACTATTAGGGTATGTTTAATTGAAAAGTATTAATCTATATAAGATTATGTTATTTAATGTTATTTAGTTTAAGTAATAAATGATTCTTAAATAATGAAACATCTGCCACGTCGACACATGAAAAATATAACTCAAAATGTGATTATTTTAGAACTATGAGATTTTACATTATTCTGAGACTAACAAAAAAAAATTTCAATTTTTTTTTTTCAAAATAAATATTTCAAAAATTGAATCAAATAATATTAAATTATATTTTATTCTCCATAATCAAAATTATGCATAATAAATTAAACCAAACACACCCGATTTAATATTCTAACCTCATTTTTTAACAAAATAAATCAATTACTATTCCAAAAATTAATAAAAAAAATAACTGCTACAAATCCAATTCAGTGTAAGAGTAAACGACAAGATCAACATCTAGCCAAAAGGAATAAATCATCAAGCAAATGGGAGTTTGTAGCCATGCTGACCCTGTTTTGTTTGTTGTAACAAACAATTACCAAAGTGAATGATGTTGTGGGTTTTAGTTCAATCAAATCTATAGCACAACAATTGTGAGGCCATTAATATTCCATTAAGGATTAATTAATAATCTATAGCATCCTTAAAAATTATAAGCTATCATAACAAAAATCTATCAAAAAGTTTTAAATTTTAATTTTAAATATATCATCCATCTACACTCTATAGGTCCACTGCTTAATTTAGCCAGGAGGTCGACAATCTTAATTTTAAATTTTAATTTTAGTAGTGTGATAATGATAAATGTTTATTCTACCTTCTTAATTTAGCCAGGAGGTCGACAATCTTGGACCGTCTGGGTGGACATTGTCTACAACCCCCCCCCCCCCCCCAATCATGATATGTGAGAAAACATACGTGCCATTTCAGTACCAGCCATGCCCAATCTCATCAAATTGAGCAGCACTAGAGTTTCATTGTTTTTTCCCATTTCAATTGTTGGCATGGCAAATGTTCTAGTGTTCCACCACATCGTCACCACATTACCAACTTAATTCTTAGTAAACGGACAGGGCGCAGATGAATTATATACTTGAAACTATGGAACTTCATAGAGTCTTTAAAGATCATACAAAGAAGCTGCACCTGTAAACCACCATTGGCAGAACTGCTAATTCTTAAAAGGGGGATGGCATAATAAGCTACTTCCCTTAAACCCGACACAATCTTTGTGATATCATTGTACCTGTTAAGATCAATGAAGTGTCAGTAAACTTCATTATTAATATTCATACATGGAAAATGATTATTGCAACATGAAACCGATACTCCAAAACACTCGTTATGTTTTTCAATGTGGAGTGAATGTGCCAACGAACGTTGGCAGAGAAAAACCATTTTGGGCAGCTTATTATGAACCTTGATGTTCTTGATCTATTGATGACCATTTCCTTTCACTTGTTGTAACCTCTAGTTTACATAAAATGAACAAAAATTTCTCATGTCTTGAACTTCTGTCTGATCTTTCCAACACCTTCCTTGCAATCTTCTACTATCCTGCGAGTCCGGTCTCCTACAATACAGCTGAACTCAGAAGCATTTTCCTGGACACTATCCACTGAGTATTTAGCTTTAGCAACTAAATTTTTCCAAAGATCCAGCACCTGTGTGGAAGCAGCTAAAGCCTGTTGTTTCAAAGCTGTAATTAAAGATAGAATCTTTTGGACTACTTTCTCAATTGTGGCAGAAGATCTGAATCTTAATTCAGCTGCCATTGATTTGAGATTCTTAACCAAGCTTTCGCCTCGTTCAATGGTTGGTAAAACTGAAGACTGCTCCAATGCTGTTACAGTGAAAACTTCATTTTGTAAACCTCCATTAACATCAATTAAATGCCCCTTCCACCTTATTCTAGCTTCTTCAAGTACTTTGGCATACTCCCTAACTCTTTTGGCTTCCTCCTCTGCCCAGGACCTGGTGAAAATGCAACATGTATCATTTCGAACCATGCACAAAAATATATCATTTAAAGGAGAATCAAAGGAACTTTTGCTAGCGGCTATCCCCTTCGTCAAGCCTCACAAAGCTCATAGATTGGGATGATCCTAGAAGCCTGGAACTTAATTGTTGACATCCAAGTGTAATATGTAGAGGATTATGCTGATAGTTTGGGCAAACGAACTGAAACAAACCCATGACATGAACATGTATATAGTGAGGGACTGCCAGGTTGAGCATTTAACCTTATTAGCTTGGATCATCTCGGGGAAGTGTTGCCTGTAATTTGATAGATCATATTTAATGCGTTGCAAGTGGTAAGGAAAACTGTCTATGACATTCCAACAAAAACTTAACTCGAGAGTTTTTTCCATATCAACTCTTAACACCGAGCTAGCTTTTGTCATGTTGATCTCCAGTCTAGAAGATAACATGGGTTTGATAGTCATTTTTCATATAGTTTTAGTTGCAGAGAATAATTATATCTTGTACTCCTGAAAAGAGCAGAATTCTATGTGCTTGAGAGAATGAAATGTAATTTTCCACTTGGGGCGTTCAGTTGAATCATCTAATGTGGTGTGGCCTTTGCTTGTATAATAAATGAGTATAAATGATATATGCATAATTTTATATGACCACATTTATTTACTAAAAAATGTTAGCTCTCTGGTTAGGTAACATCACCCCGCAAACTAGGTGGCCCTGGACTTTGTTGTGCTTAGAGACCTTGTCGTAGGTAAGGCCCAGTTAAGCCTTGAAAAAATCATGGTAGCTTCCGGTTGTATTGCACCAAACCCATTGACATCCCTCACTAATCCCACTCTCCCTAACTGCCTACCTCACCATCAGACATCATGGTCGTACAGTATAGCTTTCTGCACTTAGTTAAAGTAGCTTGCACTCTTCTTCTACACATGTATGCTTCCTTCTCCTAGGGTGATATCATTCATACTATATGTTCAAGTAGCTTGCAATTTGTTTAGGTAGCTTTCTGCCACTTAGTCTATACTATGATAATCAAATTGCTATTTTGAATATCTACAATCTATTGTTCCATAAGAGGATGAAACTCTAATACACATTAATTGTCACTTTATCGGAAAAGTGCAATACAATAAAAAATATCACCTCTCCAAAGGTTAGTTAGTAGATCTACTTACCAAATCTAGGTCCTAGAATAGAATATATATCTATACTAAGCTGGGTGTTTGGGCCTTGGGCTCAACTAAACCTAGAGGTGGGCGGTCCTCCCCCGTTTTGCCCACCGGGTAAATCCAAAAGCACAAGTAGGTTCACGTGCAGTAGCCAACTTCCCAAATTTTTCATGTGGGGAAAATGCCCTGCAATGCGTCTTAATGGGATTTGAACCATGGGTGCTTGGAGTAAATGCTTTTTGCCACTGCATCATACCCAACAGGGCGGGCACAATTTAGAATGCAAAGTGTAAGTTACAATAATGAATACGAGTATAGGTAGGGAGGGCCACTAATGAATTTTCCCATTGCTCCTATCAGATACTCCGACTTGGGGGAAGTTATAGACAAAATAAGCATGCCTTCAATTTCAATAAAAGCTCTACATATACTTTTGTCATCTGATTGAAAATAAAAATAAAAAACTTTATTTCAATTTTTTCTAACTAATAACCTAATTGAACTCTTTTTCAACTATTTTATATATTATTTAACAGAAGTCAATTTTTTTATTGAAAAGGAGCAACTGAATGTCTGAATTCAAATTGACTTTCGTGCTGAATTCTTTTCTCATAGGTGTGTACTTTTACTGAAAATTATATATTACATCTTGAGGAACTTTAAAAGTCCAAAGTCCTCTCAAAAAGACTAAACTAATGGTTTTTCTATAAAAAGAATATTATAGTACCTAGGTTCTTTGCATTCCACAAATTATTCATAGATGCATCAAGTATATAAACAATGAATTGAAAATTCTCAATCATTAAAACAATTACAAGGAAGAAAGGCTGCCATAAGCCACAAATATCATCAACAAAAAATGTTCATATTTGCATGGTACAAGTTACAATCTTGATTCTCGAGTACTAGAAACCTTTGCAACATACTATCACATGTAAATGGGAAAATGAGATTGACTTTCTATGATGAGATATGGGTGTAGCTGATATACACCCCATTGGAGCTAACAAAAGGATACATTTTTTAGACATCCTTAGAAACCTACATGAGATTCTTTAGCCTTTTAAGATTATCATGCAACGTTTTAGGACAAGTGCTTTGGTTCAATAAAATTCTTAGTTTGCAAAACCTCATTAGTAACATGCTAGAAAGCATTGCATAGGTTATTAGCAAGACAAAATATCTTCAGAGAACCACAGAGAAGAGAATAGAGTATTGAAGTACCTTGCTAAGTACATAGCTTTCCTCTCAACTTCCAGTTCATATTGCAACTGAGCAATAACGTGATTTTGGCTTTCTGCCTCTTGTCTAAGTTTGTTGATCTTATCCCTCTCAAAAGATATCTCCAGCTTGTTACTCATGAGACTCTGCAATTGCTCTTCCAGCTCATGCCTTAACCTAGAAAGGACTTCCATTTCAGATTCAACAGCAGCATGCTCCTTGATTAGAGAATTATGTTCATCCTCCCTTTCAGTCTTTAATCTATCTAATTCAACCTTCACTTCTGCTGCTAATATCTCTAAAGCCTTTGCTTTCTCCTTTTCCTTGGTAAGTTCTTTCTCAAAATTTGCATTAAGATCATTTTCAAGTTGAGCTACCAAAGCAGCATGTGCATTCACAGCAGTTTCAGCCAATGCTTCAGCTTGAATCCGAGCAAGCTCCTCATTGACCACCTCTGCCGCATCACCTGTTGCAAGTGCAATAGCAGCTTGTGCCTTCGTGACAGGTTTATAAGGTTGAAATAGTCTTGTGCGACCTATTCGTTAATCAAACAGAACAGTTAATTTCTGGCAACCTAGTATATTATATATAAACAGAAAACCAGGTAAAATTTACCAAATGCAAGAGCAGAAATTCCTTGCTCGCCAGAAGATAGATCAGCCACCAAAGCTGGCCAAGCATCTGGATTAATCTTATGAATATCTATATAACCAGAGCATTGGTATAGGTCCTGATCATAAAAAGATATCATGAGAGTGTAATGAACTGATGCTTAATCTCCAAACAAGGCCAAGAATAAGTGACCTAAGGACTTTTTTGCTTTACATTTTGGTCAACTTGTGGAAGTTGCCATCTTTCAACAGCCATCTTCCAGCTTATGAGATCTTGACGTGACACAGGCCTAATATGGAACGTGTTTGGTCAAAAGGTGTCAAAGATGCTAGCTGCAAAAGGAAAAATAAAGACATGAGGTCATGAGGAGACATGTTACCCTTCAGGCAAGAAAAGAATAGAATCTTGCTGATTGCTGGAGTGATCCAAATCCATCAAAGAAAGCTTGCTAGAAATTAGCCCAGCCTCTGCCAAGCCTGTCCCAAGAAACAAGACATAAAGGAGGGGACAAGAGACTGATGAACCATACAAGTCGCTTCATGTTATAATTAGTTGCTCATGGTCTAAAATTCATACCTTGAATATAAGGAAAATCTGGATCTTCTGGTGTTACATCATCAAATGCAAGTTCAGTTATGTTCTCTATGTACATAGATGGATAAATCTTTGAAACTGTAGTCCTGTTTAAGGAAAATCAGGAACATAATATACACACCGCAGCATGACTCCCTATGAATATTACATTTTAGATTTTAAAAAACAAAGGATAACATCTATATAATCTTATCTGGACCTATTTGGTTTTCAAGTATATTGAATTAAGTTCCGGTCTCGGTTTCACCAGCCATTAATAGAGATGTCAACACTTGCGTACATGAGATTATTAAGAAAATTAAACAGGCTTAGAAACCCTAAAACCTAAGTAACTCAAACAAAACAAACCAGCAAGCAATTAGCAACCCAACCTCCAAACCAGATTAAAATTGGAAAGAATCTAATGTCCAGTGAAAAAGTAAATTGAATGGTCCAAATAGGTGACATCATTAATCGTACAGATTGTAACCCAAGCATTTTGATCACTTTCTAAAAAAAAGGATTAATGTCAGATACACAAACAAACAGCAAAGCCTGATGTAGATTTAGTTGGAAAACAATTGAATTATACCTGGAAAGATTACTGCTGGCGATAACTAACCAACGAGCATACTCGCGACGAGTACATACAGCTTCAGGCTGAACATCAGGCTCAATAACCTACAATATTCAACTGAATGTGATAGATAACTATGGTAGTCCTACAAGAGAGAACAGATATGCACATACTAAAAAATTTCAGCTTTTCTACAGTGATAAATGAAAAACTTATCTTGTTTTATCCCAATCAAATTTAACATATAAATAACTAAATAAAAGTTCCTGACACCTGACCATTTACGCCAATATAACATCATCCTTCAAGAAATTATAAACACATCATAATTTAGAGTAATTGCAAAACCAAAGTATAGTGAAGATATCTACATTGTGTGAGTCGAGAGCTTACTTAAGAATGGTGATGAATTCATAGGGATCTAGCATAGGGTAATAAGATTTTATAATTTAACAATTTTTTGGCATTTGTTAGGAGCACATTTATAAATATCGGATACCTACTTGAAATTAAAAAATACACACAAATATAGCTGTAAATGGTATGTAATACATATATACAAACAGAAAGTACTACCTTGTGGACAAACCGTAACAATTTTCTTGGCAACATGATACAAGAGTTGATACCTCGTTTCTCTCATGTCATGTGCCTACGAGATCATTTTCCTTATGCAATCATGACTTTGTACATCCACGAAGATGCTCATGCACAGTGAGTTCCTATCAATTGTGTGATTCTCTTGTCTTGTCATTATGATTCTTCTTCCTCATCCATGTGCTTTTGTTGGCACAATTCGTCCCATCATGATTCATCACCAACCCCAGGTCTGTTTGCACGAGGCTTTCTTTCTTCATCAGACCAAGAATCGCTCCTCAGCCCACATCTACTCATGAAATGATTCAACTCGTGCTTGTTCTCTTCCCTACACATGCTTGCATGATACCTAGAGTTCCCTGCTCTGGCTGAGACAAATATGCCTACATGTTTCACAACCTTTGCCTGCCCTTATGGCCTTACCAAATCCAGAGTCGATGTCCACCAAAGCGTGGTCCTTCAACTTCAAACAATGGCCATTGGCAGCAATCCCTTGTCTTAATACTGCCACAGATATAACACCTTCTTGACTTTGTTTCTGCTACTGTATTTTGTCGGCAACTCCAGTCATTCTTTGATTTCCCAGCAGTCCTGTGTTGAAATGCCAGTCTTCAATTACATCAAAGTCCTTTCCTACCACTTCCCTCCCAACTTTTCTGAGCTCCAAGACCACCGCCTTAGAGATTAAATTGGGGAAATTTTGCCTCATGTTGCTCTATCAAAGTCAACTAAAATACCTAACATTAAGTTGCTCATTCCTGAATCAGACAAAGTAACTTGGGGGAGGATAATGGTTTGAATACTTGTCCTACTTTGGGAGGCGATTGACCTAGTCTTCTAAGCTCATTGAGACCTGGACACAAGCATGAGATCTGTATACTTTGATATTTCTTGTGCTTATGAGGGAATTGGGAATCAACCAAGTTCGGCAAAATCGAAGTGTTGATCCGGTTTCAATTTGAAAAATCAAACACAATCAGCAAACAAACTAATGTCATATCGTCTAAGAATCTGCAAGTATCAATCTAATTTCATTTGAAAAATTTGAACACCACCGGGAAACAAACTAATGCCAAATTGTGTAAATAATTAGCAAGTGTTAATCCGATTTCAGTTGAAAAATCTAGCAAAACTAGGAATCTAGTAAATAGATAAGGATTTGATTGGCTATCTGAAATGAGTGAGATTTGGAAGAATTGTGTAGAAAGCTCAGTAATTGAACCATTCCAACTCTAATTTTCCAGACCATCAACAAGGAGGGCCGCAAACAATGGAGAGAAAGGAGTGTCAGTGCATTTTGATCCTACTAGCCTGCAAGTGTAATTGTTTAATGGAACTCAAGAAAATGAAGTCTTGAAGAAGGTGAGGTTAAGTCAAGAACTATCAGCTATTAACAATAATACAGTTTATTAACATTATTTAAGTTATATGATTAACAATAATATTTGATTAGTATCAATGCTAATTTTTACTGCTACTAGAATTGTTATCATTTATTTATCATGTTGTAATGATATTACTTATATATAACAACAACAAGCCTTATCCTACTAGGTGGGTTGGCAATGGATCCTCCTAACTTTATCTCTTACTATATCATTATCTATATTTAAATAAATTTTATCCTATAATTTCATTACCTTCTTCTTCATCTAGAGGAATATTCACCTCTGCTCTACAACACTTCTTCTATTCTTTTGTTCTTCTTTCTGTTTCTTCCTTCTAAAATAGCATGTTTGCAATTATTGCAATCTTCTTGAGATGTTTTTTGACAACTAGATACATTTCCAAGAATATATTCAATGCGCTCTTTGATCCTATAAACTCCGACATTAATTTCCCACACAACTTGCATTTAACTTTGTCGAGGTTCTTAGGATCATTCAAAATCTCGAACTCCTATCTGATGTCAAGTTGACTTTCTCCTAAGAATCTCATATTCGGGGTGAGTGACGAATGTTGTCAAAGATAGATTGCTTAACATTGTTGTCTACTATTAATCACTTCGTTAGTTAATTGTAATAACCCAAAAAGAGATTTAAGAATAAAATCAACAACTTTGGAAGCTATGTGATTTAATCATCTGATTCATCTTATCCAACATTTTTCTCACAATTTTATTGAACCTTCGATATTTAACAAGTAAAAGACCACTGCTCCAACTTCAATTGAATTCATAAATCACTTTGAAATTTATTTTTGTCTCAAGCTTCAATACTATCGACCAAAAAAATAACAAAACAAGATACTTAAGCAGAAACATATTTTCTTTTCATTAAGCCAAAAAAAAAAAAAAGAAATGACAGACTCACGAAGATATCGAGTGACGAGAAATCAAAATTAAAAGAAATTATCTTTCAATTTGCAAGTATAAAAATTAAAACAAATTACCTTTTGGGGTTGTTGTGTAACAAGTGTGTAATGTCCACTATAGCGTCCATGGATTTTATCATCAACTTGATGAATTAATTTTAAAATATAGGACTTTCCTATTAAGACAGATTGTTCAAAAGGATTTCCTGTTCATCCATCAAATAATCTGCTTTTTCTGGATATTTCGGTTCAAATACCCATGGAATTTTTGTTTGTTTATTGGCTTCATATAATTCAGAAAACACTAACTTTCAACATCAATGAATATTGTGAGTGTATGATGAAATGACGTTTCTAAAGGATGAGACTTTGGCCAACCTTCAATTCAATCCCTTCCAAGTTGCTCAGTTGAGGAAAGATTAGACAACAAAATTTTCTTCAAATCGATTTCTCCGGCCTTTTAACTCTCTAATTTCTCTAAAATGTATTCTTCATTCATTCTGATTTCTCAAACTCTGGTTACTCAGTACAATAAAGATGAAGTTTGGTGCTAACTGCTAGGGCAAGCCAACAAATCGATTTTCTTCCTAAACCAAAGTTTATGGTTTATAAAACTTAAGCTCAATACAAAAAAAGGTTACATTTCAGTTTTTTTTTGTTTAATTGGGCTTTAAATTTAAAAACCCAAACTAAAAAAAAATCATGAAAACCTGCACTATTTCCACGGTGCCTAGACGATTCGACCGATTAGTCGGCACCTAGGGCCACCTAGGCTGGTCGACTAGCATGTTTTCGGTAATGCGGCTGATTGACACCTAGCGCTAAGGCGGCGCCTAGGCAGCCGCCGATTTTTAGACACTAATGTAAATATACACATCAAGATTTTAAATCTCAAGTTTTACAATTTCCAGACCATGCTAGAGTACCAACATATGATAAAGAGTACCAACATATGATAATGACAAACGAGAGATGGAAAGAGAATAGAGATATTAATTGACTCTAAATACCTAAGTATCCAAAAATCTAGTGTTATTACTCCTATTATACTTATTATTAAATTATTTTTATTTTTTCTTATTTTGGAATATTTTTACCGATTCCAAAGAAACTAATTCTATCGAATGAATACATTTACTAACAAGGTTTTTGGAAAATCCTAGATTTTTTACCATCATCTCTTTAAGTGGTCCTAGTATTAAATATATCTATAACAATATGAAAATTTATACATTATTAACCCACTTTTTGAGGAAATATTGGGAATCTATTTGTAACTTTAAAATGTTTGCGTGTAAATATAGAAATCAAACTTTGAAATCTCAAGCTGTACAATTTTTGCACCATGCTAGAGGATCAACATATGATGTTGATGATGGATGGGCGATGGAGAGGGAGAGAGAATAGAGATAAAGAATAAGAAAAATAAGAACAAAACTACATATCTAGGGGTAATATTTAAAGTATCATTTTATACCTAATTTTTATCCCCCACTGAAAAGGTACAGTTTTGGCACCATGTTGTTTTACATTTACCACACTTTGACATCCATCGAAGCATGACAAAATAAATTTAGATGTTTGATTTATTTAATACTATTTTAATTTAATTTATATATAAAAATAATAGTATAGCAATTAGATAGTCAATTGAATTAAATTTTATCATATTATAATGGAAAGTTTCTTCATGTGTTAAAGCCTATCAAAACGAATTCAAATGGGATTTGCACAATATAATTTTATGATATTTTCGCAAGCATCTCAAATTTTACATTTCTAACATCATGAACCATAGCCCGACCCCACCTAGTGGGATATGCTTGATTGTTGTTGTCGTCGTCTAACATCATGAACCTTAGTTAAATATTCTAACACTAAATATATGAAAAATATAATACTAGGAAAATCCATGTAGGTCCTAATCTGAGCATGGAGCAAATTGCACAAGTGTATCACTAATCACCTCATCTCCTACTAAAAACTAGAAATCACCACGATACCCACATGTCATACTACGGCTCACTTCAAGCCAATACCATGCCTACCTCTAAAATTGCCCAGTTATGAGCTTTAGTATATAGAATGTAATTGTTAAGATGTTGCATTTTCATATGAATGGCAGAGAGGAGGTTAAAAGGGATTCTTCTGCTTGACAATTAATAAGAGTTCTTGCATAGTTGAAACTTGAAAGTTTCTTAGATGGACTGGTAGCAAAAAAATAGTCTACTTTCAGTAGATGTTATTGTTTAGAATGTCCATGTGCACGTATGCATCTGACTATATTAGGTTTGCAAGATTCTAGCATAGTTTACTTTTTTCATCCTGTATGGAACTCGGATAGTCGAGCACATTTTCTCATAGGATCATAAGATCTTAAAGCCAAGACAATCATAAAGATCATAGATCGAAAGTAAAAAAACAATCATAAAGATCATAGATGGAAAGTAAAAAAACAATCATAAAGATCATAGATGGAAAGTAAAAAAAACTTCATGGCGTGTTGAGATCCTATCATGGAAAGTAAAGAGTTAAAGTATCCTTACAATACTTAAATACAGTATTTTTCAACAAATAGACCAATGTTATCATTAGGACAGAATTTCTAACTAACTCAATAAATAGCAACAGAAATCAATAAACTAGTTATTACCTTTAGAAATTGCAATGCTGCTAAAGCTTGCCCCTGAACCTGATCAACTAATGGAGGAACCAAAATTTTTCCAACGGGTATCGGGTGAGTTGCAGATATGTGACACGGAGCAGGTATTCCAGAATGAGAAGATTGTTTATTAAGTTGTGACTCAGGAGATAAGGTTCCATTTTGATTTACAGATTTTAAATCGGATTCAATTTGAACTAGCTCTTCTGATACAGTTACAGAATGGATGACTCGTGATTGAGAATCAGTTAAATCTTCTGAAAAATTAGCACTATCGTACTGAAGCACCAAACTGTCAGTGTCATGAAAATCTAAATTGAAAGATGTTTCTGGAGAAGCATTTTCATTGGGGTTGGATGATGGCAGATCTAAGGTGAAAGATTCAGCACTCTGCATCTTGTTCTCTCCAGAAGCTTGGTTCTCTGTGAAAGACCATGAGTTCGCTACCAAATTCAGGGAGCCAACTTGGCTAACTAAATTTTCCTCTGAAGCAGTGTCAAACTGGCTCTCAGATCCAACAAACTGATCAAATAGGACTTCAAAATTTGAGTTGTCTGCAGCTTTGATGCTTCCTTCATAATGATCATCTGTACAAACAGTATCAGATTGAACTAAATTGTCATGTGTCATAGTTCTGAGCATATTCACATCATTTCCTGTCACTGAGTTCTCAGTCTCAGATAAGGTGGCAGTTAAATCTTTTATAATGTCCTTACTAGGTGGAACACCAGCAGCATTTGTAGGAAAATCAGCTGTACTGGTATTAAATCCATCAGGTAAAGGACTATCATTAATTTCTTCTACTACTTCAGTATTATCTTGATCAAATGTTCTCTCAGTAGCATCAATGTCAACTTCAGTTGATTTAGCATGTATAAATGTGGCTTCAGTGTCAACATCTCCCTTATGTAAAACATCCAATCTGCTCTTACTTGCTTCTCCACTAATTTCTGGGAGGAAGTCCTGGATAACACTTAATATTAGTGTTTACAGATTTACTATGTTTTCTTTATGAACTAAAGCCACATTATTGTAGAACTGTCTTACTCGATCAACATTCTCATCGACATCACTGGATATGAAGCTTTCCTGCTCTGTTGTTGCTGGTTCCATCTCTCGGTTGGCTCCTGTTGAACATCTAATCAAAGCATGCACTTTGATTGCCTATATGTGTTTGCAAAAATACTATATGGTTCTCGAATAGCTGAAAGTATTTGACAAACTCTTGAATGCATAACGTTCAAGTCACAATAGCTATCTCACAACTAAAGAGAGGTTACCAAATTTTTAAGGAGTATATTCTAAATGAAAAATAATATTAGAAACATAAGTTGTTTTGATCAATTGAACATACCATGTGCGCGCTTACTATAAATTGATAGTGCTGCAAATGTAACTCCAGCAACAAAAAGTAGTCCAGCAAGTGCAGCTCCTAGCATACCTGGAAATGCACTTCTACAAGTGTTTCAACAGACTCAAAATTGATAAGAAAATGTCGAATAGTTCTAATACTATCTCAATAGCAGGAAACAATCAGTTTGATTAAGAACTTTAAAAACCAAATGCTATAGTTTTTTTTTTGTTGGCTATCAACAACCCACTTCTATTCTGAAAATATTTTGCCTAGTTCAATTACACAAAATCAAGATCATCTTCAAATGATTTGGTAGATTAAAGGAAGACATCATGTTAGACTAGGCAGAATTTGTTTACCAAGGAAATCAAGATTATCAACATATCCTTTTTTCTTATTTGTGCTAGCAAGTTATTTACCCATGAGAAAGGCCACTTAGTTTCATCAGAATAAACTAAATATTTCCTCATAATGTCTTTTTGAGAACAATCAACTAAGCAATGCAAGCATATGTGAAAAGACAATAAATTACTACACAAGCTGTCCCAACAATTGTTACAGAGAATTCCTTAAAATTGAGAGGCTCCATAATAACTAAGTACACACCCCTACACTAGCACTTGTGATATCTATTTTTTTTCCATGCCTTTTCTTTTGACCTAATATTATAGGACAAAAATCAAAAGTGTGCCCCTTCATTACAGAATCACCAAGAGGGCATCCCTTTTATTTTATGATCAAATGGGTGTCTCAAGATGCCTCGCCCAGTATTTTCTTCCAAACTTATACTTCAAAGCCCGCTGCACCTTTATTCAGCTGCCTAAAAATAGTAGAATGATCATCTAGCCAAGAAAATGCACGCCTCTAAGCAAACTCATGTAGCAATTTTAAGTGCAGTTTTGGTAAAATCTGCTACATAAGTTGTAAATTTTAAAAATATATATACCAAAAAATGTGTTAAAAAAAAAGTAAAAAGATATGAATTCTACCATAAATTTTTGAAAGCTATTACGTTGTTTTAAAATTTAAAAAATAATAATAATAATAAATGCATTCCTTTTCCATTCTAAACCAGTTTAGGGTCATGCAGAATATAGAAGTTTTGTTCAACAGTGCTACTCTCCTATGCAATCTCCGAATGTAATAGTCATGTGCATTCTTTTTCCAATTTTAACTAATTCTTTAAATTCACAAACATCTACTCCTGTGTTCCATGTACCCTCTAGGGTCGTTATATGCATTGGTTCTCCAATTTTAGAACAGTTTAAACCAATTGGTTCTAAATTGCTCTAAACTGAAAAAGGATCGCCTTATGTGTTCCCTAAAACCTCTAAAGTCACTATATGTCTTCCTTTTCTAAGGGTAATTTCGGTTCATATAGCAGTGCTATATGCACCCAGACCAATTTAATTTCATAAACAAGCACTTTTATACATTCCCTAGATCCTCTTAAGTCACTATATGGCCCCCTGGGCTATGGTGCAGCGGTAGGGTAACTAGTTGTTAACCCAGGCATCCGCGGTTCGATTCCCAGCTACGGCGTATTTTGCAGGAATTTTTCCTCCAAATGGGGCGCGAACCCTGGGACGTTGGGCTTCTAGACTGCCCACCGCGAGCGCTTCCCGATTTACCCTGGTGACCGGTGGGAAACTTCCGTGGGGCCGGGCCGGTCACCCCAGGTTCAATTTGTCTGTTGCCTGGTTCATCATTTTTTTTTTCTTAAGTCACTATATGTCTTCCTTTTCCAATTTAAATAAGTTCAAAGATATATATATCAGGTATCTTCAAAATTGTTACATGGAGATAAACAGCTCTAAAATCACAAGCATACACTCCCATGTTCCAAAGACCCTCTAAATTTGCTATAAGTCTTCCTTTTATAATTTAGACCAGTTTAAGACTATGCAGTAGTTTTGAACAAAATGTGATATGGACTTAACATCTCTAAATTCATAAACAATCACTATATGTATTCCTTTTCCAATTATCAGGTTTATTCAAAATTGTTACATGGAGCTAAACTGCTCTAAAATCACAAGCATGCACTCCTATACGTTCCATAGACCTTCTACAAGATGCTATATGTTTTATTTGTATAATTTAGATCAGTTTAGGACTTGGTAGTTTTGAACAAAATGTTATATGGACTTAACATCTCTAAATTCATAAACAAGCACCCCTATGCATTCCCTAAACGTTATAGATTCTGGATTCATTATATGCATTTCTTTGTAAATTTAGACCAATTTAGATCCACATAAAACTTTTGGACAAAATTGTCTGAAAAGACCTAAATTGCTCTAAATTTACAAACAAGTACTCTTATGCATTCCTTACACCCTTTGGAGTCATTACATGTATTCTTTTTTTATTTGGAACATTTAGATCCATGTAGTAGTTTTGGGCAATATTGGTACATAGACATAAATTGATCTAAATTCACAAACAATCCCTAGACCCTCTGGATTTTCAACATGCCTTCTTAATTCATAAACAAACACTTTATGGGTGCGTTTGGTTGGGGGTTATACATGATAACCTTAGTTATCCATCCAAGGTTATCAAAAAAAAAAAAATCTTGTTTGGTTTGGATAATTAGTGATTCCCAAGTAATCATCCATGCCCGACACGTCAGCAAAAGGGGCATGCAACCAGGAATCGAAAAACCTTGGAAAAGTGAGGTTTTCTTGATTCCGGGGTTATGAAATTTTTCTTTCCCAAATTATCCCTCAATATTTACTCTTTAAGACAAAATTACCCCTAATAATTAATTATATTACAACTCATTGTCTTAGTCGGCGGCGACCGATAATCGGTGACGGCTAGTAGTGACCGGCGACAACCGGCGACAACAGATGGTCGGGGATCGGCAACCGACGATCGGCGACCAACAACCAACAACCGGACAAGCGACCGACGACCAACGACCGGACCAACAACTGACGGTCGACGGTCGAACAGGCGACTGCTGGCCGGCGGCCGGTGATGACATAATTTTTTAAAAATTAAAATAAATATAATCGTAGATTTTCGATCCAATCCGACGACTGATATAATTTTTTAAACTTAAATCGAAGGTGTAAACAAGTATAAAATATTATCTTTTTTTGTTTTTAATTTAGGCAAGCATACAATATTATAATGTTTATATTAAACTAAAGGGTAATACGGTAAAAAATTATACTAGATTATATACTATTACCTCCAAACAAACAAGATTTTATTTAATCATCTAAATTGAACCAAACAACATTAGGTTATATTTCATTCCCCATAACCTTGGTTATGTGATTACCTAATAATCACATAACTAAGGTTATAAATGATAAATTCAACCAAACGCACCCTATGAGTCTTTATGTATTCCCTGAGTCCTATAAAAGTGTAAAATTCATTACTCTTCGTATTTATACAATTTTACCAAAACTAATGCATAGACGTAAAAGGGTTAAATTTCACATAAATTAAAGTTATAGAATTAAAAAAAAATCCCATTGCATTTATATTGAAATTACAGAGTTACAATTTTCCTCCTTCCACATATATCAAAGTTATAAAATTTTAATTTTCTCCTTACACATATATCAAAGTATAATTTTTTTATGCACATATATCAAAGTATAATTTTTTTATGCACATATATCATATAATTACAATTTTCTACTTTACACATATATAAAAGTTACAAAACTACTCTCTATCATTATTATTCTACAATCAAGTGATTATTCAACAATAAACCATAACTTCTTCACCTAATTGCAACTTGCGGAAGAAACTACACTTAGACAACTTATTTTTAGTAAATTATAGTCATGTTAATGGTGCAATCGAGTGTGCATAGTATGCAAAGGGAACTCTAAAACCCAGCCTTGTTAGACTAACTAGGTCATTTTAAGAGGTGAAGCATCTTGCTTCACAATCCCACCTCTAAAAAATAAAAGGCATTTCACTTTAATTTATTTCTATAACTGTGTTAAGCAACACTTCTAGAGCCATCATGGAAAATCTTGTCTATGAAGAAATTAAAGACATCTAACCCTGCAGAACTAACACGTTAAATTTTCATAGAGCATATAACAACAAAAGGATCATACATTTAAAACTTGGGACAATTTAGGATCATATAGCAATTCTGTTCAAAACTACTAGATAGACCTAATCTGCTCCAAATTCACAAACATGCACTCTTATGCATTCCCTGGACCCAATGGAGAAGAAACATGAGCGAGTGAGGGTTAAGTTCATATTTCTTCAAGCCTTATACAGTAGAAAAGTACTTTTGAATGAACAAGGGATTTCAAATATATACATGAAAAAGGAGAAAAAATAAAAATAAAAATAGCTGAAGAAAAGAGCCAAAGTGGCATTTGTTGGTTCGACGAAATTTCTAACCTAGTATAACTTCACCAACACTCTTATGCATTCTCTGGACCCAACGGAGAAGAAACATGAGTGAGTGGCAAGATCTGCTTATTTTGATATTTCTTCAAGCTTTATATGGTAGAAAATTATATTTGAATGAACAAAGGCTTCAAAATGTATACATGAAAATGGAGAAGAAATTTAAAAAAAAACTGAAGAAAACCGACAGTGTAGATTAGAAAAAAAAGGAGAGAGGTCTGCCAACGACAAAGAGACGAAGCAACATTTGCTAGTTTGATGGAATTAAAGGGTTGCGGTAATATTAGGGTGACCTTTGATGAATTGAGCAGAATATAGATCAGAAGACAATTGATTTGATTTTATTTGGCCGAGCAAATGAGAGTTGGCAATTTACATAAAGTGGGGCATCCTAGGGTGTTCATTTGATGATAAATCAAAAAGGAACCCCTTGATGATTCTATTAGAAAGGAGCGTCCTTTTGATGTTTACCTAATATTATAACCTCAATTTTTTTCCATGTCCCCTCCATTTATGTTGATTACTAGAAGAAACACATTTTGATTTATTTATTTATTTTCATTTATCACTAATTGCCATTCTTAATGTACCTATTTTTTAAATTACATCTGTGGAATTGTATCTGATCTTCAATTGACTAATGTCGTTAATTAATATTTTAAACAAAGATGAGAAAAAGAGGGTTAACAAGTAACCAATTATGTGAGAATTCATCATAAAAAATCAAAGCGAAAAATGTGTTTCTGAAAGCTAAGAGGCATGATTAAATACATTCCTTATTATGTGAGTAGTACATGTCTAGAACTTAATTAAGTATATATGAGTATTCTGAATAGCTTCAGCTATGCCCGTAACAAGTTCCATAAAAGAAATTGTTCATCAACTGATTCATATTTAACCAAAAGTCTTAATGTTCTACATTTTATCAAAAAGAGGTTGACATTTATGTGGTTCCTATTCAAGGGGACAAAGAGGCGAAAATAAGGGAGCGTTTGGTTTGTTGCATTTTTTATTTTCATTTTCCAGAAAATCAATATTTTTGAGGGATAGAAGATGGAAAGGAAGAGAGAGGAAAGAATTTCCTTTGTCTTATAAGGAGAGGAACAAAATTTAACCCTTTAATTTTGTCATTAAAATTCCTAAGACATGTAGGGTTTAACCTATCTTTGCAATACTTTTCCTTTCTCTCCTCTGCCTAGCATTAGAAAAAAAAAATGATTAACGAGGTTTTTCCAACCTCGGGCGACCGGCCCGGCCTCACGGAAGTTTCCCACCTCTGCCTAGCATTAGAAGGAACACCGAAAGTGGAGAAAAGAGATCCAAATTTCCCTTTTCACTTTAATTAGTTTTTACTATTCCACTAAAGTAGAAAAGAGAAATGATTCCATTCCATTCCATTCCCCCTTATGGGAAAATCAAGTTCACAAATCCCAAATGCCTTGTGGGATAGTGAAGACTCCACTCCCTAAGAAGACGATCCCATAGCTTCTCACACGAGTATGAATTTGTTTATGAAAAAGGGTGTCTTTCAAAACCTAAAACAGCTCACCTTCTAATTTCTCCTTTCCCGGGGAGGCACTCCCGCCGTTGCCGGCCGCGGACCAACCGGCGAAGAAATCCGGCGACCCGTCAGAGCCACTCCAAGCTCCCCGATTCCTTTCGCCCCCGGAAGCAGCCGCAGACCGAAGGCGACGGCCAAACGGAGGGAACCGCATACGGAGGAGGAAGAGGCGCGGCGGGCTTCGGCAGCTGAGGTTGACCTTCAGATGCAGAGCATTGGGGGACGTAGGCCGACACAGCAACGGCATGATCAAGCGCAGGACGAGGGTTCCTAGGGTTTCCGCTTGGGAAGCGTAGCAGCGGAAAGGCCGAGGAGAATAAGAAGAGAGAGGAAGGCGAATGGAGTGGTCAGAGAAGGATAGGCGAGACAGCGAGTGGTTGTAACGGCACCGGCAACGACTGCAGGCAGCCAGCACTTGGGGGTGTCACTTGTGATCGAGTGGATCGGATCGGATCAGGTTGGGTCGAATAAAAAATTCAACTGACATGAATTAGTAAACAACTCAAAAATATTAAATTTGAATACGAATTAAAATAAGAGCAATGATACGTAGCATGAATTTATAGTATAAAATCTAATATGAATGACGTGGTAATTTTTGTATACGCATCCGATTGTCACTTGGACACCAACGGCGGTTTCCGACCGCCGTCCCGAACAAAACTATACCCTGGGGGGCATAGTGAACCCGTCGGGGATCGCTATAATTAGAATGTCACGACATTTATGTTGGATTTCATACTACAAATTCTTGTTGTATATCATTTCGATCAACTTAATAAACCGACCAATCCGATAAAAAAAATAACTATTTTTTATAATTATTTATTTTTATCTTAATATTTTATTATTATCATATTAATCTATTATATATATATAATATTTTAATTTTTAAAATAAAATTTAATTTAACAAAAAAAATTATTTAAATCTTAAATTTACATCAATTCGAATTCAATCCACTCTAAATACAACTTAAAAAATCTTCAATTCAAACTTAATCCGAATTCAGAATCTCTAATTCTAATCTATTTTTGAAATCCTTCATATTGGATTTATAAGTCAGCTGTAGTTTTTGAAACTCCTAACCAGCAGGGATTTATATAACGAGATGTGCCAACCAACCACACACTTTGAGATATACACCTACAAGATATACACCTACAACTAGTAGGATCTATATTAAATAATTTAATCTGGAATAATTAGTACATCGGGGCGTCGGATCTTCTGTCCCGATACAGAGGCCTATCTCGGAGTCCTGCTCGTCGGTGAGTCATCCGATCGATGATCGAACTCCGTCAATAATTTTTGATTGTCATCCCGAATAAGACGATATCCTCGGAGAACGATGAATCGGTCGGAATCATCGCATTGCAATCTCAAGCGGATTCGACGGTGAATAGACAACATCACAATTGCGGCGATACCCGACGGGTTCACCGTAACCCCAGGATATAGTTTTGTTTGGGGCGGCGGCCAGAGGCCGCCGATGGTGTTTGATTGTCGATCGGACGGCTCGCCGGCGATCACCGACGAGTAGGACAGAGGGACAGAGGCGGATCCGAGACAGAGGATCCGGCCTCGTGAATGGGGGTGTTGTCTATATTAAATAATTTAATTTTTTTGTAGTGTATAATTTTTAATTCGAAATTTAGACTTAACACTCTATTAGTAGTCACATGTGAAAATTTTAATAAAAAAATTCGTAATCGTCAAATTTCGAACTTAAACTCTGAAGTTTTAATTATTTTCAGAACACTTTACTATATTTAGTCTTTTTTTTATTTTTAAGATATTTAGGATAATTTTTTAATATTTTTGATATTTAGGGATTAGGAATTCATTATTTCAACATCCTATTTTATAAAACAAATTCCTTTTCAAATAAGGTTTATTTCATTTTTTACAAGATTAAAACTTAAATCTAAAATTTTGTTTCCTAATCAATCAGAGTATATATAATACCTAAATAAGAAATATACCTAAATGAGAAATCTAACCTCGAAGTATTAACAACATTAGTTTTTTTATTGACAAATGAAGAGTTTTGTTTTTGTTTTTTCGGATTTTTTCATAATTTCTTTTCTAATCTCCTTTCTTATTAGCCTGTAAGATATCGTTATCCTATCCGACGTCAAATTCTTAATTTAAATTTATTTATTTTTATTTGATTAATTAGTGAATTTAATATTATAATCTTATTTATTTGTTTAAGGTTTTTTAATTTTATTGGTGCAATCTTCTTTGAGTCCAAGTTGACCAGTTTGACTAAGTCCAAGTTGGCTCGAGCTTGAGTTTTGATGTTTGACAATGATGTTAGAAAAATATGTGAGACAAGTCAAGTGGGTCAAAAGTGACCGAACAAGGGTGACCAAAGACTTGACCAGTGAAATCCTAACTCGACGATTAGGCAAAGGAAAGTCTTAGTGGGACTAGGCAAACCTAGTTGGAAACTAGGTGAAGTCTAAGTGGATCTGGAAGATCACACGTTGGCAGAGTGGAAGGTTATCGAGAGACTAAACCTAATTGCGGTTAGGCAAAGGAAAATCCTATTGGAACTAGGCAAACCTAACTAGGAACTAAGTAAAGTCCAAGTGGATTTGGAAGATCCCACGCTGGTAAGGTGGAAGGTTACTGAGAGACTAGACCTAACTGCGGTTAGGCAAAGAGAAGTCATAGTGAGACTAGGCAAACCTAGTTGGGAATTAGGTGAAGTCCAAATAGATATGGGAGATCGCACGTTAGCATGGTGGAAGGTTACTAAGAGACTATACCTAATTATGGTTAGGCAAAGGGAAGTCCTAGTGGGACTAGACATACCTAGTTGGGAATCATGTGAAGTCCAAGTGGATCTGGTAGGATCGCACGTTAGCAAGGTGGAAATATATTGAGAGACTAGACCTAACTACGGTTAGGTAAAGGGCAAGTCTTAGTGGGACTAGGCAGATTTAGTTGGGAATTAGGTGAAGTCCAAGGTGGATTAGCTGAGAGTTAAACACTTGACACGAGAAAAGTCCTGGTGGGACTAGGCAGACCTAGTTGGGAACTAGGTGAAGTTCAAAGTGGGTTAGCTTGGAGTTAAATACTTAGCATGAGAAAAGTCCTAGTAAATCAAGATTGACTGGATACTAAGCAATGGGAAGTCCAAACATGTCAAGGTTGACCAAGTGTTGGGCAAAGGAACCCTATATTTGTGTTAGATAAGTTAGGGATTGAGCAATCGATTGAAAGTTGCTTCTTGAGAAAATGGAATCCCTTTTAATTGATTGGGGGATCGATTAAGTGTTATCCATTTGATCAAATGATCAATTGAGAGATATTTTATCGCGAGAACATATTGAGGTTTAATTGATTGGACAATCGATTAAGTCAATCCCAATTAATCAGGTGATCGATTGGGAAGTGTTCTGTTGTGAGAATAGAATTCGCCTTAATCAATTGGGCAATCGATTAAGTGGAACCCCAATCAATCAGGTAATTGATTGAGAGAGTTTTGTCGTGAAAATAGAAGCAACCCTAATCGATTGGGTGATTAATTAGAGATGTCATTAATCGATTGAGTGATCAATTAAGACATCTCGTAAGAGCACAGTAGGTGTTGAATCGATTAGCTAATCAATTAAGATATTCTTAATTGGGTAATCAATTAAGCTTTGAAAAGAAGTCATTGAACGACTAGATCTGAAGTGGTAATTGATTAAGTAATCGATTAGGAACCCTAGGTTGGCGCGATATAAAGGTTTTTCATACAAGTTGAAGCAAAGACTTCTCTTCCTCCTTCACGCATTCTTGTGCACTTTTTAGGGACAAGTATTGTTGTATTTTCCAAGCATCAAGGGGTAATTTCCAACTAGAAGAAAATAAGAAAAGTAAAGGCTCTATGTTGTAAATCTTGTAAGACTTCATTTGTATTTGCTTGTTCTTATTTTATTTCTTGTATAAGCTTGTACAAGGCTTCTCCGTCTCCACTAAGGAGATATTCATAGTGTTTGTGAGATAAGGAGAGCGGATTCTTCGTCACACCCCCGAAGGAGCTACTGGACAGATATAAATCGGACAGCATCTCCCTTGTATGGCTGACAATATAAAACCTTAATACATATATAATGGCTCATACGACCACCACAATCACATCACACCCGACATGACCAGCAACAGATATATAGATATAATACAAAACAAAACACTGCATCAAACCCATCAGGGGAGCACAAAGGTATAGTCCAAGCATTACACATCGCAATCCAAGTCCATAGCACAAAACAACACAGAGTATAAGATATGACATACTAATATCATAAATAAAACGAAAAACTTAAGACAGAGTCATCATTGAGAAGGGATTGACAACTGGGCTCTCTTAACAAACATCATTCTGAAAGAAAACATAAAACAAAACTAGCGGTGGTGAGTTCAAGTAACTACTGATATAGAGATAGATATATATGGCAAATAAATAGTTATACAAGCTATAAAGAGTCAACAAGATACAATCTCGTAGGAGAATAGGAATATGCATAATAGAAGTGTTGAATGTATATACATATTGGAGTCAGTCTATCCTGCGGGGTGGAACAATTAACCCTGATATAACTGTTGAGGCAATCTATGGTCCGGAGTGACCATGAATTTTGATATTTGGTTAAAGGATTTAAGTTAGGTTTTCTCTTGTGGTCTAATATGTGTAATTGAGTGTGCAGGATTGCAGGGTTACACATATTGACTTGGCTGGACGGCTTCGGTACGGTGAAGGGTTGCATGGAGGCAAGCTGGAGGCTTGTGCCCGAGGGAACTTGGTATAGCAGGAATGATGAGGCGAGGGGCGCGGACTTCGAGGCGTATGTGAAGGATGACATGGAGACAAACTGGAGGCTTGTGTGCACCCGAGGGACGAGGGCCGAAGATGAAGAGGGCGCGAAGGCAATAGTCAAAGTTGCCGGTGAAGAGTCAGCAAGTTATGAAGGGGCAAGAGCCGAGGGAGGAGGACTCCAAGGGCAAGACGGGAAGTGGACTTCAAGGGCACACGTGAAGAGTGGCATGGAGGCAAGCCAAGGGAAGACTTATATGCGCATCCGAAGGACGATAGCCGATGGAAGAAGACTTCAAGGGGCAAGCCAAGGGAGTGTACCTGAAGGCACGCGTGGAGGAGGGTCAACGGAGTGAGTAGGAGTGCTGTTGTAAGCTGGACAGTTGACTGGGGATTGTCCAGTCGACTGCCAAAACTCAAAGTGTGTATTTGACCCTGGACCAGTCGACTGCTCTGGGAGCAATCGACTGGTGGTAGCCAGAATTCGAACGTTGGGGCTGTCAACGATCGAATCTGGGTGGGGGCAGTCGACTGCCCTGGTAACAGTCGACTGCCAACGGGTTTTCCAGCTTAAGTTCTATTTAAAGAGAACTTAGTTTGGGCTGGGAGCTTTGACGAAATGAGCTTGGTTAGAGCTCATTAGTAGTCTAAGATGCTCAGAGGTGTACTCAAGGTTGTGGCGAGGTTTCTCCACCCATAAGGAGCTACGCGAGCTAGCAAGAGGGTATCCGGGGAGTAACCCGCCGAAGGATCAAGGGATCGTCCACCTCACGGACTGTCGTGGAGTAGGAGTCTTCATCTCTGAACCACGTAAACAAGTGGTGTTAGCATTGTGTAGTTGTTAGTTTAGATTTTATTGTATTTCCGCTTGCGAAACTAACAACGTAGGTAGAAGAAAGCCGAAAAGTGCTATTCACCCCCCTCTAGCAACATCATCGATCTAACAATAACCCTCCACAGGTTTGCTTGTGCACATGAGCTATGCAGGGTCTCACACCAAGAACGGTGCATAATCCACATGTGTAAATATCTCTTGTATATGCATGCCAAGCATATGCAATAAACACAAGCAAATACAATCTCATGCATAATACATATGATGCAATGTCATGATCACCCCTATCACCAGTCAAGCTACCGTTATATGTCATATGTAAACGGTTGAGTGGGTAGGGTTGTGACACCTGCACGCACTCTGTCATCACTTCTCCTGAGTGATTGAGTGTACAAGATCTTGGTGGAGTAAATGTAGGGGATCGGATGACCGCTAAAATGGGGTTGAATAGCGTTGCCCCTCTATATTTGGGTTGCAAAGTTGCAAGGTTGCAAAAATAGTCTCACATCGAAAACTTATAGGAAAGTTCATTGGCTTAGAAGGAAAAAAGATATCTCCATTGACATGAGACCTTTTGGGAGAGCCCAAGAGCAAAACCATGAGGTCTTAGGCCCAAAGTGGACAATATCATAATTTTCTGCGCAGTCAAACTTTATCTTGGCTCAGGCGCCTGAGTGTCGACGTGACTCCTCCACTCAGCACTCGCCACGTAAGCTTGACCATTGCGCCAGCTCAACCACCTGCTATCAACTCCCAAGCGCCCCTAGTCCAACTGGTTCAACTTTTTCAGCTGCAATAAGGGTTAGTTCCACAATAATATAAATATAATTAAATTATGCATGAATTACGGCCAGTACTGTTGTCTTGGTCATGACTTTTAGGTTTCAACTAAAATCCTAGGTCAGACTGACGCCTATTGTTCTCTCCTCGGGGAATGTGTCCTCACCTACTTATCTCAGGAAAGTGTACCTGCTGCCACTCGGAACCTCCGGTTGGACTTTTGTTTGACCTCCGAGGACCCAGAACTCGACGACGTTCGACCTCGACCCGTCTCGACTCCTGTCTGCAATCCCCGCTCGGCAAAGTCATCTAGTCGGTCCCCTAGACCAAGACTTCATGCTTGGCTTCACTCACCAAGTCTTCGTTGCCCGATCCACGACCAAGACTTCTTGCTCAACCTTGCAGGTCAAGACTTCTTGCCTAGCTTGCCTAGGACTTTCTTGCAAGCTTCACAAGTTCATAGTACAAAAAAATTAGCTTAACTTGAACCCTTTGTCATTTATCAAAACAAGGTTTGATCTAGTGCTTCCGGCACCAACAATCTCCCTCTTTTTTATTATGGCAACCTAATTCAAAAGTTAAGCAAAAAACAGGTTTAAACAGGGAAAAAGGATTTTATCCTACGCTCTCCCCCTTAATCAGTTATCTCCCCCTTGATAAAATATTTTCAAAAAAACTAGACTTAGTCTTTTTCAAATATAAGCAGTTCATAGACTAAGTGTATGTTTTTGAAAATCTGAAAAAAAAAATTAAGTTTTTTGAAATACTTAAAATTAAGTGCTTTTAAAACACATTTTAAAACTAAGTGTAGACATAAGTTTTCAAAATGCTGATTTTTTTAAAAAAAAGTTCTAAGTATTTTGAATAAAGCACTTAGTTTTTGAATGAAAGAACACTGAGGAAACGTTTTTAACACTTTGAAAAAAAATATTTTAACACATTGAAAAAATATTTTGAAAATTTTCAACCACTTCAGAACTCTTTTCATTCTCCCCCTTTGTCATATATCAAAAATATAAAATATAAAGGTAGGACATGTGCCTAAAAGGATTTTTTTTCTTCTTTTAAAATGAAGGTGCCTAGTCCCTTTCAGGCACCCTAGTCCCTTTATCCTGACGCCTTAAATTCGACCTAACTTCAAAATAAAATTGAAATCATCTCACAAAACAAATAAAGATCCATGCCTTGTCACTTAGAAATAGATGAGATGTTTAGGATTTAAAATAAATCAAATCCAACCAATTAAAACAGCTAAACCAACTTGTCAATAAGTTGGTTAACCCAAACTAAAATGAATTAAGATATGATTGTGCTTGCCAAATTTCTTGTTCACTTAATTCTGTCTCTAAAAATTAATTCTATTTCTAAAATTTTCTTTTTCACTTAATTTTTTTTTAAAAAATTCTGTTTAACTCTTCTTCCAAAAATTTCTTTTTCAAAATTTATGTTTAACTTAATTTTTTTTTCTAAAAACTTTTTAAAATTTTTTTTGTTTAACTCTTCTTCCAAAAATTCCTTTTTCAAAATTTCTGTTTCTTCCAAAAATTTCTTTTTCAAAATTTTTGTTTAACTTAATTTTTAAACTCAATTTTTAAAATTTTTTTCCAACTTTTTTTAAATCTCTCTATCTCAGCCGGTTAAAATTGCTTTTAACTCAAACATTGTAAAACTCTCACTAAGCCCTAAAACCCAACTCAAGTGCTTGAATCCTATTTAGGCGCTTGATTGCGAATCGAGGATTCTGGCACGCGACTTCGCGCGCCTTCCCGAAATACACCCTTATTTTTTGAAAACTAGGTGCGGAATCACTGACCAGGGCACCCTAGTCAACTCAGGCGCCTGGTATTCAGGCGCCCTAAACTCAACTCAGGCGCCCGAGTTCCCTCTATATAAACTTCCTCACGCGCGCTAAACAGAAACGACCAAGGCTCCCTAATGCCACTTCCTCTCCTCCCCTTTCTCTCATTTTCTCTCTCGAACCCCTGCCAAAACGAAGCCAACAACCCAGGATCTTCCTTCCTTGCTTTCGACATGCCTCAAAGACGGTATATTCTAAATTCTACTCTTAATTTCCATTTTTTATTCTTACTATTACTATGTTCTTGTCAAAATTAGTACACGTCGCATAGCCCAGACTGGACCTGCTACCTTGCCCAGTATAGACCCTAGATTCCCCACCTTGTCTCTTCAAGATCTCTTTGAGCAGACCACTTATATACCATTAGATTGTCGCTATATTCATAGGAATTTCTTTAAGACCTACTTCCCTATCACCATAGACGTTATCCATCACTACCACTTAGACCATCTTGTCTACTGCACTGATTTTATAGATGTGATCCTGTGTGCAGAATTTTACATTAACTTGGTCAAATTATATGACACTCATTACTCTACCCGTGTCCAGCAAATTGATTTTATCATATTTCCTACACTATTCACCTAGCATTTTGAGTTACGCCCATCTGATTCTACTTTCTTATGCTATCCACTTAGGGATGGTTCTTTTGCTGATCCTTACTCCCACATTACCCTAGATACCATATTTACTTACTTCTTTGAGGGTGAGAGAGACTCCACCATCTCCACTTTCAGCTCCATGCAGCTGCAGTCCCAGCACTATGCTCTTTATCAGGTTCTTCTTCATTGTGTTCTACCTATCACCACTAGGGGTATCGCTGCGATGAAGTCCTTCCACACTTTCTTGATGTATACTTTTATTCATCATTTGGATATAGACATAGTGTTAGGATCTGGGATGGCTAGAGAGGGGGTGTGAATAGCCATCCACCAAAACTTGCTTCTTTCTCATTCTGCACTCAGGTTAGCAGCGGAAAACAAACAAACAGAAAGAAAGATAAGCAGAGAATAACACAAGGATTTACAAGGTTCAAGGATAACTTGCCCCTACTCCTTGGCGTGCCCGTGAGGTGGGCGATCCCTTGACCTTCGGTAGATCATGCCCCGGAGTGAATCCGGCTAAACACTTCTCCTTCTCGGTGGAGTAACCTCTCCACAAATATCTCAGCAGTATATCAAGTTAAGCACGAGAGACAAGAGAAGGTAGCTACACAACAATAGGAAAGAAAGATCAGCCAAGAAGAAAACAATGCAGAGAGAACAACAACACCACATCAAAACCCTTTGCCTTGTCCACTGTTAGTTGTCTCCTCTGCTTCGCCAGCTTCTTCTTAAGCCTTTCTTCTGCATACCCAGGTTGCACACACACAGACATCGTCACCTACTGACCTCTTCTGAGCTCTCAGCACATTGAAGTCATCACTTCAGCTGCAGCTTCAGGTCAGATGCCAGATGTTGTTGAAACCTGCAAACGTATACCAAACAAAACAGTACCAAGGAAAGTCACCATTGACCCTTCTTCTTGCTACTTCATTTGAATATCACAACTCTGTATCATCTGCACACTTACATATTTATTAGCGAAGCAAATCAGAAATCTGACAACAATTTGAATTAAAGTTCTGAGGTGTTAATCGGTCACCGTGACTGATCAGACAACCTCTTGACCAAACAGACTCTATCTTGATCGATCTAGTAATGTTCTGATCGGTCTCACTGACCAATTAGAGACCAGGGGATCGGTAACCAGACCGATCCCTAATCATACTAGAAATTCAGGTCAAATTTCCTGATCGGTCATGGTGACCGATCAGGGAACTCCCTGATCGGTCAAGGTGACCGATCAGGAGGGTGGCTGACCGATCAAGGTCCAACCTGATCGGTCTAGCCTGGTTTTGATCGGTCGCACTGACCAATCAGATATCTCTCTGTGACTTCACAGAATGCTTTCTGATCAATCACTAGACCATTCAGACAACCTTCTGTTGCCTTAGAAGCTCTCTGGATCGGTCAACAGACCGATCAGACATCCTGGATCAGTCCTGTGACCGATCTACTATCGAGAGAGTTCGTGCCAACTCCCTGATCGGATCTCAGACCGATCCAGCCAAATCACTTGATTAATTCATGGCCCAATTCTGACCATGACTAACTCAAGTTGGACCCTGAGTCCAGAGAACAGGCTCCCTTGCCCTCTCTGACTCAGCCTGGTCCGGAGAACGAGCTACCGAGCCCTCTCTGACCTAAGTCCGGAGAATGAGCTACCGAGCCCTCTCCGACTCAACCTAGTCCAGAGAACGAGCTACCCGAGCCCTCTCCGACTCAACCCGGTCCAGAGAACGAACTACCGAGCCCTCTCTGACCTAAGTCCGGAGAACGAGCTACCGAGCCCTCTCCGACTCAACCCGGTCCAGAGAACGAGCTACGGAGCCCTCTCTGACCTAAGTCCGGAGAACGAGCTACCGAGCCCTCTCCGACTCAACCCGATCCAGAGAACGAGCTACGAAGCCCTCTCTGACCTAAGTCCGGAGAACGAGATACCGAGCCCTCTCCGACTCATCTCGGTCCAGAGAATGAGCTACCAAGCCCTCTCTGACCAGTACCCTTAATCCGAACTTAACTATCTGATCTCAATTCTCACTCAACCGAACTTAAATCAGTGTCAACATCAAAACAACAATTAGGTCAGACTGCATCTACAATCTCCCCCTTTTTGTTATTTGACAACATGATTTAAGTTTAGGTATTAGGTGAAAATAAGAGTCAACTTTATTATTGCAAGGGAATTAGAATCCTCCCTTACAATAGTTAAATTCATAATAAATCCTAAACTTAACTAACCATTCTCTCCCCCTTTGTCAAACATCGAAAAGGATGCAGACTGGTTATTAAGTTTAAAATCTCCCCTTTAAACAAGGGTCTCTCCCCAAAACCAAAAGAATCGAAGAGTAATAGTTGAATTGCATATGAAAAACATATACTATAAATATATCATGGCAAAAACGTATATTGATCATATAACACTAAGCAGTGGAATAATGAGTAAACACCAAAATAAACAAACATAGCATAATGTTATCAGTCACACATAGTCAGAAGAGAAAATCACTAAACATACATAAGTCAAAGCCTACAACAAAAATACATCAATCCTGATCATCGGGAGCACGAGGCACATCAAACTGCATCAGATCAAATGTAGATATATCAGTATCAGGCATAAAAGTCCCTGGAGTCATGCTGCTCGATGGCTGATAACCAAGAAATGTCTGTGGGGGTGGATGACTTGCCATCCACGAGCGTAGCTCAGTAAACATCCCCTGCTGGTCGGCACGCATCTCCTGCTGTACACGAGCGATCATGGAGATGTCAGACTGCATCGTCTGGTGCTCGAGCTCCAACATATGAAATCTATGATCCATGGTCTGCTCGAGCTCAGCTATCTTCCATCTTAGATCCGGCTCTGGCTCGTAATCATCCTCAGCTGCGGGCACACCATATCCAACGGGACCTGCAGCAACCTGAACAGGTGGTGCCCTAGGTAACTCCCCAAGTCCCCTGCCGCCCTTCCACCATATCCCCCGAACATCAGCAATGATGCCAGACTTGGAAAATGCACGTTTTCCAAGTCTGCAGTCTTGCCTAACCATCAACACAGTCATTCCTTTTAACACATCAATACCAACTGACTCGAGCCAGTTAGTGATGATGTGACCAAAAGACATATATACAGTCTGACGGCTGGGCTCACTATATGAGATAATGGAATAGAAAATGCTCGCCATGATATCAAAATCAAGGTGGCGATGCATCCCGTAAAGCATCAAGCAGTGATAGGGGCGGATCTCAGATAGGGGTTTGGAAGTGATCGGTAAAAGGCAGTTTGTGATAATCTTGAACAGGACATAATCAACCACAGAGAGACGCAGAGCAGCGATGGTGGGGAACTCACTTGCAAGCTCATCAAGGCCATCCGGTCTGGGATGTCCAAAGAAATACTCAAAGATAGAATCAGGGGTGACACCTTCGAACGGATGTGGTAAAGGATCTGGAAGTGTAGGGTAGTTGGGATAGTGGTTTGCCGATCGACGACAGGCTAGATACTAAAAAAGGATGGGGTAAGTGAAATCCAGATTGGTCCTGGCCACTCGGGTGGTACAACCCATGCCGCCGTCACCTTGAAGATTATTTTAGAACTCGGAAACAAGGTTGTTGGTGCAGGAAGCACCATATCGAACCTTGTTTTGATATTGGCAAAGGATTCAAAGTTAAGTATTATTTGTGATCTAATAAAGTTACTCAAGTGTGCAGGAAAGCCCTAGGTACACTAGGCAGGAAGTCCTGGCAAAGGGTTAGGCAAAGAAGTCCTGGTCGAGGACTGGGCAAGAAGACCTGACCGGAAGTCGGGCAAAGAAGTCCTGGTCGAGGACTAGGCATGAAGTCCTGGCAAGGGGTTGGGCACCGAAGACCTGACCGGAAGTTGGGCACGAAGACCTGGTCAGGTGGATTGGACAAAAGTCCAACCGGAGAAGCCGGTTGGCAAAAGGTAAACTCTCCTAAGAGGAGTAGGTGAGGACGCGTTCCTCGTCGAGGGAACAGTAGGCGTCGGTTCGACCTAGGGTTCCATTTGGGAGACCCGAAGTCAGAACCAAGACAGCTACGACTGTAACTATTGCTTATTATGTTTTTGGGGACTAACCTAAGTTACAGGGTCGAAGGACTGATCGTCTGCAAGTGAAGGTGCTTCACTGGGCCTAGGCGCCTGAATGGAGATAGGTGCCCGAATGGGCTCAGGCGCCCGTAAGGTTACAGGCGCCCAAGAGTAAAGGTAAAACCCAAAACATAGCTCCGAAGCCACTGAACCAAGGCGGATCAGGCGCCTGTGAGGTCACGGGCGCCCCCATCATCTCAGGCGCCCAAGTGGGGAGGATAAGCGCTGACCGAGCCTGCGGATAATGATTCGTGGATCGAAGGGCACGTGTCAGGCGCCCCTAACCTTTCAGGCGCCCGTTTGAGCACTATAAAAGCGGCTCGACCCCAAGGCTTCAACAACACATTTTCTCAATGCTCCAAAGCTTTTCGTTCAACCGCTACGCCCCGGCAAACTTCGACTTCGAGATCTAGCACCTACGACGACCCTTTGCACCGAAATACGATCCACATCGAGTGTCGGTAATGGAAAGTATAGAAATTTCAATTTCCTGAAATACTGTAGAACTTAACCTGTAAATCCTTTTTGCATGATTATAGTATTGCCCAAAGTAAACGGTCAAGGACCGTGGGCCTTAGAGTAGGAGCCGACCGCGACTCCGAACCAAGTAAAAATTGACTTGTGTTCCTGTGTGATTTATTTATTTCCGCTGCGTATCTGCTTTTTTTAATCCGAAAAGTTTTAACGATATTCACCCCCTCTATCATTTTTCTCGATCCAACAAAGGTCAGTGTTGATATTCTGTTCAAGAAAGATAATTTATTCAAGATCGTAAAATTTGATTATCTGTCTCACAAAGGGACAATAATCATAAACAAAGGATTTGTCGACAGATCGACATGGAAGTAGTTTGAAGATACGATTTTGAAAAGCTTGTTCAAATATGGCGTTAGGAAACCTCTGACTCGAAGCAGGTTGAGATCGAGAGGAAGGTCTAGATGTGGAAGGCGATTTGGATTTGGACGTGTTGATGCAGTCTTGCTCTGATTGTTGTTTTGGTGTTGACATCGATTTTAGTTTAGGTGGATGATCATTGAGTATGATTAAGTCCTGATCGGGGATCAGACATGGCATTGATTATGATTAAGTCCTGATCGGGGATCAAGCATGGTATGGAAAATCCTAACCTGGATGGTTAGGTGTTGGAAATCCTAGCTTGGAGGGCTAGGTGTGTGAAAAGTCCTAATTCGGAAGAGGTGGGTGAAAAGTCCTAGCTTGGAGGGCTAGGTGAAAAGTCCTAACTTGGAAGGTTAGGTGCAAATTCCCATCTTGGAGAATTAGGTGAAAAAGTCCTAGCTTGGAGGGTCAGGTCCTAGCTTGGAGGGCTAGGTTTGGAAAAGTCCTAATTCGGAAGGGTTGGGTGAAAAGTCCTAGCTTGGAGGGCTAGGTGAAAAGTCCTAGCTTGGAGGGCTAGGTGAAAAGTCCTAACTTGGAGGGTTAGGTGCAAATTCCCAACTTGGAGAGTTAGGTGAAAAATCCTTAGCTTGGAGGGCTAAGGTGGATAAAAACTTAGCTTGGAGGGCTAAGTTTGAGTCCCTGGATCGGTCTGGTGATCGATCAGGGATTCTGGCACGCTGCTCCTTCGTGGATCGATCTGGTGACCGATCCAGCGATGACTGATCGGTCTGGTGACCGATCAGGGAGCACACAGTGAGGTTGGGAACCTACTGTGCTGCTCCTGATCGATCTGGTGACCGATTAGGGAGTATGCGTTTCACCCATTGACTGGCTCCTGATCGGTTTGGTGACCGATCAGGGAGCGAGCAGTGAGGTTGAGTTCTCTTGCGGAACTGCTCCTGATCGGTCTGATGACCGATCAGGATCACTGTGCAGATCGTTCTGGTGAACGATCCAGCTTCGCGGGTTCCTCACTAAGATCGATCAGGATGGTGCCTGATCGGTCTGGTGATGATCTGATCGGACTGATGACCGATCAGGAGACCCCCTGATCGGTCAGTTGATCGATCAGAAGGCTTAGGCTGAAAAACTCAGAAATCGCCCGATATAAGGGTGGATCGGTCCGGTGATCGATCCACGACCTGAGATCGGTCTGATTATCGGTCCAGGAGAATCTCAAAGAAATCGCGATTTCTAATTGAGCGTTGGGGATCGATCAGGACGGAGCCTGATCGGTCTGGACCCAGCCTGATCGGTCTGGTGACCGATCAGGAGACTCTCTGATCGGTCCGGTGACCGATCACTTTAATTCACATTGCACTGTCAGATGCTCTGATCGCGTCTGAACATATCTGATTCGCTGCTATTTGCCACTGATATTTGATTTACTGGTTGATTCACTGCTCTAACAGTCTGATTGAGCTGCAGGTGATTGGGGAGGATTCAAACACTCAAGGAGGGTCAAAGAAGAGCTTTCCTTGGAGCAGGTTTGTCCATTTTTCCATCTCAGGTTGCAACGGCCGAGCTGCAGACTGGAGCTAAGACTGGGGCTTGGCTGAGGGAAGTTCAGGGAGTCCAGGGATAGCTCAGTGGTAGCTGGCATTGCCAGATATGTAGCTGGGAGCTGCAGGGATGGTGTCATCTGAGGCTTGGTGGAGAAATAAAAAGGAGAAGACTTCGGCTGAAGAAAAGAGGGTGTGTTCGACAGTTTCAGAGTTGAGCTTGCTGAAGTTCTTGCTGCGCCTTGTGTTTCTCTACTACAAGCTTGTTGTGTTCTTGAAGTTTTCATCACTTTGAGCAAGCGATCGAGAAGCAATCATTCATTACTTGAGCACTTGAAGGAGAGAACAAGGAGCTTGGAGTCCGACAGTGGGAAGACACGAAGAAGGGTTCCTGCGTGAGATCGCCACTGGGTGGAGCTCAGGGAAGCTTGCTGTGTTCTTGTCCTTGCTAAGTGTTTGAGTAAGATCCTTCTTGTTGTTTCTTTGTGCTTAAACTTTATCTGTGATTGAAACGCTGTGGAGAGGTTTCTCCACCGAGAAGGAGGTTGCGTTATATCCGGTGAACACCGGGGCTTGATCTGCCGACGATCAAGGGATCGCTCACCTTAAGGGCACGCCAAGGAGTAGGGGCAAGTTATCCCCGAACCTTGTAAACCCTCTTGTTAGCGATCTTGGTAGTTGTCTCTGTTTGCCTTCATTTCTGCTCTCGTTTACTGCACTGCTTCATTTTCCCTTTGTCTCTTCCGCTGTGCTACTGATAAGTTGAGTGCAGGAAACTTGTTAAGTGCGAGGCAAAAGTGATTGGCTATAGTCACCCCCCCTCTCTAGCCATCTCGTTTCCAACAAGTGGTATCAGAGCTTGGGGCTCTGTACACGGCTTAACAACCGAGAGTTTCCAACAAGATGGCATTGAGAGAAGGCTTCTCCACCACCCGACCTCCATTCTTTGATAGCGCCGACTTTCAATATTGGAGATCAAAGATGGAATACTATTTGAAGATGGACATCCATACTTGGTTCGCGGTGAAGGAGGGATTCACCCCTCCTAAGGATGATGAAGGAAAAGAACTTGAGTCATGGAGGTGGACTGCCGAACAAACACGAAAAAGTGAAGCCGACGCGAAGGCAGTTGTCACTCACAATGTGGCATGAACAAAGACCAACTCATCAAGGTTGGTCCTTTCACAAGTGCAAAGGACTTGTGGAACAAACTCATTGAGCTCCACGAAGGCATCCGAGACTCTAGAATTGCAAAGAGGGATTTGTTCCTCAATCAACTTCAAAATCTCTCCATGAAGGAGAATGAGTCGGTGAGTGAGCTTCATAGACGGTTCAAGGAAGTCCTCAATGGGCTTCATTCGATTGATGAAAAGGTCGAGAATCGCGACCTTGTGAGGTATGTCTTGAAAGCATTTCCAAGGAATGCTTTGTGGTCATCCATGGTGGATGCCTACAAAGTATCCAAGGATCTATCTATTATAAAGTTAGATGATTTATTTTGTGAGATGGAATTGCATGAAATGGCTAACAAAAGCCCCAAGGAGAAGGGGATTGCCTTAGTTGCAGGGGACCGAACCAACAAGAAGAAGAAGGAGAAGAAGAAGGAGAAGGAAGTCTCTTCATCTTCGTCCTCTTTCGAATCCGAGTCCGATTCCGAGGAAGATGACAGCGGCTCTTCTTCCTCCGAGATGGCGAACTTTGTGCGGAGGATGATGCGAAGGGATCGACGTTTCAAAAGTAGAGGTAACACTAGTGAATCCAAACTTGATAAGACTAATGCATCTTGTTTTGAGTGTGGTAGGAAAGGGCATTTCAAGAATGAATGTCCAAAACTTAAGAAGAAGGAGGAGAGGTCCAAAAAGAAAGAAGAAAAATTCAAGAAAAAGAAGAAGGCTTTGAAGGCCACTTGGGATGACTCCTCCTCAAGCTCATCCGATGAAGAGGACGAGAAGAGCACAAGGCAAGTGGCCCTCATGGCTCTTGGAGAGGAGAGCAGTGATGAATCTTCAAGCTCCTCAAACGCGGCTTCATCATCTTCGGATGATGAAGAGGTAACTTCTCCCGAGCTTGAAAAATGTTATAGAGCAATTGCATGCTTAACTAATATGTTGAAAAAGTCAAAGAATAAGGTTAAGCATTGCAATTAGAAATTGATCAATTGAAAGCATCTAGGGATGATAACATTGATGATTTGCATGTTGAATTAGAAGATGAAATTAAATCATTGAAACTTGAAATTGAAAATTTGAAGTCCTCTAAGGTTGAGGAAGTCAATGATTTGCATGATGATAGTAGAGGAAAACCAATCATTGAAGAGTGAAGTTGAGAAGCTCAAGAATATTCTTGGGAAATTCTCAACTAGCTCTAAGACCCTAGATATGATCCTAAATGCCCAAAGGGCGGTTTACAATAGGGCCGGTATTGGTTACCGTCCTAAGGAACCGTCATTTGTGTCTCTCATGTCTAGGACTGATATGAGACAATCTAGGACACCCAAAATCCAAAAGAAAATGGTCAAGGCATGGGTGCCTAAGTCATGTTTAGTTGATGCTT
>JAGFNQ010005174.1:0-162793 GCA_024364735.1 Boesenbergia rotunda | reverse complement strand
TTGTCGGTCGGCCGGTCGGGGTCGCGGGTCAGCCAGTCAACCAGTCGAGGTCGGCGAATCAGCCGATCTGTCGGTCAGCCGGTCGGGGTCGGCGGGTCAGCCGATCTGTCGGTCGGCCGGTCGGACCAGCCAGTTACCCGATCGAGGTCAGCGAGTCATCCGATCTGTCGGTCGACCGGTCGGGGTCAACAAGTCAGCCGATCTGTCGATCGGGTCTACCAGTCGACCGGTCGGCCGGTCGGGGTCGACGGGTCAGCCGGTCGACCGGTCGGGGTCGGTGGGTCAGCCGTTTGCCGCGAAAAGTAGCCGATTGTCCCTTAGCAACATAGAGCGACGGATCCCATTAATTCTCTTTGCCTTAACTCCAATTCAGCTTGCAAATTTGGTCTTTTTAGGGGGTCCTACTATATTTCCCCGGATCACATATCTCCCCTTCAAGTCTAGTCGAAGGAGGCGTGAGTCTGACTGACTTGACTAAATCTAATGTTTTGACGTATTCCACCCGTACTTTCCATCATGGAATTAGATTGGACTGGATCTCCTTTGATAGAAGAATAACCAATCAGAAGCTATGGGTTTAGATTTTACCAAGCTGATCAGTATTTCATCCATCGGAATGTTGCCGCTAGATTATTTAGTTATGTCAAGCGAGCAATTGGATCGTGTTGGACGAGTGACAAATTTGTGTATGGCAAACAACTAAGTATTTTTGCCAAACGAGCAACGGTAAAGAGCCATGCGATCGGCAAAAATAGAACCAAACGAATGATTGCGGGTGCCAAGCATGCGGCGTAGAGCTGAGTAAACGACTGAGCAATGGCTGAGTAGGCAAGCAACTGAGTAGAGTGACTAATTGCCTGGCAGGTGACAGAGTCGAATGACGGAGTGCCGAGCAGATGGCATAGTAGAGTGGCTGAGTGTTAAGCTGAGTGGCAGAGTACCAAGCAGGCGGCTAAGTGGCTATGTAGCTGAGTGCCAAGCAGAGCGGCTGAGTGGTTGAGTAACTGAGTGCCGAGCAGAGCGGCTGAGTAGCTGAGTGCCTAGCAGAGCACCTGAGTGCCAAGCTGAGTGGTTGAGTAGCTGAGTGGCGAGCAGAGCGGCTGAGTGCTAAGCTGAGTGGTTGAGTAGCTGAGTGCCGAGCAGAGCGGCTAAGTAGCTGAGTGCCAAGCAGAGCGGCTGAGTGGCAAGCTGAGTGGTCAGCTGAGTGGTTGAGTACCTAAGTGTCGAGCAGAGCAGTTTTTATAACTTGCTGAAAAGCAAGTGTCTCAATGCCGTTCAAGAGACCTTAATGAAGCCTAGGAAGCCCGTTCAGCCTACCGCGAAGTCGGCGGATACGTAGGAGTATGCCCACTTATAACTTGTGAGAGCAAGAGTCTGGACACCGCTCGGGAGAACCATTTGGAGCGTAGGCAGCCATGTCCGGTCTGTCGCAAGGTCGGTGGGTGCGTGGGAGTATGCCCACTTATAACTTGCGAGAGCAAAAGTCTGGACACCGCTCAGGAGAACCATTTGGAGCGTGGGCAGCCACGTCCGGTCTGCTGCAAGGTCGGTGGGTGCGTGGGAGCATGCCCACTTATAACTCGCTCAAAGGCAAGAGTAAGAGTCTGGACACCGCTCGGGAGAACCATTTGGAGCGTGGGCAGCCACTTCCGGTCTGCCGCAAGGTCGGTGGGTGCGTGGGAGTATGCTCACTTATAACTTGTGAGAGCAAGAGTCTGGACACCGTTCGGGCGACCATGATGAGCGTGGGCAGCCATGTCCGGTCTGTCGCGAGGTCGGTGAGTGCGTGGGAGCATGCCCACTTATAACTCGCTTGAGCGAGAGTCTAGACAGTGCCTGGCTTACCCGACCGAGCGTAGACAGCCACGCCCGACCGGCACCGAGGTCAGCGAGTGCGTGGGAGCATGCCTACTTATAACTCGCCTGAGCGAGAGTCTAGACACCGCCTAGCTTACCCGATCGAGCGTAGACAGCCACGCCCGACCGACACTGAGGCCGGCGAGTGCGTGGGAGCATGCCCATTTATAACTCGCAAGAATGCGAGAGTCTGGACACCGTTCGGGCAACCATGATGGAGTGTGGGCAGCCACGTCCAGTCTGCCATGAGGTCGGTGGGTGCGTGGGAGCATGCCCACTTATAACTCGCACGAATGCGAGAGTCTGGACACCGCCTGGCTTACCCGACCGAGCGTGGACAGCCACGCCCGACCAGCACCGAGGTCGGCGGGTGCGTGGGAGCATGCCCACTTATAACTCGCCTGAGCGAGAGTTTGAACACCGCCTGGCTTACCCGACCGAGCGTGGACAGCTACGCCCGACCGGCACCAAGGTCGACGGGTGCGTGGGAGCATGCCCACTTATTGTTAGTGATATGAGAAAAATGTCATAAGGCAATCACCTTATGATTGTAATTATTTATTTTAATAAATGAATATTCACTATTTGAGTATACATGTTTGTGTATTTGATTGAGATCTTAAACTCATTTACTGAATGTCTGCAATACAATTCACAACATGAGAGAATTTGTGATGAATTCACAACTAGTGATTATCTCTACATGTGCAATTGTGAAGTATTGAAATTGTCCCTAGTCGATAAATTGATAAATACGGACACTGTCAATTCTGTTGAGACCAGCATGAGTTATTCTCTAATCAGCTGATTCTCACTGGCTGGTGACATTGGGATGTCCGGAGATAAACATGAATGCTAGTTAAGGGAACTAGTTCATTGGAGTGACTGGCTGTAAAACTTCATATGGTAGTCTACATATAGATATGTCAATGAAGTTCTTACTGCAGCTTAAGTGCAATGTTCCTTTGACTTGCGGTGTTCAAGTCATCTTGGTCATGAAGACTTATACTTTGACATCTTAAGCAAGCATCTCCAAGGAGGTGTGGACCCAGGATGATTGGGTATAAGCCGAAGTGCCCGAAGATGTTTGAACAGCCTACAAAGGATTCACCTCTCCTTGCGAGGAGATGTATACCCAAGGCCTATCGTCGGATTGTTACTCGAAGCCTCTGGCCAGAGCATGACATGTTCAGAGTATGAATCTCTTAAATACATGAGAGTAATTAGAATCCGTAGGACGAGAAAACGTTACTTGGGCTAGGTGTGACGTAGTCAGCCTAGTGGGGACTGACACACATAGACCATGTCCTGAACCAAGTGGGTATAACATGGTGAAGGGAATGGGGCACGATTCATTATAGCTGCTGAAGGGTTTCAGAATTGTTTCTGAGGTCAACCATTGATCTTTCGATTAATTGGGGATCATGATGTACTACTAGGTGCCATTCATGATCGTTCTATAATTGATTAATTATAGACGACCAACATCAATCGAAAGCCTATTTAGTCACATGCACTACGAGTAATCCGAGGGATTTAAAACGAGTTGAAAATTGGATTTTCCAATCAAGAGAGATTAGGTTTGGTTAAGCCAAACGATAAGTCGAATCTGAATTTTTCAAAGACGCATTGGAAGCGTAAAGTGGCTAAGTCTTTTGAAGACATAATAGATGAATTAAATAAGTTTAATTCATTGAGGCGTGACTTGGATGGGCCGGCCAAAGAGGGTCTCCATTCTCTTTGCTTGGTCGGCCACAACAAAGGGAGAAAACCAAGTTTTTGGTTCAATTTATAAAATAAACCAAGTGTGATTTGTTTTATAAAATTATGGATGATATAAATTTTTATATAATAAACCAAGGTTTGGTTTATTTTTCATGGAAATTAAAATGAACCATGGATTGGTTTATTTTATTTTATAAAATCAATCATGGATTGATTTACCATGATAAGAAAATTTATTCCATAAGAAAAAAGGAGACTTGGTCGATTTTATCATAAATTAAAATATGATAAAATTTTGCATGATGAAATAAGTCTCTTTTTTGAGAGGCTTGATGGTTGAGAGGCCACTATATAAAGGACCCAAGACAAGGCTTGGAAAACAATCGAAGTATTCTTGCCTGGGCTCTCTCCCTCTCCTCCCTTCTTCCTCTTGGCCGGCCACAAGGTTCTTCTCCCTTCTTCTTGCCGTGAGCACAAGGAGAAGCACCGAGGCGACGAAGTTCTTCCGTTGGGACAATCTTCCTCTCCGGCCATCATCATCACCTTGGGATTGAGCGCAAGTCATCTTCCTCCTCGCCGGAATTGTGATTCCGGCCAACCTTGGTAGTGAGTTTTTCGATGTGATTACTTCTCTCTTGGTTTTTCTTGTCACGTTCTCGGAGAATCTAGTAGTTCTCGAGAACACGAAACTCGTGGCTTTGCGAAGTCATCCCGAAGATACTCGGTGTGGACGCGAATAGAGGCGGAGCTTCCAAGGGACGCTTACGGTTAGATCTCGTCCTTTCCTTCGAGTTAGCGACGTAATACGTAAATTAGTTTATGTTTCTGCAAAATTATAAATATATGATCATGTATACACAAGATAAAGTTGCATGCTTAGATGTGTGGTTAAATAATTTGAGAAATTATTTATGCTAAACCTTCCGCTGCACGTAATTAATTTTAAAATTACGAACCCGCATCCATGTCAACATGCACCCGGAACCAACACTTATAACTCGCATGAGTGCCAGAGTCTGGACACCGTTAGGGCGACCATGATGGAGCGTGGGCAGCTACGTCCGGTCTGCCGCGAGGTCGGTAGGTGCGTGGGAGCATGCCCACTTATAACTTGTGAGAGCAAGAGTCTGGACACTGCTCGGGAGAACCATTTGGAGTGTGGGTAGCCACGTCCGGTCTGCCGCGAGGTCGGTGGGTGCGTGGGAGCATGCCCACTTATAACTCACACGAATGCGAGAGTCTGGACACCGCCTGGCTTACCCGACCGAGCGTGGACAACCACGGTCGACCGACACCGTGGTCGGCGGGTGCGTGGGAGCATGCCCACTTATAACTCGCCTGAGCGAGAGTCTGGACACCGCCTGGCTTACCCAACCGAGCATGGACAGTCACGCCCGACCGGCACCGAGGTCGGCGGGTGCGTGGGAGCATGCCCACTTATAACTTGCATGAATGCGAGAGTCTAGACATCGCCTGGCTTACCCGACCGAGCGTGGACAGCCACGCCCGACCGGCATCGAGGTCGGCGAGTGTGTGGAAGCATGCCCACTTATAACTCGCATGAATGCGAGTGTCTGGATGTCGTTCGGGTGGCCATGATGGAGCGTGGGCAGCCACGTCCGGTCTGCCGCGAGGTCGGTGTGTGCGTGGGAGCATGCTCACTTATAATCGCCCGAATGCAAGAGTCTGAACATCGCCTGGCTTACCCGACCGAGCATGGACAGCCACGCCCGACCGACACCGAGGTCGGTGGGTGTGTGGGATCATGCCCACTTATAACTCGCCGGAGCGATGGTCTGGACACTGCCTGGCTTACCCGACCGAGCGTGGACAACCACACCCAACCGACACCGAGATCGCCGGGTGCGTGGGAGCATGCCCACTTATAACTCGCATGAATGCGAGAGTCTGGACTCCGAGCGAAGGTTTCCTTGATCATATTTACATTTACAGAATGCTTTTACAAAGATTGCCCTGAGTCCTACTCTTGATACAACTTTAAATGTGTTGCGCTCCAGCTCTGGTGCTATTTTCACTTTGGTTTCTTCTCAATCGGGGAGGAGTTGAACCTCCTCCTTTTGCTCTCTCAGTTCAGCCCAAGGAGATGGCTGCACCATGTTACAACGGGCTGGTGGGGCTCGGAATGCCTTTCGCACTTCCGTTCGGACATCGTCGACATAGCATCGACGTGCCACCTTCTGATCGTCTCTGACTTCTCCCACTTGGTCACCAACTGGGAACTTCACCTTTAAATAGAAAGTAGATGCTACCGCTCTGAACTCATTGAGTGCGGGTCGGCCCAAGATGACATTGTAAGAAGAGGGTGCATCTACTATTAACAAGGTCGACCATCGGGTCTGTTAGGATCTGGGATGGCTAGAGAGGGGGGTGTGAATAGCCACCCACCAAAACTCGTTTCTTTTCTTTCTGCACTCAGGTTAGCAGCGGAAAAACAAACAGAAAGAAACAAACAGAGAATAACACAAGGGTTTACAAGGTTCGGGGATAACTTGCCCCTACTCCTTGGCGTGCCCGTGAGGTGGGTGATCCCTTAACCTTCGGTAGATCAGGCCCCGGAGTGAATCCGGCTAAAATTTCTCCTTCTCGGTGGAGTAACCTCTCCACAGATGTCTCAGAAATATATCAAGTTAAGCACGAGAGACAAGAGAAAGAAGCACAACAGATGTAGCAGAAAGCTCAAGGAAGAAGAGAATACAGAGAACATAAAACCACAGCAAAACCCCACTGTTTTCTTGTTTTTTCGTTATTCTTCTCTGCTTCGCCAACCTCTTCTTCTTAAGTCTTTCTTCTGCACACATACAGGCGTCACCCACTGACCTCTTCTGAGCTCTCAGCATAATGATCCTCTTCAGCTGAAGCTTCAGGTCACTGACCCATCTGAGCTCTCAGCTTACTGATCCTCTCCAGCTGAAGCTTCAGGTCGTCAGGTGCCGTTGAAACCTGCAAGTGTATATCAAACAAAATAGCAGCAGCGAAAGTCACCCTTGACCCTTCTTCTTGCTCCTTCATTTGAATATCACAGCTCTGTATCATCTGCACACTTACAGATTTATTAGCGAAGCAAATCAGAAGCAAATCAGAAATCTGACAACCATTTGAATTAAAGTTCTGAGGTGTTGATCGGTCACCTTGACCGATCAGACAACCTCTTGACCAATTAGACTCTATCCTGATCGATCCAGTGATGTTCTGATCGGTCTCACTGACCGATCAGAGACCAGGGGATCGGTCACCAGACCGATCCTTAAACCTACTGGAAATTCAGGTCAAGTCACCTGATCGGTCAAGGTGACCGATCAGGAGGATGCTGGACTGATCAGGAGGATGCTGGACCGATCAGGACCCATCCTGATCGGTCCAGAACTGACTGATCGGTCAAGGTGACCGATCAGGGTCTTTCTGTGAACATTCTGATCGTTTTCTGATCGGTCACCAGACCGTTCAGAAGGCCTTCTGATTCCACAGAAGCTTTCTGGATCGGTCAACAGACCGATCAGACATCCTGGATCGGTCCTGTGACCGATCTACTATAAACAGAGTTTGTGCCAACTCCCTGATCGGATTCCAGACCGATCCAGCTCTGATCATTTCAACCCTGAGTTTAGAGAACAGGCTCCCTTGCCTTCTCTGACTCAGTCTGGTCCCGGAGAACGAGCTACCGAGCCCTCTCTGACCTAAGTCCGGAGAACGAGCTATCGAGCCCTCTCCGACTCATCTCGGTCCGGAGAACGAGCTACCGAGCCCTCTCTGGCCTAAATCCGGAGAACGAGCTACCGAGCCCTCTCCGACTCATCTCGGTCCAGAGAACAAGCTACCGAGCCCTCTCTGACCTAAGTCCGGAGAACGAGCTACCGAGCCCTCTCCGACTCATCTCAGTCCAGAGAACGAGCTACCGAGCCCTCTCTGACCTAAGTCCGAGAACGAGCTACCGAGCCCTCTCCGACTCATCTCGGTCCAGAGAACGAGCTACCGAGCCCTCTCTAACTAAGTCCGAGAACGAGCTACCGAGCCCTCTCTGACCTAAGTCCGAGAACGAGGAGCTACCGAGCCCTCTCTGACCTAAGTCGGAGAACGAGCTACCGAGCCCTCTCCAACTTATCCGGTCCAGAGAACGAGCTACCGAGCCTCTCTGACCAACGTCCGGAGAACGAGCTACCGAGCCCTCTCCGACTCATCCCGGTCCAGAGAACGAGCTACCAAGCCCTCTCTGACCTAAGTCCGGAGAACGAGCTACCGAGCCCTCTCCGACTCATCCCAGTCCAGAGAACGAGCTACCGAGCCCTCTCTGACCTAAGTCTGGATAACGAGCTACCGAGCCCTCTCTGACCAGTACACTTAATCCGAACTTAACTATCTGATCTTAATTCTCACTCAACCGAACTTAAATCGGTGTCATCATCAAAACAACAATTAGGTCAGACTGCATCAACAGGGTCCTCTTCAGGGCTCTTCTCCAAGTGAGATGTCCAATTTGATCTGCCCGATCGGTTGGACCTCATTCCCCGTGAACCCAAAAAGGGGTGTGGCCACAAGTTGCAACTCACTGGCTTCAATCTGTAACTGGTCGAATGCTTTCTTGTATAAGATGTTGACCGAACTACTAGTGTCCACGATGGCTCGGTGAACCTGATAGTTAGCTATGATAGTTGTGATGACCAGTGCATCGTCATGTGAAACTTCCACTCCTTGTAGGTCTTGAGGACCAAAGCAGATCTGCGGTCCTCTAGCTTGGGCAGAACTGCTCCCCACTTGGTGGATCTCCAAGCGCCTCACCTGAGACTTCCGGGCTTGGTTGGAGTCTCCATAAGTAGGGCCGCCTGAGATGACGTTAATCGAGCCCTGCACGACGTTTTGTTGATTCGCCTGCTCTTCGTTATCTCCTCCCTGTTTGGGAGAGCTGGGGGTCGAGAATAGTTGTCGCGCTGCGGAGTGGGCACCTGGGTGTTTGTATCTCGCCTGTCTGGCTGCGCCCTTCCTCGACCTCGAGCTCCTCCCTAATAGGCTCCTCGGGGAGTTCCTCGGCCAGGGCGAGCTTGCCCTCGCCTGACTTGCCAACAGTCCTGGGTATTGTGAGTATGACTGTTATGGAAAGAACAATAAGGCTGCTACTTATTGGGGAGGCATCCTTGGGCCACTTGTTGAACTATGCCTCGCTCAGCCCGGGTCTCTGCCCCATGGCTCGAGGACTTCGAAGGGGGTCCCCTAGGAGGTGTGGTCTTCTGACTATGAGGAGTCGCAGGTGAAGGCCCGACCTCCCGAAGTCGAGAGGCTTGTGCTTCCTCCACGTCTACATATTTGGCGGTCTTGCCCAGGAGGCTCTCAAAGTCCTTCGGGGGCTTACATATCAATGATATGAAGAATTCTTCTTCTTGCAGGCCCTGGGCAAAGACACTGATCAGCACCTCCGAGGTAGCGGTGGGCACGTCAAGTGCGACATGGTTGAATCTTTTGATATAAGCCCGCAGGGACTCCTTGGGGCTCTGCTTTAGGGTGAAGAGGTTGAGGCTGGTCTTGTGGTGTCTCTTGCTGCTTGCAAAATGTTGTAAAAAGAGCCTCTTGAAGTCAGCAAACTCTTGCACAGACCCTTCCGGGAGTCTGTCAAATCATCGCTGGGCAGGCCCCGCCAAGGTGGTCAGGAACGCTCGACACTTAATGCCATCAGTATATTGATGCAGTAGGATTGCATTCTCGAACTTCATCAGATGTTTCTCTGGGTCTGTGACTCCTCCATACTCATGAATAGATAGGAGTCGGAAATGTTTGAGAACCGCTCCTACAAAACTTGGCTAGAGAAGGGGAATCTGGTGCGCTCAGCGGGGGCCTGGCTAACGGGCCTTCCCTTTGTTGAGTCGTGCTTGGCTGGAGGAGATTCCATCGAGTCGACTGTCCGGCACCCTCCGTCGGGCCGAAAAATGCTTGGGGGAAATAGGGACTACCGCTCGGGTGAACTTCGCCTTCTGTGCCAGCACGAGGAGCCGCCTCGGAGGGACCCTCCTGAGTTGGGCGACCGACAGTCTTCTGTTCGGCTGTCAACTTTTGAATTTTTGCGGCTACCAGTCAAATCGAAATCTTCTTGTGAAAGAGTAAGTATCACTTTGTTGGAATCACCTATCTTCGTCTTTCGATCAGGCTAATTCTTCCAAGGAAAGTGATGGCCGTATGATTGTCAATTGAAAGTCAACATATGCCATCATTTTGGCAATTAACAACAAAAAAAATTAAGACAAGACACGGACATTTTATCAGTCATCAAGATTTTTTTACGCTGAGGTCATAACATCATATTTATCCCAATTATTGGACCTCAGTTATATTTCTCCGTCCACGAAATACAATTAATATTTACATAAATAATTACTGTAAAAAAATTTAAAATCAATTGTCCATGGGGTAAAATAATCTCATTGACAAAGAGTCACTCTGTTAGAAAATGACCGACTCCATCAAAGTTGAAAATCTACCCTTATTTCTGATGGAGTTATTTTTTTATTAAGACAAATTCTTATTTTTAAATACTATTATTTTTTAAATTATTAATTTATTAAATCGCGTACTCAACTTTAAAAATTATTTAAAACCCGCATTCAATTTAGATATTTATTTAAGGACACGTTGACTGTCTCAATATATTTCTTCCTTCATTTTTACGGGATGGACTGATAATTAATACGTAAATATTATCATAAAAAATCTAAAAATTAAATTTTGACAAAGTCAATATGCCCACTTTTCCTAGCCCTCATGATTTACCTCCTTCGTGTTAATCCTGAGACATTGACAAAATACTAAGAGCGAGTAATTCACTTTTACCACCAATATATCTCTTCTCCCACCGTAGATCCAAACCAAAACCTTGAACTAATCTTTCCTCGCACTTTTGAATTGAATTATATCTCAACTTTTGAATTGAAATTTTAATTAATTCATTAAGTACTTAACAGATTTAAGTAATCAGGGCGATTAAATATTTTTATTCAAAAGAACAAAATCAAAAGATAATTTTGTTAATTTTTTTTATTAATCCGAAATCATATAAAACGTTTCCAAAATAATCATATATTCCAACTTATAACCTTATTTACTGAGGTGACGGTCTCAAAATAAGATAATATTAAATATATAATCAAAATTATCAAAAATATCCTTCGACTAATTATACCAGGTCAAATATGAGACGACCAATGTATATAAATATAAATTCATGAGGACAAGTAAAAATTTCACTAAATTGAGATCCTACCAGAAACCTCATGGCTGGGTCTATGGAAAAAAACTAAGGAGAAAACAAAGACTAAAAAAACATTTGATTTATTTATTTTTTATTTTTATTTTTCTTAAAAAATCATATTTTTTTATTTTCTAAAAATTTATTTCATTCTCTAATTTTTCAAAAATATTATATCTTTTAAGAAAATAAATAAAATACAAACTTCTGAAAAAATATATTTTCTATAAAAAATAAAAATGAAAAATAATAAACAGCCTAAGTTTTTAAAGTTTTTTTTTTTGCGTTCTTGGAGAAACCGAGCAGATATACTGATGCGTCTGTCAGCGGCACAGCCATGTCACTGTTCCCCTGTGATCAGCAAGAGATTACCCTACTCCACTTACGTTTATCAACGATTTAAGAAATTTATCGCGATTTCTCAGTCATCAGAACAGAGATAAGCATTTCTTGCTTCGTAGCCACGAACTAGTACATGAACAGAGAAAATTTAGTCACTTTTTAAGATTCCAGATCAACTCTTGAAAGCTAAGCAAAAGGTTTGGAATTTCAGTGCAAGTTTCTCAGGACACTTCGATCCGTCTGTTAGATCCAAAGGTTTCATCCTGCAAAAGTTCTTGAGTAAACGAAAAAACAGAGACAGGAAAAAATGGAAGTTACAATTTGACGCAAGTGATGAGTAAGACTCTCTGAAGTAACGAAAAAAAAAAGAAAACAAAATAAAATGTTTTCCGCATTAGAAGTTGTCCTAAGCAAGTCTGAAAAAATGCGTCTTTTATCCTACGCAGGACACGGTAAGAAGTTTTTTTGTAGATCCATATAGATCTGATAAAAGCAAATAAATAATCGAAGAGATCAACTTTCAAAGTTCAACTACTAGAAGGAAAACAGATCCGGAAACAATAAAAATCAAATACTTCCCCTTTTAGTCGAAATCAAAGAGATATCACCGGCGTCGTCCTCGTCGCAGATCAAAGGCTCTCCAGGGAAGGGGAGGAGTCCATGGAAACCATCGGAATGGGAGGAATTGGAAGACACCAATTTTGACGATCTCCACCCGATTCTCCATCGATCCGTAGAGAAAAGGAGAGGAGATGTAGCATCAAGCATGGAGTTTTCCAACCCAACCCCATACCAAGAGCTTCCAGGAACGCTTCTCCCGTTCCCTCTCGCCTCGCCGCCTCTAGGGTTGCTCCTATCGATGCGATGTTTCAAATAAGAACGAGGGTTATTGTCGCTTTAGCCCTTTGATTTCATAGGTTTCTCAAGGGGCGTGCTAGGGAATGTCTTCAAGGAAGCGGGCCCGGCCCGGCCCACATCTTATCCCTTTTCCCGCCACAAGGCGCTACTTCGCGAGCCACAAAAGAGACTGTTTGGTTATCCTCCGAGAAACCGAGAGGAGGAGAGAGGGATGGCGTCATCGGCCACCGCCTTTCACCTGGCAACGCCGCTTCGATCGGCGAGTGGAGTTCAGCAAAGGCGGAGGAGGGCGGCGGCAGTGGGCGTGAGGTGCGGGCTGGCGGATCTGATCGGGGGCGACCTGATACTGCCGGATCTGGGGCGGTGGCTGGAGGATGTGGAGAAGCACAAGGCGCTAGCGATATACCCGCCGCACGAAGGCGGGTACGAGGGGCGCTACCTCAATCGCCTGCGGTACCAGGGCTACCGATTCCTCGACCTCACCGCCCGCGGCCTCGGCGACCTCGAGTCCTCCTCACAAAGATCCACCCCGTTTGCCCCGTCCGTACTCACCTCTTTCAATGGTTTCCATTACTTCTTTCTACTATTAAATTTGATTAAAACAAGCTTTTTATTCAATTTGCACATGATCAATAAGATTAGTTTGTGAGGTAATCAGATTAGAACCATTGCGTAGTTTATCATAAGAAAAACACACCATTGAAGCCTATACCTGGAATTTGACCAGACCTTCTGGGTGAAGAATGATCTGACTTTATAGGCGTTTCTTTAGCAATATAACAATTATTTAACTGAATTTGCACTTGTTGCAATTGTCCAACTTCATCTTCAAGAGGCAGTACATCAGATGACTAAATGGCTTCTTCAGTGTTAACACTCAACTCCATTTGCTTGACATGATCAACCAAACTTAGCAGATGTCACATACAAAGATCTTTGAAATTAGTATCTGAATTAGTAGTGGGTTTAGATGACACAGGAAGCCCATCTAATCTAAACCCATCCTTGTGACCATCAACACCTGGTTTAACCAAATTTAGGCCCTGCCTTTAGATCTAGCTTCAAGCTGTCCTGTTAGCATGAAAATAAGGTAAACTCTTCCAACTAAATGCAAGATAGTGGATTTCTGGACTGTATTTCTCCAGGAGTCTTTAGACTACCCAAATTTAAGGGGGCAATCACTGAATAACAAATGATAGAAACAATGCTACAATAGGCTAGAATATTGTCCTATAGATACTGCTAAATAGTCAGAATCTGACGGGCCAGAATAGAAAATAAAAATAGTTAAAAAATTTAATTTAATATCCTTTTCTAATTTTATCCTTTCTTATTTCTTTTCACATTAAATTATATTATTTTCTATTTATTTTCATATTAAATTATATCCTTTCTTATTTATTTTTATATTAAATTATTTTTTTAACTTATAAAAATATATAAATCCATTATAATTTTTTATAATTTTTAATATCATTATTAAAAGTATTTAACCTTAATTATATTCTTTCTTATTTATTTCATACTAAATTATATTTTTTTATATTAAATTATTTTATATTTATTTATAAAAATTTATTCTGGATGGTCAGATTCTGACCACCTAGATTTATCGTTGTCCTATTAAGCATCTCTGCTGGAAGATGTACACAAACATTTAAAATGATGGACTGACATGACCTAGGACTGTCTATTTGTGTTCGAGCTTCTAGGAATTGAATACTTGTGCATAAATGCTTAGCTCACTAAATGTTTGCATGCAGCCTCATTTAGGAAAACAGCCCATAGCAAGATGGTACTTCCCACCTGAAGTGGATTATAGGCTTTCCTTGATGTCACCTGATGCCAAGGGCCTTGTTCTCTGGATCATAGAAGCCAAGGTTTAGCTTTCTTTGACTACGGATGCATAGCTCCCTCGTTGTCAAGTATAAATACAGATTAATTAACGTACACACTTAATTCAATTCTCCGAAAATAGGTTCTTTCCAAGGCTGAGTTGCAATTCCTTGCCTTGCTTCCAACCCTTCGCCCAAAAGTTAAGGTCATAGCAGAATGTGGGAACTGGTAAACTTGAACACCACATTTGTTGAGCTCAATTGCGATTTCTCACTTATGTTGTTATCGACCAGGTTAATTAATGATATTTGATGAGTGCAGGAGAAAGTTTGTGTGGAAGCCTTTGAGAGAAATCGCCGGCCTTCCAGCAGCTGAAGAGCCATCAAGCAGTCTTGGGCCAGAAAAATGAGGTGTAATTGCTTTTAAATTAGATGGCCTCATTTTAAACACCGCCACTCCCTTGTCGATGCCTTCTCATACTTTGATGTATAATTTGTTTTCTTATCAGAAGTAAATTGTACATGCTTTTTTCCTGTATGCAATTAAAATGTTTCTTAATGTTATTGTCAATATTCTATATCTCTGTTTGAAGATGAGACATGATAAGAATGGTCGTTGCAAGTCATTGAATAAATTAAATTTCGTATTTGTGAACATGGAATGTTAAGAATTGTTTTGAATCAGGATCTGTGGCTATTGCGACCGCCGCAGCAGGTGGTTGAACTTATCAATTGGGTATCCTGCATGTTGGTGCAAAAAGCAACCGATAAAAATAGTCAATTTTTAAAGTTTCTATGTTTGACAATATATCAAAGTCTAATCAGTTTAACCAAGGTTAAGCTAAACAGGATTTAATGTTTGAAAGAGTAAAATTTAATCAAGATCAAATGACTAACAAAGTGCTCAGATAAAGAAGTAAATATTTTTGACAATATACAAAGAGTTAAGTCAAATATGACTTGATATAGGAAAATATAGTCAGGATTAGATGACTAGTAAAGTGTTATGAACGAAAAGAATTTAAGTATCTCCACAATATATGATATTGTTCACTTTAGGCCTAAGTTCTCATGATTTTACTCTTGTACTCTCCCAAAAGGTTTTATGTCAATGGAGATATCTTTTTTTTCTTATAATCTATGATCTTTTCCATATATTTTCGATGTGGAACTATATTTACAATCTTGCAATCCCAACAATCCCTCCTCAAACAAAGGACCACAAGCTCCCCTCAAGCGGAAATCCTTTTCGTTTAATGTCTGATCCTTAACCCTCCAGGACTTTCTGCCCCTCGGTCCACCTGACTTACTAGGACATCACCGCCTAGCCGCAACTAGGACTTCTCTGCCTGGTGTCTAGTCCTCTTGATCAAGACACGGGAGCCCACACATCCTTTATTCAATGCTTAACCCACATTGTTAGATCTGGATCATGGTTTTAGCTAGTATTTTTTTTGACGATTAGTCTGGTAAAAAGCAACCTGGCTCTGATACCAATTGTTAGGACCGAAAAGAATTTAAATATCTCCACAATGGTATGATATTGTCCACTTTGGGTCTAAGCCCTCATGATTTTGCTCTTGGGCTCTCCCAAAAAGCCTCATGTCAATGGAGATATCTTTTTTCCTTATAAGCCTATGATCTTTTCTATGTATTTTCGATGTGGGACTATGTTTGCAACCTTACAACCCCAACACAAAGTACCCATGTCTAGTCAGTTTGACCAAGGGTAATCCAAACACGACTTAATGTTTGAAAGAGAGAAGTCTAGTCAGGATCAGATGACTAGTAAAGAAGTTCATGTAAAGGCACCGAAGTCCTGGTCGAGGATTAGACATGAACATTTGGATGAGGGTTGGGCACTGAAGTCCTAGTTGAGGATCGGACACGAAGACCTGACCACGGGTTGGGCATGAAATCTTGATGAGTGAAGTTGAATCCTAGTGAGTGAAACTAGATGGTGGAAGTCCTAGTGAGTGAAGATGGGCAACCAAATCCTAATGAGTGAAGTCGGTCCTAGTGAGTGAAACTAGGTAATAAAATCCTAAGGAATTGACCTTATGTGGTAAAGTGTTGGAGGTTTGACTCCAAGCAAAGCGTAGTAGGTCAGGTAGACTTACAAAACTTAGGTCTAGGTTGATTGTTTGTCTTGTGTATGCTTGTCTTGTAGGAACTTGGAGCTGAAAGCAAGAACAGAAGAGCAAACACAAGCGAACGAGCCTGGACCAGCCTGGTCCAGGTGCTTGGAAGGTTGATCCAGGCGCCGAATCAACCCAGGCCCTTGGGAGCTTCCAGGCGCCTAGAATGGACTGTTCCTAGGCGCCTAGAATGGGCTGTTCCTAGGCGCCTGGAAGGTCTTAGGTGCTCGAGAAGGTTATACGAGTGCTCGGGACCTAGTCCACAACTCAATGATAAGACTCGACAAGTCCTAGTCAGATAAGCTTCGACTTAGGACGCCCAAGAAGGCTTCACATGCGCCTGTATGACCCCTATATAAGGGATCTCGAGCAGGGCATCAGAATCAACTCATTCATCATCCTATACTACTCTCTATCTACGAAAGAAAAGTGCTAAGGTGAAGTTCTACGACCAAGGAGGCTCCAAGAGGAGTGCGCTGCACTTTAAACCCCCAGATCGGTTGTGTTCGCTATTTTGATTTGATTTTTATTATATGCTATAATCATCATTTCTCATACTTTTGCTTGTATTACTTGAACTATAAGACAGGTATCTCCGCCTCCAGAAAGTTCCGGAAAGGAGACCTTTAGTGAACTCACACTGAATACATAGGCCTTAAATGTACTGACCTTGGGGGTTGGGAACCAAGTAAATCTCGCGTGTTCAGTGATTTTTACTTTCTGTCTTTACTTTCTTTATTATTCCGTTACGTACTAGCGACTTTGTTGAGAAAGATGAATGATGAAATTCTGAATGAACAAGAGTCAATATTCACCCCCCCTCCTCTATCAACATATCCGATCCTACAATTGGTATCAGAGCGGAGTCACTCTGAATTACTGAAACCGCCATTAGAGTATTGCTTCTTCGATTTATCTTTCATCTTTTTTAACAAAAAATATATATATTCGTTTGTGATTATAAAATATTTTTATGCCTTTTTTGATTTTCTATTTTTATTTTTTCGTCAGAAGTCAAAATTGGTGCAATTACTCTTTCTGACAAATTTCTCATTGTTATTATTATTATTTATTTTATTATTTTTTTCAAAATTGGTTTAACACCACTTAAGCTGTTTTTCTTGTGTTTATTTCTCTTCTCCCGCAATACTACTTCAAGAAGGCTACAAGAAGCTGTTTTAGGACATTCTCTGTCGTTTTTTTTGTAAGGACTATTCTCTATGGCCCAACAAGAAGGCTACAGTACTGTCTACCTGCCTCTTTTCTCTAGAGAGGACTTCAGCTACTAGAAAAGTTAGATGGAAATTCACCTACACACCTAAGTTCAAATATGGGTGATCATTTAAACGGGTTTCACACTACCTCTCAATCTAAATGGAGAACCATTAGGATGCAAATTAAGTTTGGGATGCAACTTTAATGAAAAGGATTGAGGCAGATGCCAAAGCTACCCAAATACTACAATGTGCCGTAACCAAAAGGAGTTGAACCGGGTCGGACCATTCATAAGTGTCAAAGACTTTTGGGAGAAACTGATCAAGCTACGTGAAGGGACCACTGAAACAAAGGTAAACAAACGTGATTTGTATTTTAATAAACTATATAATATCAAAATGCAGGAAGGAGAATCAGCAAGTCAACTTCATGCCAGAATTCAAGACATCCTTAATGGACTACACGCGATCAGGCAACAAGTCGAAAATCACAACATAATCAGGTACACTTTGAAAGCATTCCCAAGAAATACTTTGTGGGCATCTATGGTAGATCCATACAAAGTTTCAAGGGATCTTTCAAAGGTTAAATTAGATGAGTTATTTTTCGAGTTTGAACTTCATAAACAGGCTAATACTTCTCCGCTCGAGAAAGACATTGTGCTCCTTGCAGGAAGACTTATAAACAAGAAGTCAAAACTCAAGTATCAACCCCGAATCTAATATGAAGACGAATTGGATTCAGAAGATGGCAATGAGATCATCTCCAAAGTAGTCAACTTAGTTCGGAAAATGCTAAAGAAAAAGTGAATGATCCAATCAAAAAGCAACTAAACAAATCCGAACCAACCCACGAAGCCCAAGTCAGAAGTAACCTGCTACATGTGCAATAAGAAAGGACACTACAAGCCAGAGTGTACGAACACAAAAAAAACCAAGAAACAAAGAAAAAGGAAGGTCTTGAAAGCAACATGGTCTGAGTCATCAGAAGAGTCAAACGAAAAAGAACTGTCACACCCCGAGAGAGAGGAGTCGCTGGTCCAATATGTTGGAGCAATTGATAACCACCATTTTTGCTGATTATTTTAGGCTCTTAAATCCATGTTTGATCCACATTTTATATGCTTAAGTTTGCAATTGTATTATGTTTCATGTATTTCCCTTATTTTGGCATTTAATTCAAATCTTTGTATATTTGAGATATTTTTGGTACTAAATTTGAATATCATTTTGTAGGCTTCAAATGATCATGGACCTAGATCAAATCGGGTCAGACTTGAGTTAGCATTGGATCCAGATCAAAGGGATCAAACATCGGATTAATAGGAGTCGTCCATTCTAGAGAACGGCAAGATCTGGACCATCCGCCACTGATCTGGTTAATCCGAGCTGGGGACAGGTAGATCAGAACCATTGATTGAGATTTGTGAAGTTTGGTTCAGATCTGAAAAGATCTGACCGTTGGATGAAGCCAAATTGATCTCAGCCGTCTGTTGCTTCCATCATCATATGGCTGAACCAATGGTTTGGCTGAACCATTGACTGGACTAAACCCAATTTCTGGCTGGGCTGAATGAACCAAGGACTGCTGGACTGAGCTGTGGTCGAACCCAAGATTAAAGCTGAACCCAAGTCTGGATTGAATTCAAGCTGGACCGAACCCAAGCTGGACCGAACCAACTGCTGAGCTGATTTGGCTGAATCAAGACTGAACCCAACATTTGACTGAACTAGGGCCGAATCTGGCTGAACCCATTTGCTGAAGTTGATTCAACCCAAGGCTGACTGAACCCAAGCCGCTGAGCCAAACAAAAGGGACAAGCACAACTAGGGCACGACATCCTCTCGACACTCCATCTTCTCCACAGGCGAGAGCGATCGGGGAGAGGCGGTTGCAGACGAGGGGTTCCCGTCTCAATCCATCTTCTCTACCTTCACCGCTGGCGATTTTCCTCCCACTTCATCGCCGCCGGCCGGAGCTTCGATTGATCGCAGTTTGAGGGATTCCCGACTCGATCCGATCAACTCCATCTGCTTTCCACTTCATCGCCACCGACCGACAGCTTTCTCTCGAGTTTGAGGGGTTCCCGACTCGATCAAAGCTTTCATCCACATCACCACCGCAGAGCTAGGGCCCAGGAGTTCCTTTTCAACCGCATTCGGCAGCATTTTCTTACTTTTAGACAACAGATTTCATCTTTGTTCTTCTTCCTTCATAGCTTTCCTTTACAGCAGTTCAATTCCCAGTAGTTTTTTTCCTTCATAGTTCATCAGATCCAGCAGCTTCTTTCATGCGTTTTCTTCCTTCCATTTCAGTAGCTCTTCACAGCAGCAATTTTTCCTTCATCAGCAATCCGAGTTCTTCACAGCATTTTCCAAAGTTCTTCTTCTCAGTCGGTTCCTCACAGCAGATCCAACGAATTTCAGCAGAGATTTCATTTACAGTAGTTCATCCAATTCATCAGCTATTCCTTTTCAGCAGCATCCGGCCAGCAACAGTTTTTCTCCTTCACAGCTGATTCGGCAGCAATTCTGTTTGATCAGTCTCGATAATTTGAGTAGTTATGTTTTGCTTGTTGATTTTCGAATTTGGATGTTGATTCTTGTAGCAAGTTTGATCTTCCATGTGTTAGAATGACATACACCCATTTTATCTTAATACATGCTCACCATGTGTTTGAGGAATTGTCTCTTTCATTAGTGGATTCTAGTTTGAATTTTTTCTTATCGTAGATGCTTGTAATGTCTCATTAGTTTAATTGCTTTATGTTCTCTTATAGTTGTCTTTCAGTTTGATGCAATTAGGTTAGGTTTCATTTATGTTCAGTTTCCTGAATGTCTTACCTTATGTTTCTTTTAATTCTCTTGCAAGTATAGTTTAGTGAGGTTAGATTATTACCTGCATTGTCTTTTACTTCGTAGACATAGCACTTAAATCCAAACCCCAGTTTGATATCAAAAATCCAAAAGCTATAAAATGCGATTCTGAGAATTATCATGTACCGACTACATTCGTTGGGAGACGACTAGAGTTACTCTATGCTACATTAGTTTAGAGGAATTCGGTACTTAAATTGTATTTGAAACCGTGACACGACTGAAGCGGTTACCAAATTTGGCGCCGTTGCCGGGGAATGTAGTGGTGCTTGATAATTATATCTTTTGATTCTATTTTTGATTGCTTTATCTTTTGTATACATTTGCTGTTATTCTTTGTTTGTTTTTGGCTAGGACTGCAGGTGGCTATTGGAAATGCTTTCTACTCATTCAAGCAGTTCCATGGCGGAGTACCAGTATTTTCAGAATTTCGAGCAACCTTGTCAGAATTTGCAGCAATCTTATCAACAATTTCAGCAAAACCAACCTTGGAGTCAACCAGAACAGCAGTTCCAACAAAATTTTCAAAATTTTCAGCAACCATTTAATCAGCCACCACAGCAGTTTCAACCACAATTTCAAAATTTTCAGCAAGGGTACAATTCGAATTTTCAGCAAAATTTTCAAGATTTCTAACAACCACAGCAAGGTTTTCAGCCTTTTAATCAAAGCTTTCAGCCACAAAATCAAGGATTTCAGCCCACTCAGTTTCAATCTTCACCACAACCATTTCCACTTCAAAATTAGAATTTTCAAGGCTATAATTCTCAGCAAGTTCAACCATCCTTTCAGCCTAATTATCAGTCATTTCAGCAGTTTAATCAACCCATTCGACCGTTTGCTCAGCCCAAACAACTTGATTTTCAGAATTCACAGCCTAATCAAGGAGATTTTGAACAAAGAGTTGAGGAGGTCATGCAACAAATCATACAAAGTCAACAAGCAACAATTAATCAAATGAATCAAAGGCAACAAAGGCTTCAAGACATCGGAGGATGCCTTGGATAATTGGTTAATCAAATGAATGAAATACAAGCTCAAAGATTAGGACAATCAGATGAATCTATAGGTGTAGGGGATTGCACAGAGCCCCAGGAACCACTTACATTGATTGATACATCAGAAAATTCAGAGGATAGGATTGAGGGTGTAGGGGATTGCACTGAGCCCCAGGAATCACCCAATCCTACTGATTTAGAGGCATTGGAGGAGATTGATAGTAGAGCTTGTGATAGTTTTGAATTCAATTCGGAAACTTTACAGGATCATTCTATACTTTTATTTTGTGATGATATAGTTGTTGATGATCCTAATTTTTCTAATATGGTTGTTGCAGATAGGGTTGATGAAGCATGCGTTGTAGATGAATTCACAGGTGCAGGGGATTGCACTGAGCCCCAGGGACCACCAACATTGACTAATACATCAGAAGATTCAGAGGATCAAAATGAAGGTGTAGGGACTTGCATGGTGGAAGCAAGAACCCAAGAATCACCCGCTTCAGTTGAGTGTCCACCAGAACCTGAACCTGAAAAGGAGAGTACACATTACCAGGAGGAGCCAATAATTACATCTACTCTTGTAGAACCTCCAGGTATTCTTCAGCACGATCAGGTAGGTATTCCTCCTATTTCTTTTGAAAATTGCATAGAGGTACTCCAAACTGATTTTATTGTTTGTGATACACTTATGGATGCATCTTATGTAGAGCTGGAGTGTGAGAAATTCATTGAGGTACCTAATGTTAAAGTTGTTGAGCGTAAAGCATGTTGTGATACATCTCATATAAATGCTGATTGTGAAAAATTCTTGGAGGTGCCTAAAATTAATGTTGTTTGTTGTGATGAATTTATTGACACATCTTCTGTAGAAATTTTTTGTGAAAAATCTGTAGAGGCACCTAAAATTGATACTGTTCATTGTGGTGAATGTTTGGATACACCTAGTGGTGAGTTTGCTTGTTGTGATGATATTTTTGATACATCATTTGTGGAAAATAATTGTGGAAATTGCATAGAGGTACCAAATGTTGATTTTATTGGCTGTGACACATTTCTTGATATACCTTATGTAGAAACTGCTTGTGAAAATTCCATTGAGGTACCTAGTGTTGATGTTATTTGTTCTGATGAATTACTGGACACATCTTATGCAGATATTGACGGTGAAAAATTAATAGAGGTACCCAAGATAGATTTCATTGGATGTGATGCATACCTCGATTCTTTTTACATGAAGACTGATGATATTACACTTCCTTCTTACCCTGCACGGTTGAGAGAGGTATTACATGATTTTGCAGGGTCCAGAAGATTTCTGGAGTGGGTGCTCCATCTGAACAGACTTCAACCTCCTGGAAGGACTTCCAAAAAGCATCAAGAGGGAGGAGTTGCTTTTATTTTGACTAGTAGCACTCACCCTCTAAAGTGGATCTTGCACCTTAATCGCCTTCGGCCACCTGAACATTTTTCTGTGAAGTTTAAGTGTGGGAGAGCAATGCACTATGACATCGATCACGTGAGGAATGCTCTCTCGACCACCCAAACTCCACTGCTACCGGGATGGATGCTACTCCTTAACCGCCTCCAGCTGCTAGGAATAAAGGGGAGTTTGTTCATTTTCTTATTTTTCTTTATGTTTATACTCGCATGTTCGTTTGCTTTTATACTTTGCATTCATACTTTGTTTTCTCATTCTGCATTTCGTTTGGTTTTGAATAAATCTTGTTTGATTTCGAGTTGTATCTCCTTACATGTTCCTTTATTATGCTTTGAGAATCATAAAAGATGGTTAAGTCTGATTATTGAGTTTTGGTTTCCTTGGTATGCTTGAGAACATTAATTGCATTTAGTCATTTGTTGTGGTGATAGACTCTATCTTGTTAGATTAAGCATGACATTTTATTGTTCACCTAGTGAGGATATTGTCATGCCTATCCTTAATCCTCTTATGTGTGATAGCATTTTTGATACTTGACACTCTAGAACTTGCTTTGATTCTTTTTGAAATTACAATAGCATAAGCTTATATGAATGTGATGGAGGCAACCTTTCTTGTTGATCTCTTAGTTTTCCCTCTACTTTGCTACTGTTACTAGTGAGCGTTTCACCTATTACCTTCATGTTTCATTGTCTCTCAGATCCTCTCATTGTCACTATATTCTCACTATCATATCTTTGTTAGCTTATTCTTTCCTTGAGCATTCGATGAAAGCATGGGGTGATTGCATGATAAGTACATTTGTATTAGCCTCTATTATTGTAAGTTTGAGATATATCATGCTTTGTTACATATTTAGTAGTTTTCGCAAGACGCTCAAGTTTTAAGTGTGGGGGGAGACAAGTGTGTATGAACGGATGCTAGTGAAAAAAAAAAGTGAAAAAAAGAAAGAAAATCTCTCTATGTGAAAAAAAGAAGAGAGATAGAAAAAAATAATAAAGATGAAAAAAAGTGAAAAAAAGAAAAGAATGGAAAAAATCTCTCTATGAAAAAAAAATCCTCAAGCATTGGGGATTTTTGTTAGTGATGAACAAGAGGGGATATTTTCATAAAAGAATTTTTGATGTATATACTCATTTGATATCTTTATTAGAGAATCTCAAGAGTGAAGTTGTTGATACATGCATGCATTTTTAGAAGTATTATAAGTGATTGTTGTGTATTGTATTGAGAATGTGCAAGGAGAATTTTGAGTGTTGGAGGTTTGATTGAGTTATTTATTTTGGCCTATTGTTTGATTGTATACATCATGTTAATTACCCCAATGCTCTCATATTCTCTTTGATCTTCTTTCATGCTCTCTATGATCTTCTTTGTTATCTACCATTCTTGTTTTCTTGTAGCACTTGGTTTCATTATTATTCATTAAAAACCCTCTTGATTTGTGTACTTATGTTATAGTAGTGGAGAAGTAGAAGATAAGCAAGCATATAGTAGTGCAATGTCATGAATGTTTTGAGAGAACTCCACTTCCATATTTATTATTTTTGTGAGCATCAGTGCATATATCCATCTTGTGAGGTTTTTGTCATGCTTAGTTTATTCAAGTTGATGAAATTACCATGTTTTTGACTTATGTGAGATTTGGAACCATAAATACATGGATTCTTGAGACTTGATGATCCTAAGTAACCTTCTTTTATTATTTCTTTAAGTATTGATAGGGGATGTAATGTTTGGGAGATATTTTGTTTTCTTTGAGTTTTATTTACTTGCCCGAGACGTGCAAGCATTAAGTGTGGGGGAGTTGATAACCACCATTTTTGCTTATTATTTTAGGCTCTTAAATCCATGTTTGATCCACATTTTATATGCTTAAGTTTGCAATTATATTAGGTTTTATGTATTTCCCTTATTTTGGCATTTAATTCAAATCATTATATATTTGGGATATTTTTGGCACTAAATTTAAATATCATTTTGTAGGCTTCAAATGATCATGGACCTAGATCAAATCGGGTCAGACTTGAGTTAGCATTGGATCCAAATCAAAGGGATCAAGCATCGGATTAATAAGAGCCGTCCATTCTAGAGAACGGCAAGATCTGGACCATCTGCCACTGATCTGGTTAATCCGAGCTGGGGACAGGTATATTAGAACCATTGATTGGGATCTGTGAAGTTTGGTTCAGATCTGAAAAGATCTGACCGTTGGATGAAGCCAAATTGATCTCAGCCGTCTGTTGCTTCCATCATCATATGGCTGAACCAATGGTTTGGCTGAACCATTGACTGGACTAAACCCAATTTCTGGCTGGGCCGAATGAACCAAGGACTGCTGGACTGAGCTGTGGTCGAACCCAAGATTAAAGCTGAACCCAAGTTTGGATTGAATTCAAGCTGGACCGAACCCAAACTGGACCGAACCAACTGCTGAGCTGATTTGGCTAAATCAAGACTGAACCCAACATTTGACTGAACTAGGGCCGAATCTGGCTGAACCCATTTGCTGAAGCTGATTCAACCCAAGGCTGACTGAACACAAGCCGTTGAGCCAAACAAAAGGGACAAGCACAGCTAGGGCACGACATCATCTCGACACTCCATCTTCTCCACAGGCGAGAGCGATCGGGGAGAGGCGGTTGCAGACGAGGGGTTCCCGTCTCAATCCATCTTCTCTACCTTCACCGCCGGCAATTTTCCTCCCACTTCATCGCCGCCGGCCGGAGCTTCGATCGATCGCAGTTTGAGGGGTTCCCGACTCGGTCCGATCAACTCCATCCGCTTTCCACTTCATCGCCGCCGACCGACAGCTTTCTCTCGAGTTTGAGGGGTTCCCGACTCGATCATAGCTTTCATCCATATCACCACCGCAGAGCTAGGGCCCAAGGGTTCCGAGCCCTAGTCAACTCCACCGCCGCAGTTCTTCCTCTACAACCGCATTCGGCAGCATTTTCTTACTTTTAGACAACAGATTTCATCTTTGTTCTTCTTCCTTCATAACTTTCCTTTACAGCAGTTCAATTCCCAGTAGTTTTTTTCCTTCATAGTTCATCAGATCCAGCAGCTTCTTTCATGCGTTTTCTTCCTTCCATTTCAGTAGCTCTTCACAGCAGCAATTTTTCCTTCATCAGCAATCCGAGTTCTTCACAGCATTTTCCAAAGTTCTTCTTCTCAGTCGGTTCCTCACAGCAGATCCAACGAATTTCAGCAGAGATTTCATTTACAGTAGTTCATCCAATTCATCAGCTATTCCTTTTCAGCAGCATCCGGCCAGCAACAGTTTTTCTCCTTCACAGCTGATTCGGCAGCAATTCTGTTTGATCAGTCTCGATAATTTGAGTAGTTATGTTTTGCTTGTTGATTTTCGAATTTGGATGTTGATTCTTGTAGCAAGTTTGATCTTCCATGTGTTAGAATGACATACACCCATTTTATCTTAATACATGCTCACCATGTGTTTGAGGAATTGTCTCTTTCATTAGTGGATTCTAGTTTGAATTTTTTCTTATCGTAGATGCTTGTAATGTCTCATTAGTTTAATTGCTTTATGTTCTCTTATAGTTGTCTTTCAGTTTGATGCAATTAGGTTAGGTTTCATTTATGTTCAGTTTCCTGAATGTCTTACCTTATGTTTCTTTTAATTCTCTTGCAAGTATAGTTTAGTGAGGTTAGATTATTACCTGCATTGTCTTTTACTTCGTAGACATAACACTTAAATCCAAACCCCAGTTTGATATCAAAAATCCAAAAGCTATAAAATGCGATTCTGAGAATTATCATGTACCAACTACATTCGTTGGGAGACGACTCGAGTTACTCTATGCTACATTAGTTTAGAGGAATTCGGTACTTAAATTGTATTTGAAACCGTGACACGACTGAAGCGGTTACCACAATCTAGGTGTCCTAGGTTTTGAAATTTGAGCAAAGGTTTAAGTTAGGTTTATTGTTGTCTTTGATATGCATTGTGAGTGTGCAAGATACAGGAACAATAAGGAAAGTCCAAGTGGGATCTTGGCAAAGGAAGACCCGACAACAAGGACCGAGGCTGAAGAAAGCTCCAGAAGGCAAGTCGTGAAGGATAGAGAGTCATCCGAGAGATGCAAGGCTGATGGAGGAGGCTAGAATTCTAAATATAAGTTGGTCAGACGAGGACGAGTGCAGAGTGATTGTACTCGAAGCTGAAATCCTAAGTTTAGGGTATGGGTAGTCGACTGCTACTAGGATCAGTCGACTGGTAGAGGTCACAGAAAGATCAGTCGACTGATCTTTCAATGCAGTCGACTGGGAGAAGCTAAATTCGAGCATTGGGTTGTAACGTTCGAATTCGACAGTTGACAGTCGATTCGTGTTGGCACCAGTCGAATGGTAATGACTGGATCAGGAACGATCTCTATCTAAGAGAGCTCGGTTTGGCTGAGCAATGGTTGACGAAAAGAAGCTTAGTTAAAGCTTATTAGTAGTCTATAAGTGCTCAGGTGTGCTTGCGAGTTTGTGGTGAGGTTTCTTCACCCACAAGGATCTACACGAGCTAGCCAGAGGCTTTCTGGGGAGTCATCTGTTAGTAAGAGCCCTAGATCCAATTATGTGATGATTGACTAGGGACATCTTATATCATATTCTATCATTAATAAAGGCATGTTTGGTTATTATACTTACTTTGTATTTGTGCCAAATAACTAAGTATAATAATGTCCTTGGGTAGTAGGTTTTTATCTATATTATATCGATTGGTTGAATCGATAGTGAGATGATGTAGAGAACACTACTCTAAACCATTCCTAGTCAAGTACTAGTATTCAAAGACAATATTAATGCATGGAGACTAGCATGTAGGTCAACTGATGACTTGAGCTCACAAGTCATGGATATGTGATATCAAGTTGACACATGGGTATACATTGGAGAATGTGTACTGAATTGACCCGCCATGAGAAAGTTTCATAAATTGTCATATAAGTGTCTTAAACTTTCTCATGTGACTATTAGTATGAATAGTCCTTAGACCTGAAGTCACTACGCTTCAAACGCCACCCGTAATAGGGTGGACTATAAAGGCGATCACTGGGTATGTAATGAATTATGCGGAGGGATGTGAGTGATGTAGATGTGATCTATCCCTCCCATATGACGGGAGTGATATATGTGGGCCCCTTGATCGAGTAGGACTACTAAAATGCATGGTCATGCTCAAATGAGTCAATATGAGATATTGAGCTTATTTGTTTGAGTAAGTCTACTCGGGGATCAAGAAACACAAAAATTGATCGAGGATGACACGGTCTATGCCTCATTGGTCAATCTAGATATCAAGGATAGAAGGACAAGGTCATACATTATCATAATCGCGGAGGTTTAGTCGGATCTCGACTTTTCTTGTTACTTGGGTAGTAATGATGCATTGCTAGATGTCACTCGTTGCTTATGTGTCTAAAGCGTTTAGGCGCATTGCCAACGTCACGAGAACCTATTGGGTCACACACTAAGGACATGATGCTTCGGGAGCCCGAGTTGGGAACTCGGGAGATCTGAGCCCGAGTTGGGAACTCGGGAGATATGATCGGGAGCCCGAGTTGGGAACTCGGGAGATCTGATCGGGAGCTCGAGTTGGGAACTCGGGAACTTGGGTCGGGAGTTCGCACTCAGCAGACTGGGTCAGGAGCTCGGCACTCGGCAGACTGGATTGGGAGCTCGGCAGACTGGGTTGGGAGTTCGGCACTCGACAGACTGGGTTGGGAGCTCGGCGACTTGCTCGGCAGACTTAGTCGGGAGCTGGGGGACTTGGTCGGGAGACCTGGTCGGAAGCCGAGAGGCCCGGTCGGAATTGCAGGGGAATTCGTTAAAGTGTTTAATGAAGGAAAGAGAAAAGTCTCTCTTCATTGGATGAAGAGAAGGTGAAGAGTCACATGAAAAGATGTGCTCTTTATTGGCTTTAATGAAGGGAAGTCAAAGAGACAAAAGACTCTTCATATTCATGGGATGAATATAAAAGAGGTCTAGTCATTTTGAATGGAGGGTGTGTGCTTTTCTTCTTCCCTTCCTCTCTTCTTCCCTTTCTCCCTCTTGGCCGAACCCCCTTTGAGGTTCTTGGTGGTCTTGTGAACTACCTCAAGTTGCTAGCACAACTAAGGTAGTTCTTCCCGAAGTTGAGAGATTGTGTCTGTGTGGATACGAATAGAGGCACGAACACTTGAACGTGTAAGAGATCCGACGCATCTTGGACGAGCGGGATAAGCAAAGGGCACGCTCCAAAGGTATACACATTAGATAGATCTATTAGATAGATGAACATTGTATGAGTTTTCTTTCGCATGGATTGCTCGAGGGTTCTTGTTTCCGCTGCGTTTTGTGTTTTTGTGCCGGGAGAACCCAACACATCCACCGACGGATCGGAATCATCCACCTTACGACAGCGTGGAGTAGAAGCTCTATCTCCGAACCACGTAAATTGGTTTGTGTTCTTCCTTGTTAGTTTTAGTTTATAGTGTATTCCGTTGCACACTAACAATTGTAGGAAGAACGAGTGAACAAGTGGGTGATCGGCTATTCACCCCCCTCTAGCCATACGATCAAGTCCCAACACAATATACAATCGAACAATATCTCCCCTATACGACGGATAATATGGAACATTTTGTTGGGGCAATCGCCCAAGTATGATCAGAGGATCATGAGTTTTGATGTGTGTGTCAATATGAGTAAGTTAGGGTTTGTTGTTGGTCTAATATGTGTATGTGAGTGTGCAGGTTTTCAGGTACACATAGACTTGGTTGGATGTCTTCAGGTGAAGGGTGGCATGGAGGCAAGCCGTGGGCTTGTGTGCGCATCCGAGGACCATGGGCAAGGCAGGGACGATGAGCTGAGGGAAGCGGACTTCGAGGCGTACGTGAAGGATGGCATGGAGGCAAGCCGCGAGCTTGTGTGCGTATCTGAGGGACGAGGGTCAAAGTCGAAGAGGGCTTGAAGGCGACAGATCGAGGCTGCTGGAGCAGAGACGATGAGCCGAGGGACGCGGACTTCGAGGCATACTTGAAGGATGGCATGAAGGCAAGCCGAGGGCTTACGTGCGCATCTGAGGGACGGGAGCCGAAGATGAAGAGGGTGTGAAGGCAACAGATCAAGACTGTTGTTTGAAGAGTCAACCTGGTCGTGAGGGTCCGAGTGTGAGTGTTTGTACTCGGGAACTAAGCCGGGAGGGTTCGAGTGCGGAGAGAAATGTACTCGGGAAGAGAAACCCTAGACTTAGGGGAGGACCAGTCGACTGCTCCACGGGCAGTCGACTGGTGTGGCCAGAATTCGAAAGGTCAGGGGACAAATTTCGAATTCCCGTGAGGCCAGTCGACTGATAACGGTCACATTTCAGCTCGAGCTCTATTTAAGGGAGCTCATTTCAAGTTGTTTACCCCTGGCGAAACCTGCTTCGATAGAGCTGGTTAGTAGCCTATTGTGCTCGGGTAGTGTCCAGAAGTTGTGGTGAGGTTTCTCCACCCACAAGAGCTACGAGATCTAGCCGAGGTACTCCGGGGAATCATCCACAGAAGGATTAGGGATCGTCCACCTTACGGCTGTCGTGGAGTAGGAGCATCATCTCTGAACCACGTACATCAGTCTGTCGTTCTTATTCGTTTGTTTTTGTTTTTGTTTAGTATATTCTGCTTGCGCACTAACGATTGTAGGAAGAAAATCGAAAGAAGCTATTCAACCCCCCTCTAGCTTGACGGTCACAATCTATCAAGTGGTATCAGAGCGAATGCCCGCTCTTGTTGGAATAACCGTCAAAAGAGCATAAGCTAGAGGAAATGATGATGGAAGACAAGTTGGGTGACGATATCAACATTCCACCTCCTTATGAGCATGAAGATTTTGACTATTGGAGGACAAGAATGAAGACTTGGTTTGGAATGGATTGGGAGTGCATGGTGGTGCTAGAGGAACCATTTGAAATTCCTAAGGATAAGCATAGGAAAAAGCTTCGACCTAGATATTGGACCAAGGAGCAACAAGCCCAATCTAAGGCAAATGAGAAGGTAATTGGTATATTAATTAATACTTTGCCTAATAATGTTTTGAGTGGTGTATGTGAATATAAAAATGAATATGAGTTGTGGAACAAGTTGAAATAATTTCATGAGAACCCTACACAAGCTCAAACTGTAGAAGAGCCCAAAGAAATAAATTCAATGGTCCAAGAGGGGGAAAGGAAGAAGAATTGTTCATCTCATCAAGTGAAGTGGAAGAAGAAAGTGAGAGGTCATCTACTTCATCAAGGGAAGAAGAAGAGGTCTCAACTTCAAGAATTGAGGGGGAGAAGAGACCCATTTCAATACCGGAGCTAGAAGAAGCTCCTACCTCCACCAAAGCAAGGACTAAAGACCACATCATATGTTTGGATGCAACAAGAAGGGACACTACAAGGACAAGTGTCCACTAGGTAAAAAGGAGGTAAACCCTAAACTCGGGTCCATTCATTTAAAATCTAATGTGGGTTGTAGGGAAAAGAAAGAAAAGAAGCACGTTAGGTACTACACTTGTGGAGAGCTAGGACAGTACCACACCTAATGTCCAAGAAAAGGAGAGCTCAAGAAAATGAGCATTTAAGAAGATGGGGAAAAGAGGAAAAGAAGAGTAGTTCACATCAAGGGGGAGCTACAAGGATAAGGGAGGTAATCCCTAAATTTACGTATGCTTCAAATGTTTTTATGAGTACTAGAAATATTAATGATTGCTTGCCTATTCATAATTTTGATTTTAAATTCATGATAAAAATAGAAATAACATTGCGTGCCAAAATTCTAAAGAATCCATGGTTCATGATAAATCTAGGGCTTTTAGACCTAAGGACCAAGGCATTAACCCTAAGAACGGGAGACACATGCCTAGAAAAATTGGTAGATCTAGGAATGATCAAAATCGTGATGGTGATATTAAGGTTAGGAACCTAGAGAAAGAAAATCAAGCTTTGAGGGCAAAGCTTGATAAGTTAGAAAAGAATCTAGATAAACTCATTAGGGGAATCCATGGGATTAAGCATGATACCAAATGATCAACGCCTTAGAAATGGTAGACTGAGACTAGGATACCAATCTAGGGGGTCAAATGTTAGTAAAAAGGCATATTCGAGGATGTCATATGATTATAGCAAAGGAAAGACCAAAAATGGCAAGGAAAATCCATTTAAAGGGGAGAAGGATAACTTGACTAAGAAAAAGGTATACAAGGTCAAGAGAGTGAGAGTTGAAGGTCAAGAAGCACCGAAGGTACACCGGTGTGGTCTTGCCTTTGTAAATGAGTCATCTTGGGAGGTGACTGTTGGTGCAGAATGCACCCAAGTCAAACCTGAGTTTTGATAATGACAACATAGGTCAAAAGTTAAGTCTTACTTGTTTTCTAACAAGTTACTCGAGTGTGCAGGAAAAGCCCTAGCGAAGGACTGCTAGGCACTGGCGAAGGAATGCCAGGGAAATAAGCCCTAGCAATGGACCGCTAGGCACTGGCGAAGGAATGCCAGAGTCAAAAGCCCTAGCGAAGGACTGCTAGGTGCCAGGCGAAGGACAGTCTGGGACTGAAGCCCTAGCGAAGGAATGCTAGGCACCGAGCGAAGGACAGCTCGGCATCCAAAACCTGACAAAGGACCGTCAAGCAAAAGTCCAACCAGAGGAACGGTTGGCATCAGGTAAATTCTCCCGAGAGGAGTAGGTGAGGACGCGTTCCCCGTCGAGGGAACAGTAGGCGTCGGTTCGACCTAGGGCTCCATTTTGGAGACCAAAGTCAGAACCAAGACAGTTAAGGCTGTATAATCTAATATTTTATTTTTTTTATTGTGTTTTGGACTAACCCTGGATGCAGGACCGAAGGAAAGTGTGTCTGCAGCTCAGAAAGCCTCAAAGGAATGAGGCAACAGCTGACCAGGGCGCCCGGAGTGTCCCGGGCGCCCCCAAGGTGAACACAAAACACAAGAAAGCAAGATCGGCTTTGACAGTACATCCTGCGGGCGCCCCCGTGCTCCCGGGCGCCCCCATGCGCATGCATCGATCCAGAAGCCAAGCGAAGCCAAAGGATAGAGTTTGACCCGGTCAACCCGGGCGCCCCGAGCGTTCCGGGCGCCCCGGTCAAAGCGGATCCAGAGGATAGACGCTGACCGAGAGCTCTGCAGATCAAAGGTCACGTGGGGGGCGCCCCCGACATCCTGGGCGCCCCCAGGCCCTATATAAAGGGCCCTCGACCAAGGCTTCCAAGCATCCGTTCTCTCAACGCCCCAAAGATCTTCTACGCTCGTGCCTTGCTCCGGAAACACTCCAACTCGAGCCGACGACGTCTCGCTGCCCCGAAAGAGTCAATCCACTCCGGACGTCGGTAACGAAGATCGAATTTTTTATTATTATTGTTAGTGCACTTATTTGTAATAAATTATTGTAAACTATTTTGCGCGTATATAGAATTGCCCAATGTAAACGGTTAACGACCGTGGGCCTTGGAGTAGGAGTCGACACAGGCTCCGAACCAAGTAAATCGACTGTGTCTTTGTGCTGTGATTGTTTTTATTTTATTTCCGCTGCGTACGTGCTCTTTACGAAAATTCGAACGATTTCCGATATTCACCCCCCCTCTATCGGTTTTCTCGATCCAACAAGTGGTATCAGAGCGGGGTTATTCAAACTTGGTGCAACCACCAGTTTGAAAAAAAAATTTCAGATTTTTTTTCTCTTTTTATTATTCAATTTTTTTTCTTTATTATCCTTATCCCGCACTACTAATCCAAGACCAAGTCTTGGGACATTTCCTTGTTAGTTTTCTTTTACAAAACAAATGGCCATGCAAGAGGGATTTAGCACCGCTAGACCTCCACTCTTCAGTGGAGAAGACTTTTCTTACTGGAAAAGTCGTATGGAGGCCCACCTGAAAACTCAGGTGGACATGTGGATCATTATCCAGTCCGGTCTGGAGATCCCCTGAAATGCCGAAGGACTTCCTCAGAGCTACTCTGAATGGGACAACGCCCTAAAGCGAAAGATAGAAGCCGACGCAAAAGCTACTCAGACTCTTCAATGCGGATTGACAAAAGAGGAGCTGAACCGCGTGGGCCCCTTCAACAGTGCAAAGGAGCTATGGACAAAACTGATCGAGCTGCACGAAGGGACTTCAGATACTCGGATCAGTAAGAGGGATCTGCTACTCAACAAACTCTACACCATCAAAATAGCCGACAACGAAACAACAGCTCAGCTCCACGCACGAATCCAAGAGGTAATGAACGGTCTTCACACAATAGGTCACAAGGTTGAAAACCGTGACCTAATAAGGTATGCCTTAAACGCTTTCCCTAGAAACACCTTGTGGGCATCTATGGTAGATGCATACAAGGTCTCAAGGAATCTTTCGAAAATAAAATTAGATGAATTATTTTCTGAACTAGAACTGCACGAACAAACTAACACCAATATGGTCGAGAAAGGTATTGCTTTCGTTGCAGGTAAAACTCTAAGGACAACGAAGAAGAAGCCTGAACCTCAACCCAAGTCTAACTCAGACTCAGAAGATGGAGAAGGAGATCAAACGAAGCTGGTCCGACTAGCCTGAAGTTACTACAAGGAACTGAAGAACCGAACCAACAAATGGAAAATCATTCGAAGAAAGGACGAACCAGCTGAACCCGCAAATGACAAAAGCAAGCCCAACGTAACCTGCTACGAGTGCAAGAAGAAGGGCCACTACAAGAAAGAATGTCCAAACTTAAAGGAAATTAAAAAGACAAGAAGAAAGAAGGCGCTCCAAGCAACCTGGGACGAGTCTTCCTCAGAAGAAGAAGAAGAAGCACCCCAATCAACCCTACTAGCTCTGATCGCCTCAGAAAAAGTCGAGTCTGAGTCAGAATCAGAACAGGACGACGGCGAGCTGACATTTATAGAAGACGGCGAAATTAAGGTAACTGGTTTTAATAGATGTCAATTAACTGAATTAATTTCATTTCTTTCTCGAGATTTGGCAAAAGCCAAACTCTGGGTCGAATCCCTCCGACAGGAAGTAAAACTCCTGAAAGAGGGAGCTGACTCTAAACCCTTAACCGAGAAGGTTCAGGAAGGAACTCCTACTCAAGTTGAAAAACTTGAAAAGGAAAACTCCTCCCTGAAAACTCAGGTTAAGGATCTTTGATCAGCTTTAGAACGATTTACATCTGGTTCCAAGGGTCTTGACATGATCCTTGGAAAATAGAAATCAGTTCTAAATCGATCCGGACTGGGCTATAGAACCAAATCCCGGTAAAGATCTTACTTTGCTGTACTAAATCAGTCCAGAGGTAAAATTCAGGCATGGGTACCTAAACTATGCCTGAACAAGCCAACTGGATCAAATCAGTATTGGATCCCCAAGGACAAGATTCACATCTTGCCCAACCATCACCGTGGCTTTAGTCCAGGGGGAGCCAAACTGAAAACTATATTTGTTGTTAGATAAGATATTTGCTTGCAATATGATTGTTTGCTTGTTTATTTAATTTATGCAATTTACCATGCTTAGACTTAGGCTAGTTTAAGGACTGAACAAACTTAGCTGAAACTTGACAACATAGTATTAGGTGGAGGTGAGATGATAGTACGTTAGGGAAGTCAATTTGGCGGAACTAACTAGCCGAAGCTACCGATCCAAAACCTAAACTAGTTAGACCAGAAATTTTTCAAAGAATAATTTTGAAAATGAAATTTCATTAAAAGGCTTTGTCAAGGAAAGGGTGGATGATCCCATAAGGCTACGGCCAAAGAAGGCCTAGTGCCTCGCCAAGACCTGGAAGCTAATTTTTGAAATTCAAATTCAAATTACTTTTTGTCAAATTCGAATCTAACACAAAATTTCAGTTATTTGTAGATTTAAACATCTTTTTAAATTGTTTTCAAAAATTAACTAAGTTTTCAAAAGTTAATTGTTTTCAAATTTAATTAAGTTTTCAAAATTTTAATTGTTCTCAAAATTAATCAAAAATTCTTTTAAAAATAATCTTACTAATCAAAACCTGTCTCACGAAACCTATAAGGCTAACGTGATTGAAAACCCTAGACTGGGTAAGACAGTAGGATTAAGACTCAATTGGAAATTATTTTTTATTTTTATTTTTTATAGGATGAGATAATCAAACTATGGTCAACATAGTCAAACCATGGTCAAAGCAGTCAAACCATGGTCAAAATAGTCAAACCAAGGTAAATGTAGGCAAAGCATGATTAACACGGTCAAACCACAGTCAAAACAGTCAAATTAATTCCAACCTTGGTCAAATCGATTAAACCATAGTTAAATAATGACAAGACAAATTTTTATCTTTACATAACCTTGACCAGGGCGCCCGGAACCATGCGGGCGCCCCCATCAACTCCAATGCAGCAAAAGCTGCAAAGCTCTCTGTTGAGGGCGCCCGGGCTGTCCCGGACGCCCCCAACAGCCAAAAGCATCTGCCCTTGGCAGTCATGCTGACCGGGGCGCCCGGAACCTCCTGGGCGCCCCCATGGGTTTGCCTATATAAGGCACCCGAATTCCGCTTCTCTTCCACACTAAAATCAACCTCCTTCTTCACTTCTTTCTCTTCAAGAAGACCTTGCAAGTCCTCTTCCTCAACTATGCCTCCCCGAGCCGTCCGGTATAATTTTTATTTATTGCATTTAAATTTATTTTCTTATGCAATATCTTTAATTCTTCCTTTAATTTTCTTAACTTAGAAGACGCCGACCAAACCCGGCCAACCCCGGTGTCGAACCTAGTCCGGACCCTAGATTTCCTAACCTAGAGTTATGTAATAGGTTTGCACAAACAATCTACAAGCCTATTAAAACGAGTTATCTCAATAGGCACTTTTTTACCCAATCATGCCCTGTCGCCATGAACATCATCAACTTCTATCAATTAGACAATCTTGTCTTCTGCACGCATACCATTAATGAATCTTTATGCGCAGAATTTTATAATAATATAATTTGACAAGATAATCTTATGTTTCATACCACTGTCCAAGGGATTCCTTTGACTATAACCCCGACTTTATTGAACCGATTCCTAGGACTGCGACCCTCTCAGTCCACATTCTGCTGTTATCCTCCTAGGAACCCCCCATTTGATCCTCCCTACTCAGATATTACCCTAGATACCATTCACTCCTATTTCTATAGGGCAGACCTCCCAGCAAATAGACGCTTCCAAGCTGTTGAACTTCAGGCCCAGAACTATGCCTTGTATAGAGTTTTGGTCCGCTGTATCCTACCACTCTCCACCAGAGACCTAGGGACTATACGACCCTTTCATGCTTTCCTTCTTTATGCTCTAGTCCATCACCTTGACCTAGACATTGGACTTCATATATTTCATACCATTCTGCATGCGTCCAGTGTCACGACCCAGGGACGAGTGCGCACACCATATTGCCACATCATCACATCCCTCCTTCATCACCACGGTCGTGACATTACCGTTGGTGAAATTACCGCTATGACCGACTTTGACAAAATAGGATTTAGGAACTTTTCGTTAGCGGGTGTAGAGGTGTCGGCCACCGGGGTTCTTAGTTGGAGACGTCAGCAGGCCGGAGGGCCAATCGATTCAGACGAGGAGGTCGAGGTCGACATTGGAGACATAGCTGCAGCAGCCCAAGCACACATCGACGAGCCTGCTCCACCGACACTCTACCAGAGAGTGATGGATTTAGACACAAAGGTTCAAAGTCTCCGAGAGGAGGTCGAAGCCTACCACCTAGAGCAGATGGAAGCTCGTCGAGCCGATCGAGAAGTGGCTGATGCACGATTCATTGAGATGATGGCACGATTTGATGCATGGCAGCCTGGCCCGTCTGATCATCCCTGTCCTTCGTCTTAGATTCACTTAGTATTGTACCTATTTGACTGTCCCTACTCAGTAGGGTTGACTTGTGCTTGACTTATGACTGTGTTTAAACCTTGAGTACCTGCTTTATTATCTGTTGACCAGTTTATAAGTACTTGTTTTTTAGTTAGGATTGTGTTCTGTAGATTAGATTAACTTTTTTTGCTCTGCTTGGTTTAAAAATGTTTTTTCAGAATTTGAAAAACTGTCTTACTTAATTTCAAAATCAGATTTCATTTTCGACTTAGTTTTATTTTTATTTCAAAACTACCCCCTTTCAAAACTAGGGCCTTTTTCGAAAATGGACTTAGCCTAGGCCCTAACCCTAGAACTGCATGCACCTATAGACTTAGAAGCCAGTATCTCACAAGCACCTTAGGGTACTTTTGATTGATAACTTAGAAAGGGTTGAGATGCTTAGGTCTTTGCCTTAATTCAAGATGCTTTAAGTCAGTGCATCTGCAGTAATTGGGGCACTAAATACAACTTATATAGCAATCAAGTTAAGTGTCAAGCTTAGAAAATCTAACTTAAACAGAAACACTTAACTTGACTAACCCTAGCAAAAACTACTGTTTATAACAGTTAGTAAGTAGCTAATTGGGTTAGACAGGTCCCTACAGAGAAAATTGACTGAGTTAATTTAAGTCTAAATTAGAAATTGATTCTGTACAGCAAAATCTTACTTATTTCTTTTATGCAATCTTATTTTTGCTATACTTATCTGTTTTGATATATGGCAAAGGGGGAGAGATAGGAAAGGAGAGAGTAAATTTAAATTTACTCATTCAAAAAGTTTTCAAAAAAAAAGTGTTAAACATTTTCTTACTTAAGCTATTCTTAAAGCTTTCAAAATTTTTTTTGCTTTCAAAATTTTGCTAAGTATTCTAAGCCTTTCAAAATGTTCTTACTTAAGTTGTTCTTAAAGCTTTCAAAATCTTTACTCAAGCTTTCAAAATTTCTGCCCTTTCAAAATTTTCTTAATTAAAGCTTGTCAAAATTTTGATAAGTACTTTAAAGCTTAAGTTTGTCAAAACTGTATAAGCACAATGTTACAAAGAACTTAGGTTTTTTTAAGTACTTAAAGTTTTCCAAAATGCACTTTCTTAAGTACTTAAAGTTTTTCAAATGTACTTTATACTTAAGTTTTTCAGATATACTAAAGTGTTTCAAAGCCTACTAAGTACTTAAGCCTTTTAAATCCTACTAAGTACTTAAGCTAGTATTTTCAAAACTTTTGAGTACCTTAAAAACTTAAAAGACCTCAAAGTACTCAAAAATCATGCTTCAAAAACTTTCTCATGTACTTTTAACTTAAGATTTCTAAGTACCTAAAACTTAAGTTTTCAAAGTATAAGTAAAGATTTTTTTTAACCTCACGAAATTTTGAAAAATCAAGGGGGAGATTCCTTCCAGGGGGAGGGAACAAAATTTAACCTTTTTCATGCTTATTTAAACTTAACTTTTTGAACTAGGATTGCCATAAATCAAAAAGGGGGAGATTGTTGGTGTAGAATGCACCCAAGTCAAATCTGAGTTTTGATAATGGCAACATAGGTCAAAAGTTAAGTCTTACTTATTTTCTAACAAGTTACTCGAGTGTGCAGGAAAAGCCCTAGCGAAGGACTGCTAGGCACTGGCGAAGGAATGCCAGGGAAATAAGCCCTAGCAATGGACCGCTAGGCACTGGCGAAGGAATGCCAGAGTCAAAAGCCCTAGTGAAGGACTGCTAGGCGCCAGGCGAAGGACAGTCTGGGACTGAAGCCCTAGCGAAGGAATGCTAGGCACCGAGCGAAGGACAGCTCGGCATCCAAAACCTGACAAAGGACCGTTAGGCAAAAGTCCAACCAGAGGAACGGTTGACATCAGGTAAATTCTCCCGAGAGGAGTAGGTGAGGACGCGTTCCCCGTCGAGGGAACAGTAGGCGTCGGTTCGACCTAGGGCTCCATTTTGGAGACCAAAGTCAGAACCAAGACAGCTAAGGCTGTATAATCTAATATTTTATTTTTTTTATTGTGTTTTGGACTAACCCTGGATGCAGGTCCGAAGGAAAGTGTGTCTGCAGCTCAGAAAGCCTCAAAGGAATGAGGCAACAGCTGACCAGGGCGGCCGGAGTGTCCCGGGCGCCTCCAAGGTGAACACAAAACACAAGAAAGCAAGATCGGCTTCGACAGTACATCCAGCGGGTACCCCCGTGCTCCCGGGCGCCCCCATGCGCATGCATCGATCCAGAAGCCAAGCGAAGCCAAAGGATAGAGTTTGACCCGGTCAACCCGGGCGCCCCGAGCGCTCCGGGCGCCCCGGTCAAAGCGGATCCAGAGGATAGACGCTGACCGAGAGCTCTGCGGATCAAAGGCCACGTGGGGGGCACCCCCGACATCCCGGGCGCCCCCAGGCCCTATATAAAGGGCCCTCGACCAAGGCTTCCAAGCATCTGTTCTCTGAACGCCCCAAAGATCTTCTACGCTCGTGCCTTGCTCCGGAAACACTCCAACTCGAGCCGACGATGTCCCGCTGCCCCGAAAGAGTCAATCCACTCCGGACGTCGGTAACGAAGATCGAATTTTTTATTATTATTGTTAGTGCACTTATTTGTAATAAATTATTGTAAACTGTTTTGCGCGTATATAGAATTGCCCAAAGTAAACGGTCAACGACCGTGGGCCTTGGAGTAGGAGTCGACACAGGCTCCGAACCAAGTAAATCGATTGTGTCTTTGTGCTGTGATTGTTTTTATTTTATTTCCGCTGCGTACGCGCTCTTTACGAAAATCCGAACGATTTCCGATATTCACCCCCCCTCTATCGGTTTTCTCGATCCAACAATGACTAGGGCGAGGAGCTCAAGGGAGAGCTCTAGAGGTCAAAATGGGATCTATGGTCAATGGATCTCAAGAGAATTTCTTCAAGAAGATTAGATGGATTTAGGGATGTGCCAAAGGATTTGGAAGACTCATTTGAGTCTTAATCCTAGGGAATTGGTACATTAATAGGAAACCTATGGATTAAAAGATGAAATGGGATCATATTATGTGAAAATTGGTTTTTAGTGGGTAGATGTCATATAACTCAGTACTAGAAATGTATTGTGATTAAGTATGAAAAGATACATCAAGGAGAGGTCAAAACTAGAACTTTTGGTTAAGTTTTAATGGCACAATTTAGGTAGTTGTGAATTTCATTCCAATCTTGAGATCCGGAATAGATTTACTTGAAAATATATTTTTCACAAGTAAACATAGGCTACACAAATTTCTCCACGAAATTTCAAATTTTTGGAGGTTTGTGGAATTAACTACACATTTCTGAAATTCGGACTGAAAAACTGGGAATTCACAGTTATCAGTCGACTGCAACCAGGGCAGTCGACTGAACTCTTGGGTCAGTTTTTCAGTCGACTGCCATGGGGCAGTCAACTGATATGTGGGATTTTTAAAAGAAAAGGTCGTGTGAGGGTGGCCGAACCTAGGGTTTTCGGCGCCACCCCCTACGAGCCTTCGTCTCCCTCGACCTCCCCTCTTGTCCTAAAGCCTCCCCAAGTCCTCAAATCATCTTCCTAGCCTCCCTCTACCTCGGATCTAAAACCTAGGGCTAGGAAAATCTCTTTTTTGAGTCAACCCTCACCAACATTCATCATAGAACGCCCCAAGAAATAGTAACTATTTGTGTAGTTTATTTTTCCATTTAGTTCATGGTTTGGAACTAATTTATCTCATTTTGCATGTTTTTTCTTATTTTCTTTCTTTATGGGGTGGTTTTGGTACATGCATGAGTACATTACATGTTAGAATGGCACAAAAGAGGAAAGTAGGTGAGGGGTCATCCCATCAAGGGTGTATGGATCCTGACGGTTCAGTTCCGAGGCTTGCCGATGGAAATTTACTGATACTGAGTTTGCAGTCATGAATTGTTGGTATTTGAACCAATCATATTTTTAAGAAAAAGCCCCCCACATCATTGAGATGATTACCTACTTTGGGCTAGAGCGGGCGGTCTACTGTCAACATTATATTAATGTTGACATGTGCAAGGAATTCTACGCCAACCTTCTATGCATTGATTTTGATAATAAGGTTTATGAGTCTCTGTAGGCGGTGTTACCATTCCCTTTTCCCCTGCAGACTTAGGAGAGTTTTTAGGATGTAGGGAGTCTAATAGTGAGTTCATTTGTTTCCCAAAGGTCATTGAGCCTTTCACTTTTCCAAATGTTACTATTGATCAGATCCACCGACATTATTTTGATAGACCTCGATGTACTCGGGGTCGTATCTTTGAAGCTAAGCGAATGAGCCCTACCAGTAATGTTTTGTATAAAGTTGTTTTAGATTGCATCTTGTCGATTGTCACCAAAGGGCGGTCGAGGATTCGACTTCCCCACTTGGTGATGATGTACGCCCTGGAGAGAAGGTTGGACATTAACATTGCATTGCATATCTTTACATCCATTGTCCATTTCTCCCATGGTGTCAGTAAGAAACTTTACATGCCATTTTGTCAGATCTTGACTGAGCTTTTCAAGTCCAAGGGGATCATCACCAATAGAGGTCAGAGGAATAATTTGTCTAAGGATTATGATCAGATTGGCTCTAGGCAGCTCTCCCTGGCAGGACTTGAGTGTCAGCAGGGGGTGTGGGTTTGGCGCCAACATCCTGATTTGTCAAGCTCAGATGATGAGGAGGTTGCGGCTGCAGGGATTTCAGAGGAGAGGTTCTCCAGGCTGGAGGCAGAGGTTCACGGCCTCCAAGAGGACTTTCACGGTTTTCAGCAACAACAGGTGGGGTTTCAGCAGGTGCAGACTGCTATTCAGGTGGAGGTCCATGGGCTCACCGAGACCTTTCAGAGGTTTCAGCTGCGGCAGGACGAGATATACGACATGATGCAGCAGTTGCACCTCATGTATCAGGCCCCTCCTCCTCCTCCAGGCGACAAGATGTAATTAGTTTGAGTTTATGGTTTTAGTGTTGAGAGTGTTTTGCTTGGATTTATATTTTATCTCTCAAACACTTCCTTTGGCATTGTAAGGCTTAATTACTTTAGGGCTTTCACCCTTGTGCTACGTTTATGTTTTACTTTGAATTATGTATGAACCTTTGAATTCATATTTTATATTGCTTCTATTTCAGTTCATGATGTGATGATTGAAATAATGTTTTATTGATGTCATGAAATGTAAGACAATTTGATAAGTGCATGTTTATCTAAAGGTTGAGATAAAAGGGGGGAGGTCCTATCATATTGGGAATATATAAGGAAAAGGGGGAAGTTGAGGGCAATTCTATGTGTAAAATGGTAATGGATGATTTTGGCAAACACATGGAATCATATATAGACTTGAGAGTTGATACAAATTGATACACTTTGAAATAATTGGAGTTTGTACCAAAAGTCAAGCATATTTGATATTTTTCACGAAACCATATTTTTCTAGGGTAGGTTATATTCTAACAAATATGGTTGCAAAATTTTATATTTTTTTGAATTTTGTAGAATTTTCTAGGGATTTCTGAATATTGGGCTGAAAATTCAGAAATGGCCTATATCAGTCGACTGCTCTGGGCCAGTCGACTGCCCCAAGGGCAGTCGACTGATATGGCTGTTTGGTGATTTCTGAGGGGTTTTTCAGAAATAAAGTGAGTTCTTTTTGACACTGGGGTTAGGATTTCTTGGGGCAATCTTTTTGATGGTGTCAAAGGGGGAGAACTTGTGGTGTTAAGTTAGGTTTTACTTGACGTGAGAAAACTTATGGTGTTAAGTTGGGTAGAGCTTAACTTGGTGTTGTGGGTAGAGAATTGAAAATTGGAAGAGGGCATAGGTTAAGGGGGAGGTTGCCTCTTGTTTGCTATGTTTTTAAATTTTAAATTGCTATTGTTGTTTTTGTTTACCTAACTTAAACATATTGTCACACATCAAAAAGGGGGAGATAGTTGGGGCAATCGGCCCAAGTATGATCGGGAGGATCATGAGTTTTGATATGTGTGTCAATATGAGTAAGTTAGGGTTTGTTGTTTGTCTAATATGTGTATGTGAGTGTGCAGGTTTGCAGGTACACATAAACTTGGTTGGATGTCTTCAGGTGAAGGGTGGCATGGAGGCAAGCCGTGGGCTTGTGTGCGCATCCGAGGGACCATGGGCAAGGCAGAGACGATGAGCTGAGGGAAGCGGACTTCGAGGCGTACGTGAAAGATGACATGGAGGCAAGCCGCGAGCTTGTGTGCGTATCTGAGGGACGAGGGCCAAAGTCGAAGAGGGCTTGAAGGCGACAGATCGAGACTGCTGGAGCAGAGACGATGAGCCGAGAGACGCGGACTTCGAGGCATACGTGAAGGATGACATGGAGGCAAGCCGAGGGCTTACGTGCACATCTGAGGGACGGGAGCCGAAGATGAAGAGGGTGTGAAGGCAACAGATCAAGACTGTTGTTTGAAGAGTCAACCTGGTCGTGAGGGTCCGAGTGTGAGTGTTTGTACTCGGGAACTAAGCCAGGAGAGTTCGAGTGCGGAGAGAAATGTACTCGGGAAGAGAAACCCTAGACTTAGGGGAGGACCAGTCGACTGCTCCACGGGCAGTCGACTGGTGTGGCCAGAATTTGAAAGGTCAGGGGACAAATTTCGAATTCCCATGAGGCCAGTCGATTGCCCCAGGAGCAATCAACTGGTGACGGTCACATTTCAGCTCGAGCTCTATTTAAGGGAGCTCGTTTCAAGCTGTTTACCCTTGGCGAAACCTGCTTGGATAGAGCTGGTTAGTAGCCTATTGTGCTCGGGTAGTGTGTAAAATACGGTGAATCGAAAATCCGAAATAGAAAATTTTTCGTGATTTTTCCGGATAGAGTCTAGGGTTTCCGACTCTACAGAAGGAGCCCAAGGGGCTTTATTGTAAAAACCTAAAACTTATCAAGGGTTTACGGGTAAACTCTTAGATTACGAAGAGGATAAATATCTAACCCTAGAAACTTGATAGGTATTACATTAATTAAGGAGGGTTAAATAGCTAAAACTTTAACCCTAAAGGTTGAATTGGAATTTGGAAGTGCTAAGGGACTTTTATGCAAAAAGCCCGTTCCTTATAAATCTTTTCGGTTCCCTCGTCGCATGCCGTGCCCTAGCCCGCAGCCAACGCCGTCCAAACCCGATCACCCCTCTTCTTCTCTTCTTATTGATTCCACGCCGGCGATTCTACCACTCCGCCGGAGATCATCACCGCAGCCTGGGCGCCGACGCCGCCCACGGTGTGAGACCAAGACTGGTGAGGTCGGCAAGGTGAGGGTTGAGGATACCCTCCCTTCAAAACGATGCCTCCCCCTCCCTTCGCGTGACCTAGCCGCAGGTGAAGCCCACGCCCGACTCCTTCCTTCTTCCTTTCCCACGCGCGTTCGCGTGCCTACCTCGATGTCGGCCTCTTGGCCCGAGCAGAAGTCCATCGACATTCAAATGATGGCGCCGGCGACTCATCGCTTTGCAACAATCCATGCTAGGTAAGGAATTGGATCTGGGTTGTTTTCCTGCTCCTTGCTACCATTAGTTCCTTGCCTTCGTTGATCTTGGATCTCGACCTCGTTGTGATCAGTTTGATGTGGATGAATGCGAACTGTGCATGCCTACTTGGTTCTGTTTCTGCAGGGAGAAGCTGAGGGACTTACTTGGATTCGGTTCTGAGCAGCTGAGGAGAGATTGACTCAAGGTGAGTTTCAATTGGAGATCCTACTTTGGAATTCGATTTGTTTGTGCACGTAGAGTTCTGGAATTTGATTGGATGAGTAGGTCATATGGTTCTAAATTCATTGCCACCTAAACCCTAGGATTTTTGGATATAGATTGATCAGTGAAGTTGGGTTGTGCCTTGTTGTAAATGGTAAGCTTGGAATATAATTTGAATATGTCAATTTTGTTTTATTGGTTGGCTTTGTAATAATGGTAGATGATGTCTTGTTTGGATCTTACTGTGGGTTAAGATGCTTTGGTTGTGGTTGGATTTTGGTTTTGGATTGAGTTGCATCTCTCAGTTTTCTTTGATTAAGCTTTAGTAGTTGATGAGATTTGTGATTTCTGAATCCTTGCAGAATTAGGGAGGATAAGTAAACTGAGCTTGATGTTGGAATTGATTAGGTTCTTCATTTGAATTAATTGCTACCTATGTTTCTCTTCTCTACCGTGAACCTAGTTCTTGGATTTTTACTTGGCTATTGATTGAATGTTGTAGAGATATGATTTTGGGTTCTCTTACTGAGAGTTTCAAGCTGAGCTTCATGTGAAGAAGCTGTTGTATTTTGTTTTGGGAATTTTAGATTTTGATACAAGCTAGTGGAAGCCGGTCTTGATCGGTAGCAATCTGTTGGGTGTGTGGGGTGGAAATTTGGATTGGTTTTGGCTTAATCTCTTGGTTCAGATAGTATGGTGTTCATGGAGTGAATTCTATTATGTGTATTTGATTTTGATGCAAACTACATTTTGAAATTTATGGAGTCATTGGTGGTTATCGAAGGTGATGTAATGAGCTAATGCATTGATCTATGTATGGGTTAGTGATTGGGTTGGTCTTCCTATATGTGTTTTGATCTATATGGGTCAGTTATTGGAATTGGATTTCCATTTGTTTGAAGCTGCCATTGTGAGCTTTTGGGGTCGGCTATGGATCCTATGAATTCGGTTCTATTAGTAATCATTGCCTTAGGATGGATTTTAATTAGGATTTGAGGTTGCGTTTAGCTATTTAATAACTGTTAAGATAGCTAAAACGATATTCTTTGATACAGGGCATTGATTGATCTGCGTTGGACTTCTTGGACGGAGGTTCTCATTCGATACGAACTACTACATCGGAGGCGGGTACCCTTTGACTTATCTTTTAGATATTGTCATATTGCTATGCATTGTCTGTTATAGATAGCAGTAAGTTTATACGCTATCCTGAGTTATTATGCCTGTCCTGGATACTTGTTAGTTATCCTTGAGTTATCATGTCTGTACTGGATACTTGTTAGCTATCCCTGAGTTATTATACATGATCTGGATACTTGTTAGTTATCCCTGAGTTATTATGCCTGTCCTGGATACTTGTTAGTTATCTTTGAGTTATCCTGTCTATACTGGATACTTGTTAGTTATCCCTGAGTTATTATATTGAACTGGATACTTGTTAGTTATCCCTGAGTTATATTGCCTGACCTGGATACTTGTTAGTTATTCCTGAGTCATCATGTCTGTTCTGGATACTTATTTATTATCCCTGAGTTAGTATACCTGTCCTGGATACTTGTTAGTTATCCTTGAGTTATCATGTCTGTCCTGGATACTATTTAGTTATCCCTGTTTATTATGCCTGTTCTGGATACTTGCTAGTTATCCCTGAGTTATCATACCTGTTCTGGATACTTATTTATTATCCCTGAGTTATCATGTCTGTTCTGGATACTTATTTATTATCCCTGAGTTAGTATACCTGTCCTGGATACTTGTTAGTTATCCTTGAGTTATCATGTCTGTCCTGGATACTATTTAGTTATCCCTGTTTATTATGCCTGTTCTGGATACTTGCTAGTTATCCCTGAGTTATCATACCTGTTCTGGATACTTATTTATTATCCCTGAGTTATCATGTCTGTTCTGGATACTTATTTACTATCCCTGTGTTATTATGCATGATCTGGATACTTGTTAGTTATCCCTGAGTTATTATGCCTGTCCTGGATACTTGTTAGTTATCTTTGAGTTATCCTGTTTATACTGGATACTTGTTAGTTATCCCTGAGTTATTATATCTGAACTGGATACTTGTTAGTTATCCCTGAGTTATATTGCCTGACCTGGATACTTGTTAGTTATTCCTGAGTCATCATGTCTGTTCTGGATACTTATTTATTATCCCTGAGTTAGTATACCTGTCCTGGATACTTGTTAGTTATCCTTGAGTTATCATGTCTGTCCTGGATACTATTTAGTTATCCCTGTTTATTATGCCTGTTCTGGATACTTGCTAGTTATCCCTGAGTTATCATACCTGTTCTGGATACTTATTTATTATCCCTGAGTTATCATGTCTGTTCTGGATACTTATTTATTATCCCTGAGTTAGTATACCTGTCCTGGATACTTGTTAGTTATCCTTGAGTTATCATGTCTGTCCTGGATACTATTTAGTTATCCCTGTTTATTATGCCTGTTCTGGATACTTGCTAGTTATCCCTGAGTTATCATACCTGTTCTGGATACTTATTTATTATCCCTGAGTTATCATGTCTGTTCTGGATACTTATTTATTATCCCTGAGTTAGTATACCTGTCCTGGATACTTGTTAGTTATCCTTGAGTTATCATGTCTGTTCTGGATACTATTTAGTTATCCCTGAGTTATTATGCCTGTCCTGGATACTTGTTAGCTATCCCTGAGTTATTATGTCTGTTCTGGATACTTGTTAGTTATCCCTGAGTTATTATGATGTTAGTTCCATACAGTATCAGGTAGTGTCATATCTAGATGTATGCTTAGAGATCGTGATGTATCTCCTGCCTTTGACCTTGAGGGATCTGTAGTTTTCGGCCAGTATACCTTGTAGGTTAACTGTATTTCCTGTTATACGATTTCAGACTGAGACCTAGTATACTGAGGACTTGGGAGGGAGGTATGTGTATCTATCATACACCATCCTTGCATTGTTGCATGCCGGCGATCAGCGACTCCCTTGTGGTTGAGCCTAATCGTTTTCCGGCACATGATATGCACACACGGCCACTCATGGGTTAGTGGATACCGTAGCGTGTGTGCATTTGCTCTGTATTGCTCCGCTCAACCGCTCATGGGTAGTGGTTTTGGAGCGTGGTAGCAAGCAGGGATCCCTTCTCTTCCCATAGACCAGAGAAGATGAGAGAGATATCTCCCCCATATATATATGGGGCGGAGTGTTCACTCCACCAGCATCCTGTCCACTCGGTCACTCAGGAGCAGTGATAGCAGGGTGCGTACAGTGTCACAGCTCTACCCACTCGGCTGACACAGTATCGCCTGTCTCGGTGGCTTGATTGGTGTTAGGGGGTGACCATGACATTGCATCATATGCATACGATGCATTGTGCACTTGATTGTGTTTGCTGCATTTATTTGCTGCACTTGATTGACATGCATATACTGGATACCTGTATACCTTGGTTTATATGTTATACTTGTTCCATAGGGATTCATTTCACCCTCTGCAGGATAGATGGATTCTGGTATGTATCTTTATTCAGTATCTTCAGTATACCCTTTCTTCCTATTGTTCATATGAGGTTGTATCAGCGTAGACTTCTATTGTTATTATAACATACTATGCATATCTACTGGGTATTCGCTGAGTTTATGGACTCACACCGTTGCCATATGTTTTTATTTCAGGTTGAGATACTTGGAGTCGCCAGAAGAGCCCAGCAGCCAGTCCCTACCCATCGCGACGTCGGAGTTTTGTTTTTGTACTTGGCGATGTATTTTTAGTTCATATTTCCTTTAGGACTTTGTATATGTCTTGTGTGGGTTGTAGTGTGCCTAAGGGGTTATTGTGTATTGGTTGTTTCGTCGTAAGTCGGACCGGTCCGCAGTCAGGTATGATTTGCTTAGTTGTCTTGTGTTTTATATTGTGTCTATCTATATTTTGAGGCCTGAGGCCAATTAAACTGCGTGGTCGTGTTCTGTGTATGTGTAAATTGTCCGCCGGACAGGGGAGGTGCCGTCCAATTTTATATTGGATCAGCGGCTCCTGGGTCTCGGGGCGTGACAATTTATTTTGGTATCAGAGCTCAGGTTTTCGGATACCTTCGGGACTTGTGGATTAAGGTGTCTAATGGTTTTACGAGTCTTTTCGGAATTGTTCGGAGTATTTTTCTCGATGTGGTTGTTTGGGACTTGGTGCGATGGGACCTCTTCAGGCGACAGGTATTTCTTCTCATCTCTTGTAGCCATTATCCTGGTTAGGTAGGATTTAGAAATTCTCACATGTTATTGGATCATGTTACTATACCTGTATATCTAGGTATGATTTAGAAATTTTCTTGTGTTATCGGATCATGCTACCATTCCTGTATATTTAGGTATGGTTAGAAATTCTTTCATATTATTGATCATGTGACTATTCCTGTATGTTAAAGTATGCTTAGGAATTCTCTTATGTCATGGGATTATGTGTCCATTCATGTATATTTAGGTATGGTTAAAATTCCACTCATGTTAGCGGATAATGTTATTATTCTTATACCCATCTAGTAACTTGGTTAGACTATCCCAGCTTGGTGGGATCTTATATACATACTTGATGGATAGATGTTCGTGGATTTGGTATTAGTTGGATTGACATGTTGTCAATCTATCTCATTCGTGATCGTTCATGTGAGCGAATAGTAACATGTTGCGGATGAGATCTTGGAGTGGAGAATGTAAATTCTCTAGTGGCACCGATTGTTGAGTCGGAAAGCCAAGGTCGAGTATGTTGACAACCTATTGGAGGTTAAGGAATTTATTTTTCCAGACCTTACTATATGTAGTATATGTTCTAGCTATTATTAGCTGAGCGAGGACTGGAGCTGCTTACCGTAGTTGGCTCAATCGGTATAGGATCGACTTATCCTAGTGTAAGGAATTTCAGACATTTGGGTTGCATATGCCCGGTTAGGTGACCTGGACAGCACGACTAGGGTTTCTGACCTACATGGATGTAGAAGGGTAGCATTAGCTATATGCTATCATCATTAGTAGAGGATTGATACAATCTGTTTCTTGGGGACTTTAACCATGGATCACTTGTACTGGGTAGTTGACCTAGAAAGTACATGCTTATGGATGATTAAATCTAATACGGAAAAAAATATATATATATGGAGCTAGTTGCTTGACATTTATGGGTGACTATTTTTTTTCTTGGTCCGAATAACCAAACATGTATCTACGGACTTATGGTTTGCGTGGAGGCAAATCACTTACACAAGACTAGGTCACCTCTAATTAGAGATTATCGCGGACGACTCGTTGGGAAATAAAGGAATTGTTTCATGAGTATGTGGAGATACTCCTAAGAGATAGCATGTCTCTAACTCCTTGTTACGGAGTAGGACCTTAGAGGGTTTTGACCATTGATTGGAGGATATATATATATAAATATATCTGACTTGTGATATTTTGGAGGATGTTATTGACTTGGAGATACTTGGTGATACTCATGGATTTGATGTATTACGTTCGTGGATCGAAGTATGGTATAGCGTGTTTGTATGTTATGGAGTTGGAACTCGGAGGTTTCTGAACCTTGAGTGAAGGAATCAGAGAATATTGAGTTACGAGCCGATGGTTGGTCGACTCGTTCATTGTACGTGATTCTATGAGGGATTTTGACTCATAGATCGAGTGTTCGTGGTTAGATAATCTCGATGGTATATCGGGATGTACGATCCGTTAGGGTGTTGAGAGGTGGATTGAGATTTATGAATCTCTATGTTATGTTTTGTTTTGAGGATTCTAGTAGTGGGCATGAACTTACCGGATTTGTAGATTTTTGATGAATCATTAAGTGGATAATGATCTTTCGGTGGTTGATTATTTAGGAAGTCTGTTATTGATAGCAGCATATGGTACGACATATTGGCACAACCTCTAAATTATTTGTTATCTTTTGATAGTCTATTAGAGGATATATATATACATATATATGACTTTGATGTTTGGGAGGATGTTATTAACTTGTGGATACTTGGGTGATATTTATGGATTTTTTCATTTTTCGTTTGAGGATCAGAGTATAGACTTGGCACAAGTGATCTTAGGATTGAGTGCCCTGGATAGGTATGATGATTTAACAGTTGTTCAGGTGTATCTGGTTATCGGATGATTACATCTGGATTGATAACTCCAGTTGTTCCGTAGTAGTGTAACCTTAGGGTATCAGACGAAGTAATTACTCATGATAAGTACAGACATGTTTAGCTGCTATTGTGTGCTGTATGAGGAATGGTGAAATTTGGGGACCAAATTTTTATTAGTGGGGGAGAATGTAAAATACGGTGAATCGAAAATCCGAACCAGAAAATTTTTCGTGATTTTTCCGGATAGAGTCTAGGGTTTCCGACCCTACAGAAGGAGCCCAAGGGGCTTTATTGTAAAAACCTAAAACTTATCAAGGGTTTACGGGTAAACTCTTAGATTACGAAGAGGATAAATATCTAACCCTAGAAACTTGATAGGTATTACATTAATTAAGGAGGGTTAAATAGCTAAAACTTTAACCCTAAAGGTTGAATTGGAATTTGGAAGTGCTAAGGGACTTTTATGCAAAAAGCCCGTTCCTTATAAATCTTTTCGGTTCCCTCGTCGCATGCCGTGCCCTAGCCCGCAGCCAACGCCGTCCAAACCCGATCACCCCTCTTCTTCTCTTCTTATTGATTCCACGCCGGCGATTCTACCACTCCGCCGGAGATCATCGCCGCAGCCTGGGCGCCGACGCCGCCCACGGTGTGAGACCAAGACTGGTGAGGTCGGCAAGGTGAGGGTTGAGGATACCCTCCCTTCAAAACGATGCCTCCCTCTCCCTTCGCGTGACCTAGCCGCAGGTGAAACCCACGCCCGACTCCTTCCTTCTTCCTTTCCCACGCGCGTTCGCGTGCCTACCTCGATGTCGGCCTCTTGGCCCGAGCAGAAGTCCATCGACATTCAAATGATGGCGCTAGCGACTCATCGCTTTGCAACAATCCATGCTAGGTAAGGAATTGGATCTGGGTTGTTTTCCTGCTCCTTGCTACCATTAGTTCCTTGCCTTCGTTGATCTTGGATCTCGACCTCGTTGTGATAAGTTTGATGTGGATGAATGCGAACTGTGCATGCCTACTTGGTTCTGTTTCTGCAGGGAGAAGCTGAGGGACTTACTTGGATTCGGTTCTGAGCAGCTGAGGAGAGATTGACTCAAGGTGAGTTTCAATTGGAGATCCTACTTTGGAATTCGATTTGTTTGTGCACGTAGAGTTCTGGAATTTGATTGGATGAGTAGGTCATATGGTTCTAAATTCATTGCCACCTAAGCCCTAGGATTTTTGGATATAGATTGATCAGTGAAGTTGGGTTGTGCCTTGTTGTAAATGGTAAGCTTGGAATATAATTTGAATATGTCAATTTTGTTTTATTGGTTGGCTTTGTAATAATGGTAGATGATGTCTTGTTTGGATCTTACTGTGGGTTAAGATGCTTTGGTTGTGGTTGGATTTTGGCTTTGGATTGAGTTGCATCTCTCAGTTTTCTTTGATTAAGCTTTAGTAGTTGATGAGATTTGTGATTTCTGAATCCTTGCAGAATTAGGGAGGATAAGTAAACTGAGCTTGATGTTGGAATTGATTAGGTTCTTCATTTGAATTAATTGCTACCTATGTTTCTCTTCTCTACCGTGAACCTAGTTCTTGGATTTTTACTTGGCTATTGATTGAATGTTGTAGAGATATGATTTTGGGTTCTCTTACTGAGAGTTTCAAGCTGAGCTTCATGTGAAGAAGCTGTTGCATTTTGTTTTGGGAATTTTGGATTTTGATACAAGCTAGTGGAAGCCGGTCTTGATCGGTAGCAATCTGTTGGGTGTGTGGGGTGGAAATTTGGATTGGTTTTGGCTTAATCTCTTGGTTCAGATAGTATGGTGTTCATGGAGTGAATTCTATTATGTGTATTTGATTTTGATGCAAACTACATTTTGAAATTTATGGAGTCATTGGTGGTTATCGAAGGTGATGTAATGAGCTAATGCATTGATCTATGTATGGGTTAGTGATTGGGTTGGTCTTCCTATATGTGTTTTGATCTATATGGGTCAGTTATTGGAATTGGATTTCCATTTGTTTGAAGCTGCCATTGTGAGCTTTTGGGGTCGGCTATGGATCCTATGAATTCGGTTCTATTAGTAATCATTGCCTTAGGATGGATTTTAATTAGGATTTGAGGTTGCGTTTAGCTATTTAATAACTGTTAAGATAGCTAAAACGATATTCTTTGATACAGGGCATTGATTGATCTGCGTTGGACTTCTTGGACGGAGGTTCTCATTCGATACGAACTACTACATCGGAGGCGGGTACCCTTTGACTTATCTTTTAGATATTGTCATATTGCTATGCATTGTCTGTTATAGATAGCAGTAAGTTTATACGCTATCCTGAGTTATTATGCCTGTCCTGGATACTTGTTAGTTATCCTTGAGTTATCATGTCTGTACTGGATACTTGTTAGCTATCCCTGAGTTATTATGCATGATCTGGATACTTGTTAGTTATCCCTGAGTTATTATGTCTGTCCTGGATACTTGTTAGTTATCTTTGAGTTATCCTGTCTATACTGGATACTTGTTAGTTATCCCTGAGTTATTATATCTGAACTGGATACTTGTTAGTTATCCCTGAGTTATATTGCCTGACCTGGATACTTGTTAGTTATTCCTGAGTCATCATGTCTGTTCTGGATACTTATTTATTATCCCTGAGTTAGTATACCTGTCCTGGATACTTGTTAGTTATTCTTGAGTTATCATGTCTGTCCTGGATACTATTTAGTTATCCCTGTTTATTATGCCTGTTCTGGATTCTTGCTAGTTATCCCTGAGTTATCATACCTGTTCTGGATACTTATTTATTATCCCTGAGTTATCATGTCTGTTCTGGATACTTATTTATTATCCCTGAGTTAGTATACCTGTCCTGGATACTTGTTAGTTATCCTTGAGTTATCATGTCTGTCCTGGATACTATTTAGTTATCCCTGTTTATTATGCCTGTTCTGGATACTTGCTAGTTATCCCTGAGTTATCATACCTGTTCTGGATACTTATTTATTATCCCTGAGTTATCATGTCTGTTCTGGATACTTATTTACTATCCCTGAGTTATTATGCATGATCTGGATACTTGTTAGTTATCCCTGAGTTATTATGCCTGTCCTGGATACTTGTTAGTTATCTTTGAGTTATCCTGTCTATACTGGATACTTGTTAGTTATCCCTGAGTTATTATATCTGAACTGGATACTTGTTAGTTATCCCTGAGTTATATTGCCTGACCTGGATACTTGTTAGTTATTCCTGAGTCATCATGTCTGTTCTGGATACTTATTTATTATCCCTGAGTTAGTATACCTGTCCTGGATACTTGTTAGTTATCCTTGAGTTATCATGTCTGTCCTGGATACTATTTAGTTATCCCTGTTTATTATGCCTGTTCTGGATACTTGCTAGTTATCCCTGAGTTATCATACCTGTTCTGGATACTTATTTATTACCCCTGAGTTATCATGTCTGTTCTGGATACTTATTTATTATCCCTGAGTTAGTATACCTGTCCTGGATACTTGTTAGTTATCCTTGAGTTATCATGTCTGTCCTGGATACTATTTAGTTATCCCTGTTTATTATGCCTGTTCTGGATACTTGCTAGTTATCCCTGAGTTATCATACCTGTTCTGGATACTTATTTATTATCCCTGAGTTATCATGTCTGTTCTGGATACTTATTTATTATCCCTGAGTTAGTATACCTGTCCTAGATACTTGTTAGTTATCCTTGAGTTATCATGTCTGTTCTGGATACTATTTAGTTATCCCTGAGTTATTATGCCTGTCCTGGATACTTGTTAGCTATCCTTGAGTTATTATGTCTGTTCTGGATACTTGTTAGTTATCCCTGAGTTATTATGCTGTTAGTTCCATACAGTATCAGGTAGTGTCATATCTAGATGTATGCTTAGAGATCGTGATGTATTTCCTGCCTTTGACCTTGAGGGATCTGTAGTTTTCGGCCAGTAGACCTTGTAGGTTAACTGTATTTCCTGTTATACGATTTCAGACTGAGACCTAGTATACTGAGGACTTGGGAGGGAGGTATGTGTATCTATCATACACCATCCTTGCATTGTTGCATGCCGGCGATCAGCGACTCCCTTGTGGTTGAGCCTAATCGTTTTTCGGCACATGATATGCACACACGGCCACTCATGGGTTAGTGGATACCGTAGCGTGTGTGCATTTGCTCTGCAACCGCTCATGGGTAGTGGTTTTGGAGCGTGGTAGCAAGCAGGGATCCCTTCTCTTCCCATAGACCAGAGAAGATGAGAGAGATATCTCCCCCATATATATATGGGGCGGAGTGTTCACTCCACCAGCATCCTGTCCACTCGGTCACTCAGGAGCAGTGATAGCAGGGTGCGTACAGTGTCACAGCTACCCACTCGGCTGACACAGTATCGCCTGTCTCGGTGGCTTGACTGGTGTTAGGGGGTGACCATGACATTGCATCATATGCATACGATGCATTGTGCACTTGATTGTGTTTGCTGCATTTATTTGCTGCACTTGATTGACATGCATATACTGGATACCTGTATACCTTGGTTTATATGTTATACTTGTTCCATAGGGATTCATTTCACCCTCTGCAGGATAGATGGATTCTGGTATGTATCTTTATTCAGTATCTTCAGTATACCCTTTCTTCCTATTGTTCATATGAGGTTGTATCAGCGTAGACTTCTATTGTTATTATAACATACTATGCATATCTACTGGGTATTCGCTGAGTTTATGGACTCACACCGTTGCCATATGTTTTTATTTCAGGTTGAGATACCTGGAGTCGCCAGAAGAGCCCAGCAGCCAGTCCCTACCCATCGCGACGTCGGAGTTTTGTTTTTGTACTTGGCGATGTATTTTTAGTTCATATTTCCTTTAGGACTTTGTATATGTCTTGTGTGGGTTGTAGTGTGCCTAAGGGGTTATTGTGTATTGGTTGTTTCGTCGTAAGTCGGACCGGTCCGCAGTCAGGTATGATTTACTTAGTTGTCTTGTGTTTTATATTGTGTCTATCTATATTTTGAGGCCTGAGGCCAATTAAACTGCGTGGTCGTGTTCTGTGTATGTGTAAATTGTCCGCCGGACAGGGGAGGTGCCGTCCGATTTTATATTGGATCAGCGGCTCCTGGGTCTCGGGGCGTGACATAGTGTCCAGAAGTTGTGGTGAGGTTTCTCCACCTACAAGGAGCTACGAGATCTTGCCAGAGGTGCTCCGGGGAATCATCCACCGAAGGATTAGGGATCGTCCACCTTACGGACTTCCGTGGAGTATGAGCATCATCTCCGAACCACGTACATCGATGTGTCGTTCATATTCGTTAGTTTTGTTTTTGTTTAGTATATTCCGCTTGCGCACTAACGATTGTAGGAAAAAAATCGAAAGAAGTTGTTCACCCCCCCTCTAGCTTGACGGTCACGATCTATCACAATTATATAACACCACGACACACACACACACACAGAATAGCTCACCTGCGAACGAGTGTTGCGAACGCGTTGCAGACGAGCCCTCGTGGCAGTTCGCGTAGCTTTTTTGTGATAAACAAAAGCCCACATTTACTCACTGAGTCAGTGAGTAAACCCTAGCCCTCGTCTTTTTCTCTTTTGGACGCGAACCTCTTCTTCTCCTTCATCCTGCCTCGCCCCTTCTCCCCATCTTCCTCCGAGATCTCGGAGATCCTGCCCTCGACGCCTCACAGTTGTGAACCTGCCTTGCCCTTTCTCCCCCTCTTCCTCGGAGATCTCTAGTCCTGCCCTCAACGCTTCGCAGTCCTGCCTCGCCCCTTCTCTCTCGTCAACAAGACTCCCTCTCCATGAAGCTATCAAGATTGTGGCGACCTTTCCCTCTCCACGAAGCTAGGGTTTTGTCTGCCCAACTCGCCCTTCCTCCCTTGAGCCGCCCTCTACTCACCGCTACTCGTCGCTTGGTTTCTTTGTTGCGCCCTCCCTCCCTCTCACAATTGCGAAGCTTCAAAGGCGGTAAAAGATGATTTAGATTTGTGTGTGCTTGCAAGCCGGTAAAATTCTGTTAAATTCTATTACATTAATCTGATAAATTCTTCAAAGCTAGACGAATTTGTGTGTGCTTGCGTTTTTCTGTTAAACTCTACCTCTGTGTTGTGTGTGCTTGCTGCGCCCTTTCTCCCTCACCTTGCTTTTCTGCCGATCTCCCTTTCTCTACCTCTGTGTTTTGGGTTTAGGGTTTTGTATCTGTTGTTTTGCCTTTCTGCATGTAAAAACTCATTTGATGGGTAAATGTGAATGTTAATGAAATATTGGCCTATTGAGTAATTTTTAGCCTATGTGGGTAAATGTGAATGTTAATGAAATTTTTAACCTATTGAGTAATTTTTAGCCTATGTGGGTAAATGTGAATGTAAGGTGTTTGTTTGACCTATTGAGTAATTTTAGCTCATTATTTATTACTTTTTTGTTCAAATACTATGGTTCAATTCTATGGGATAACATCTCTTGCTTTTATGTTGTGTTGCAAATAAATATGAGTTATGATTGTTATGTTACATATTAGATGGTATGTTCTTGTTCTCATAAATACATTTTAGGTCTTAGATGGTGAATTTGAGGTGTTTTGAATCATCAACTAATTTTAGCTCATTGTTTTTTTATTACTTTTGGTTCAAACCTACTTGATATCCCTCTATAACTTTGCATCACGAACTAAGATCAAATTTGAGCTTCCGTTACTCCCTGAAACATATATTAGGTATTAAATGGTCAATATGATGTTTATAGTTAAAACACTTTGTTAACCAAAACAAGGTGTTGTTGTGGTAATATCATTGCCTTATTTGTTTGTGGTTTTTTTAAGGAAATTTGCAACACAATATTTCCTTTTATCAAAGAATGGTAAGTCCTTTCATTTTATGTTCTAATATTTTGTCTTACAAAATTTTAAATGTTGTTTTTAATGTAGGAAAAACATATGTTGTGTTTGTTGGACATAATCCGGGTATTTATGAAACATGGATGGAAGCATCAAGTCATGTTATTAGTTTTAAAGGCACCATATATCAATATTACAAAAGTAGAGAGGAGGCACAAAAAGAGTTTCAAGCCCACTCAGATAAAAATTTTGCATCAACTTCCATGTCATCATGTGCAACTTCAACTTCGAGATCAAATTCAAATTCCGACAAAAAACTTTCAAAGTCTGAAAAAAATTAAGATGAAGGATACGTTGAAAAAGATAGAGCAGCTTTTGGAGTCTTTAGAAATTAGTGATAGTGATAGTGATTAGTCATGTTAAGTTGTTTCAAGTAGTTTGAGTTCAAATTTAAACACTTGTTTTATCTAAGTTCAAGTTAAGACAATAGTATTATTTAATATGTTGTTGCTTGAGTTTCAAGTTTTTGTTTAAACTTCGAGTTGGTTAGTATGTCTTGATATTAAAATTTATTTAACAAGTGAACTGAGACAATTTTGGCTGTGAACACGGAATTCGCTAATTCATTCATTTACCCTTGATCAAAACTGAAATTGATGGGGGAGATATTATTGAATTGTTAAAATTCATCATGTTTTATCGGACAGTTGTCGTTTGTTCTAGCTCTCATGTAATTCTACATTTACTTCCTGGTGTTTGCATCATGTCACCTCCAGTGTTCTTGAATGTCTTCCAAGAGTTGAGCTAACAGTCTCACAGAGAATAAGAAGATAGCAAGCACGTTATTCTACGACATCCTTCTACTGATTGATAATTCATATTATGGAGATCTATGGGACACATCCTTCTACTGATTGAGATCTATACGACATCCTTCTACTGATTGAGAATTCATCTTATACTACGGCGTCCTTATCCAATTATGGAGATCTATGGGACACATCACACAAGAACAAGAACCATGCATATCTAGTCGTTGTCCTTATCGTATCAATTTCCATTTTTAAATAAAAGCTTGATTATCTCAATGAGAGATAAAACAAGTTGAGGAATAAAACAAAATAGAGAACCAAAGTTGATTATAAAACAAGCTTGATTATCCAATTATGCAGTTGAATGGAAATTGCAAACAAACAGCTTCACAAGTTTCACAAAATCCACAAGTTTCACAAACCAAAGTTGCACAAAATCCAACATCATGAACCGAAACTCCACAAACCGAAGCTCGACAAATTAATTTTCCGAAGTTTCACAAGTTTCACAAACCGAAGCTCCACAAATTTCACAAGTTTCACAAAATCCAGCTTTAAAATCTGCTTCACAAGTTTCACAAACCGAAGCTCCACAAGTTTCACAAAATCCATCTTCAAAATCTGCTTCACAAGTTTCATAAAATCCAGCTTCAAAATCTGCATCCTATAAAGTAAAACAGATTAAATAAAAAATACTGAGCCTAAAAACTTGCAGCTTAAAGAACAAATACTGAGCCTAAATACTAAGACTTAATAGAGAACTGTAAAAGCGCAAGCAATCAAACCATCAACAATTAAACATCCTTATCATGAGTTTGGCCTAAATTGAATGGCTAAATATCGAATTACAATGAACTGTAAGATCAGTAACATAAAAACTTGCAGCTTTAAAAAAATGGGTTCATTCAACATGAACAAACGCAAGGTATAGGAAGTAACTAATAGAAGACACATTGAGATTGAAAAGTAATATTTGAAAATTCATGGATACACAATCTGGTTTAGCCACCGAAGGTTAAACAAATGCACTAATAGAAGACACAAAAATTCATGGCAACTACACTGATTTCAAAACTTTACCATATTTCATATTGGGCTTTCTTTGACAAATGCACTACGAGAGTTAGAGGTCCTATTGTAGCAATGTTCATCATATAGAAAGAAAGAGACAATGCCAAGCAATCAAAGCTTAACGAAGATTATGCATGCCTGATATTTTGCTTACCGAAGTAGTTGCTAAAAGTGCAAGCAATCAAACCATTATACTCATTGCTTCAGGAACAACAACACATCTTCCAATCTACAACATGCAGAAACAATGCCAAGATCATTAAATGTGACTTCTGTTCATGTAGCAGCATGGATTAAGATGACTAATAATCGAGAAGCTTTTCAACATAAACATATGAAAATTTTGACATGATCAATACAAACAAATGCACTGAACCAATTGAACATACAAACAAAGAAAATGCATGAATACAAACCAAAGCCTTAATTACAAGCATCCTAGCGTATGTTGTTAGAACCTACAACAATAAAGATAACTATTAACTTTATTTTCTCAATGAACTATTATAATTCAACAAATTAAAACATTGACAATACCAGCTATAGATGTCAAATCTGATTCATATGTGTTGTCAACGTTGTTATGATTATGAACTTCACTTGATCTGGTAATTGAAACATTATTATATGTACAAAATATAATAAAATAACTTTGTGGTTACAAGAAAAATTATCATTAAAATATAGAATTAATCTATACCTTTGCTGCAAATTTGGACAGTTGCGCTTGTCATGTGACACTCCTCGATGTCTGCATCCATGACATAGCCTAGAATTTGGGATTGATTTCTCTTTTGATGATTTCAATCTCTTTCCACATCCCTTTGTTCTTATTATAGAAGGATCAATAATACCAAGGCCTTCATTCATGGATTTCATCATGTGACTTCTATCACTGAATGTTTTACTAATATTTATCTCTCAAATTTTATTGTAGATACAATCAAATTGCTCATCCAAGAAGGTTGTCCCTGTTGGAATCCGGATGGCTAGAGAGGGGGGGTTGAATATAGCCAATCACTTGGACTTTAAACACTTATTGAATTTCTGCACTTCACTTTGTTAGTAGCACAACGGAAGTATGAAAACAGAGTATGCAGAAAAACAAGAAACGAAACAAACTAACACCACTAGCAAGATCGCTAACAAGGAGGGTTTACAAGGTTCGGGGATAACTTGCCCCTACTCCTTGGCGTGCCCTTAAGGTGGGTGATCCCTTGATTGTCGGCAGATTAAGCCCCGGTTAACACCGGATAGAAAGCAACCTCCTTCTCGGTGGAGAAACCTCTCCACAGCGTTTCAATCAAGGATATAGTTTTAAGCACAATGAAACACAAGGAAGATCTTACTTAGCCCTTAGCAAAGACAAGAACACAGCAGGCTTCTCCAAGCTCCACCCAGCGACGATCTCATGCAAGAATCCCTTTCTCCGTGTCTTCTCGCAATTGGACTTCAAGCCTCTTGTTCCTTCCCCCAAGTGCTCAAGCAAGGGGTGGTTGCTTCTCAGATCTCAACGGCTTGCTCAGGAATGATGGAACAGCAAGAACACAAGCACACAACAAGCCCAAAAACTTCACAGCAATACTGATTAGCAGAGTTGTTGAAGACTTCTCGCAACCGGTGCTTAAGTCTTCTCCACACAGCTCCAGGTCACCATCCCACAACAGCCTCCAGCTGCTCTCCTGCAACCACCAGCCACCACTGAGCCCTTCTGGACCTCCTGAGCTTCCCTTAGACCAGCCCCAGACAGCAGCTCCAGCCAGCGCCAGTGCCCGTTGCAACCTGGGATGGAAGACAAACAAACCTGCTCCAAGGAAAGACCACCATTGACTCTCCTTGAGTGTTTGAATCCTTCCCTGTCACCTACAGCTTAATCAGTGGGTTAGAGTAGCATATCAAGCAAGAAATCAAGGATCAGAGATCAGGTGCAGTGTATCAGATATGCTCAGATGCGATCAGAGCATCTGACAATGTAATTTGAATTAAAGTGATCGGTCACCGGACCGATCCAGGGCTCGTGGGTTGGTCACCAGACCGATCCACCACTTTGCTGGGACTCCCAGCTCTCGCGGCAACACAAGCCTGATCGGTCACCGGACCGATCAGAGTGAATCCTGATCGGTCACCAGACCGATCAGAGTGAAGCCTGATCGGTCACTCAGACCGATCAGGTCCGATGAACAGTAATCCTGGAAATCAGATCCTAAGTCTTTGATCGGTCACCGGACCGTTCAGGAGCTGATCCGCGGGGGAACTCAACTCACTGTTCACTCCCTGATCGGTCACCAGACCGATCAGGAGAAAGCCAGTGAGGAAGCTGCCTGCTCCCTGATCGATCACCGGACCGATCAGGAGCCAAGCAACAAGGCAACAGCCTGCTCCCTGATCTGTCACCAGACCGATCAGACATCGCTGGATCGGTCACCAGACCGATTCACTAAGGAGCAGTGTGCCAACCTCCCTGATCGGTCACCAGACCGATCCAGGGACGCAGACCTAGCCTTCCAAGCTAGGATTTTTCCATCTAACCCTCCAAATTGGGACTTTTTACCTAACCCTCCAAGTTAGGACTTTTCACCTAGCCCTCCAATCTAGGACTTTTCACCCAACCCTTCCGAGTTAGACCTTTTCCACACCTAGCCCTCCAAGCTAGGATTTTTCACCTAACCCTCCAGTTGGGACTTTTCACCTAACCCTCTAAGTTAAGACTTTTCACCTAGCCCTCCAAGCTAGGACTTTTCACCTAGCCCTCCAAGCTAGGACTTTTCATCCAACCTTCCGAATTAGGACTTTTCACCACCTGGCTTCACTCACCATGACCCGGCTTCACTCACCGGGATTTCCAACACTTAACCCTCCAGGTTAGGATTTCAATCATCCCATGCCTAATCACCGATCAGATCTTAATCATAATCAGAATCATAATCAACCTAAACTAAAATCGTTGTCAACACCAACACAACAATCAGGGCCAGACTGCATCAACAATCTCCCCCTTTTTGTTGTTTGACAACCCGATTTTAAGTTTAGGGATTCTCAATCAATTTCCTTAAATCTTGAATCATAGGGGAATCAGGATCCTCCCCCTACAGCATATCAATCCTAAACTTACCCAACCACACTCTCCCCCTTTGTCGAACACCGAAAAGGGTCTAGAGGGGCTGTTAAGTTTAACCATACTCCCCCTCAACCCTAGGGGTATCCCAAACCAACGAAGATTTGATTGATTTTTGATAAACATATGAACACATATGATAGAAATAGGGCATGGCAAATCAAGCATATGTATCATATGAACATGACATCATAAGCATGAATGAGGCATATAAACAAATAGTGATCATGTGAACTCATATAAGCCAACATCCTAAGCATGATAAGGCAAATATGCATGCAAAGTGTCAGATGCAGCACTTAGCAAGATCATCATATAGCAAAATATCAGTGCATCAAACCAAACAACCAAACAGATGCATATCAATGCATCGAAGTCAAACAAGTATGTCACAAGGCCAGAGAAGTCAAGTCACTAGGCATACAGCCTGAGAGTCATACAATCCAAGAGATCAGAAAGACAAATCACAAACAACCACAGAATATATCAGTCATCAGCGGGGGGGGGGGGGGGGGGTCAGCCTGCATTGGATCATCCAGCATATCATCAGCATCCACGGACCCAGGTGCAGCACTACCGGAAGACGCATCCCCAGGAAATGTATGTCGGCGCCACTCACCGTATCAGGTTTGCTGCAACGTGCTAACCTCGGAGACAGTCGACTCTACTGATGTCAGTCTGCGATCGATGGATCGGAACTGTGAGCGGACCTCCTCGCGGTAAATCTCTCGCAACTGAAAGTCATGCTGGAAGGTCTGATCCAGCTCTGAAATCTGCCAGCGCAGATCTGGCTCGGGCTCATCGTCGTAATCAGCAGCAGCATCGGCTGGCGCCTGAACCTGTGGACCTCCCCTCGGTAGCTCACCAAGAACTCTACCATCCTTCCACACCAACGCCCGATCATGCTCCCTAACGATGATGCCGGACTTGGCAAATGCCCGCCGACCGAGTCTGCAATCTTGTTTCACCATGGGCATGGTCCTGCTCTTGGTGACATCAACACCGACTGACATAAGCCAATCGGTGATGACATGACCAAATGGCATGTAGACCGTGCGGCGACTCGGCTCGCGATAGGATAAGATGGACTGGAAGATGCTCTCCATGATATTGAAGTCCAAACGACGATGCATGCCGTAGAGCATCAAGCAGTGATAGGGTCGGATCTCAGTTAGGGGCTTGGAAGTGATTGGTAGAATACAATTTGTGATAATCTTGAACAAGATGTAACTAGTGGGAGAGAGACGTGTTGATGCAGTCTGGCCCTGATTGTTGTTTTGGTGTTGACAACGATTTTAGTTTAGGTTGATGATGATGATGATTATGATTAAGTCATGATCGAGGATTAGGCATGATATGGAGGATTCTAGCCTGGAGGGCTAGGTGTTGGAAAATCCTAACCTGGAGGGTTAGGTGTGAGAAATCCTGGCTTGGAGGGCTAGGTGTTGGAAAAGTCCTAATTCGGAAGGGTTGGGTGAAAAGTCCTAGCTTGGAGGGCTAGGTGAAAAGTCCTAACTTGGAGGGTTAGGTGCAAATTCCCATCCTGGAGAATTAGGTGAAAAAGTCCTGGCTTGGAGGGTCAGGTGCCTAGCTTGGAGGGCTAGGTTGGATGATGTTCTAAATCGGAAGGGTTGGGTGAAAAGTCCTAGCTTGGAGGGCTAGGTGAAAAGTCCTAGCTTGGAGGGCTAGGTGAAAAGTCCTAACTTGGAGGGTTAGGTGCAAATTCCCAACTTGGAGAGTTAGATGGAAAATCCTTGGCTTGGAGGGCTAAGGTGGATGGAAACTTAGCTTGGAGGGCTGAGTTTGACTCCCTGGATCGGTCTGGTGATCGATCAGGGATTCTGGCACGCTGCTCCTTCGTGGATCGGTCTGGTGACCGATCCAGCGATGACTGATCGGTCGGGTGACCGATAAGGGAGCACACAGTGAGGTTGGGAACCTACTGTGTTGCTCCTGATCGATCTGGTGACCGATCAGGGAGTATGCATTTCACCCATTGACTGGCTCCTGATTGGTCTGGTGACCGATCAGGGAGCGAGCAGTGAGGTTGAGTTCCCTTGCTGAACTGCTCCTGATCGGTCTGGTGACCGATCAGGATCACTGTGCAGATCGTTCCGGAGAACGATCAAGTGTCGCAGGTTCCTCTCTATGATCGATCAGGACGGAGCCTGATCGGTCTGGTAAGGTTCTGATCGGTCTGGTGACCGATCAGGAGGCTGCCTGATCGGTCCGGTGACCGATCAGAAGGCTTAGCCTGCGAAACTCAAAAATCGCCCAATATGAGGGTGGATCGGTCCGGTGAACGATCCACGACCTGGGATCGGTCTGGTGATCGGTCCAGGAGAATCTCAAAGAAATCGTGATTTCTGATTGAGCGTTGGGGATCGATCAGGACGGAGCCTGATCGGTCTGGAACCAGCCTGATCGGTCTGGTGACCGATCAGGAGGCTCTCTGATCGGTCTGGTGACCGATCACTTTAATTCAAATTGCATTGTCAGACGCTCTGATCGCGTCTGAACACAACCGATTCGCTGTCACTTTCCTCTGATATTTGATATGCTGTTTGATTTACTGCTCTAATACTCTGAGTAAGTTTCAGGTGACAGGGGAGGATTCAAACACTCAAGGAGAAGTCAAAGAGAGCTTTCCTTGGAGCAGGTTTGTCCCTTTCTCCACACAGGTTGCAACGGCTGGATGCAGGACTGAAGCTGCTGATTGAAGCTTGGCTGAGGGAGCTCAGGAAGTTCAGTTAGGGTTCAGTGTAGCTGGCGCGTTGGCAGTGAGGCAGCTGTAGGCTGCTGGAGATGAGATCATCTGTTGCTTAGCGGAGAAACAAAAGGAACGAGAGTTGTAGTGTTCAGCATCAATCGCTTCATTCTTGTGCTCTTGAGTTCCTGCGTTCTGATCCACGTTAAGCTTGCTGTTCTTGAGTTCTTCAATCATTCTGAGCAAGCTATTGAAAAGCAATCATCATATTTGAGCGCTTGAAGGAGAAAACAAGAGGCTTGGAGTCCGACAGTGGGAAGACACGGAGAAGGGTTCTGCGTGAGATCGCCACTGGGTGGAGCTCAGGGAAGCTTGCTGTGTTTTTGTCCTTGCTAAGTGTTTGAGTAAGATCCTTCTTGTTGTTTCTTTGTGCTTAAACTATATCCTTATTTGAAACACACTGTGGAGAGGTTTCTCCACCGAGAAGGAGGTTGCTTCATATCCGGTGATCACCGGGGCTTGATCTGCCGACGATCAAGGGATCGCCCACCTTAAGGGCATGCCAAGGAGTAGGGGCAAGTTATCCCCGAACCTTGTAAAATCTCCTTGTTAGCGATCTTCCTAATCTTGCTAGTTAGGTTTTGGTTTAAGTTTCTGCAAGTTTTGTTTTCCCATACTTCCGCTGTGCTATTAATAATTTCAAGTGTAGAAATTTGATAACTCTTCAAAGAAGAAGTGATTGGCTATATTCACCCCCCCCTCTCTAGCCATCTCGTTCCCAACAAGACGAAGTGTTGCAAAGGTAGGAAAATCAGGGCCCAGCTCATTGAGACCAGCTGGGCGGGGATGACCGAAGAAATACTGATGGATACCATCGGGAGTAACATCCGCAAAAGGTGCCAATTAAGGATCAGGAAACTCGGGGTAGATCGAATACAGGTTTGGTGATCGTCGACCACCCAGATACTCTGCTAAAATCTTGTAAGAGAAATCAAGGTTCCTCTTGGCGACTCGACTGGTGAACTCGAAGCCCCCCTGAGGTCCCTGCTGAAGATTGTTGTAAATTTCGGAGACTACATTGTAATTGATAGGTTTCTCCAGAGAGAGGAGGAAACCAAGGTTGTAAAATGTGACGATCTCCATGATCGAGAGACAATACTCAGTCAAGAAAGGGACATCTATCGATCGGCAGGGTAACATTTTAAAGGTCCTTGATTGGAAAGCCTGCTCACAGGCGGCATTTGGAAAGCGAGAGCTCGAGGAAGGCTGAGGCCTTCTGGAGGGCGCAGATGAGGAAGGGGCTTTCCCCTTCACGTTGCCCTCTGCGGGTTCTTTACCCTTTGATGATTTTCTAAAGATTGAATAAACAGATTTGATCAAGATAGGTAAACCAAATCATGACACCAATCACAAGAATAAGATCCGATCAAATTGATCAAGACAAGGTAAGACCCAATCAGTGAACATAATCACGACAAAATCAAGATAAGAATTTAACCAAAAAGCAACCAAGATTTGATCATAGAGCGATAATCATAGGGTAAGACGTTTGATCAAAGGTAAGACATGGCAAGATAGGTCACGGCCAAAACAGGAGGTCACGACACAACAAGCAAATACCAAAACACAGTTAGCCTCAAATACATAATCTATCAACTGATTAAAACCAAAAATGCTTACTTAGGTGTCATTTTGGTGTAGTGCAGAAGAACTCGAGGTCTGGAAGATGAGCTTGCGCAGGAGAAGACCTTGACGCAAGAGAGGAGCGCAACACCATAAGCAAGGAAGGAAAACTTACAGAAGACAAGGAAGCCTCGCAGGAAATCTGTTCAGAACCGCACGCACGCACACAAACGCTCACTCGCAAAGGGGAAGAAGGAGATGAGGAAGGCTCTCGCACAGGTTGAAGAGGTGGAAGTGGGAGTTTTCGGTGCTAGGGTTCGGCAATGAGAGGTTTTGGAGGAGTTAATCGGTTGGTGGATCGGTCCACCAACCGAAATTTAATGCGATTGAACGGATCACCGTTCGATCTGGGAGCGCCCAGACCGATCAGGCTCTGGCCTGATCGGACTGGCCTGGTCCTGATCGGTCGGGTGACCGATCAGGCATGCTCCTGATCGATCAGCTGATCGATCAGGAAGAGATCAGTAGACTCGAGAGGCTTACCGTGAACCCCCTGATCGGTCTGTGGACCGATCCCAGCAGGGTGCCAGATCGGTCTGGGGACCGATCCAGGCAAGCATAGAATGTTTGGACAAAAACTTCGCCAAGTCACTGCTTCCCCTCTGATCGGTCTGTGGACCGATCACTACCAAAGGGAGCCAGATCGGTCCGGGGACCGATCAGCCCTAAGCCTGATCGGTCCGGTGACCGATCAGGGTTCCTGATACTCCCTGATACGATCTGAAACATTCAGTTTCAGATTTTCAGAATCTTTCCAACGAGATCTGATGAAGTTTATCGAACTTGGACATGATCTCATGACTAAAATTGATCCCTAAACAAGGATCAAAGGTCCTTATAGGTTCAACAATCACTTTGCTCCACCCAAGTGGAGTCAAACTCAATCAACAATCATCCAAGCAAATTCAATCAACTTTTGTACCAAATTCATGTTTCCAATCAAGTTGCCTTGATTGGAATGTCCAAGTATGATCATGGAGCCAAATACACATGTGTTATGCATTGGTTTTCCCCATACTTCGTCACCGAAGTGATTTTTATCTCGTCAACTTAATTTCTCAAGGGATGCAATGACATTTTGAGAAATTGAGTTGATCCTAACATCTCACCCCATTTCTAGCAAACAAAAACGTTTTTGGTAAACCTTATAGTTTGTGTGAGATGTCCCCAAAGTTACCCAATTGCATCCCAACTATTAGAACTTATCATGAAGAGTTTTGGATGCATTTTGAAATTTATGAAGCACGACACATTCCCAACTCCCTTCTTAAGAAGCTAAACTCATTTTCGGGGAGTGGTTTAGTGAAAATGTCAGCGAGGTTTGACTTGGACTCTACATGTGAGAGTACAATATCTCCCCTAGCAACATGATCCCTAATGAAGTGGTGACGCACTTCAATATGTTTGGTCCTAGAATGATGGACTGGATTCCTGGTTAGATTAATTGTGCTAATGTTGTCACACAACACTTGCACATTTTTGTAACTCAATCCATAGTCCTCTAAAGTGTGAATCATCCACAACAATTGCGATACACTCTCTCCCATAGCAATATATTCTGTCTCGGTCGTGGAGAGAGCAACACAATGTTGCTTCCGACTTGACCAACTAACTAAAGATGATCCCAGAAATTGGTAACCCCCACTTGTGCTTTTCCGATTCAACTTACATCCAGCGTAGTCGAAATCGGTATAGCCAATTAAATCAAATGATTCGGTACGGGGGTACCAAAGACCGACTCCAATTGTGCCTTTCAGATATCTCAAAATTCTCTTAACAGTGATTAGATGAGATTCCTTGGCACAAACTTGATACCTGGCGCACATACCCACAGCGAAAAGAATATCAGGTCGACTAGCTGTGAGGTATAGCAAACTCCCTATCATGCTTCGATATTGAGTCAAATTAACGGGTTTACCACTCTCATCATTATCTAATCTTGTATTTGTAGCCATGGGAGTGGTTACCTCTTTTGAATCACTCATATTGAATTTTCGAACCATTTCTTGTTTGTATTTTGATTGGTGCACATGGATACCATCGCGAGTTTGCTTGATTTCGAGTCCAAGGAAGAAAGTCAACTCCCCCACTAGACTCATTTCAAATTCACTTTCCATGTATCCAATGAATTCATTTAAATAGCCCTTGTTGTGAGCCACAAATTATGTCATCGACATATACTTGGGCCACAAAAATATTGTCACCATCTCTACGTAGAAATAGTGTAGGGTCTATTTGGCCTCTAACGAAGCCTTTGTCAATTAAGAATGTCGACAACCGCTCGTACCAAGCTCGGGGTGCTTGTTTAAGGCCATAAAGTGCCTTTTTGAGTTTAAACATGTGGTTTGGGAATTCGGTACTCTCAAACCCCGGAGGTTGTTCCACATAGACCTCTTCTCTAATCAAACTATTTAGGAAGGCCGATTTGACATCCATTTGATATAATTTGAAACCCCGATGTGCTGCAAATGCAAGCATCAACCGGATGGATTCTAATCGTGCCACGGGAGCATATGTCTCATCATAATCAAGGCATTCAACTTGACTGTAGCCCTTGGCTACTAAGCGTGCCTTGTTTCTAATGATTTCTCCCTTATGGTTCAATTTGTTTTTGAAGACCCATTTAGTTCCAATAATGGTGGTCTTCTTAGGTCTAGGGACTAAGTCCCAAACTTGACTCCTTTCGAATTGACCTAGTTCATCTTGCATTGCAATGATCCAATCGGGATCATTTAATGCTTCATCGATTTTTCTAGGTTCAATTTCGGAAATTAAGGCAACTTCATTAGCCTCATTTCGGAAGAATGATCTAGTTCTAACCCCATGATGGGTGTCTCCAATAATTTGGTCTTGGGGATGACTAGAGGCTAATCTAGTTTGCCTTGGTGTTGGTGGTGCTTCTTGAATGGGTTCACTAGACATCGGCTCAGCCTCAGGATCCGGCTGATCAATGTGTTGTCTAGGCTCACCGTCATCGGATTCATCACCATCAACAACATTTGGACTCTCATTCAAACTTAGTCTCCTAAGTTCGAGTTGAACCTCATTTTCTGGTTGACCATTGACTTTTGGAATTTCTTCAAAGACAACATCAGAAGACTCTTTAACTAATCTAGACTTCTTATTGTAGACTCGGTAGGCTTTGCTAACGAGGGAGTACCCAACTAGTATCCCTTCATCAGCCTTTTCCGTGAACTTTCCAAGGTAGTCCTTGGTGTTTAGAATGAATACCTTACAACCAAACACCCTAAGGTGTTTAACTGTAGGTGGTTTTCCAAACCAAAGTTCATGAGGAGTCTTTCCTAAAAACCTATGGATGAGGACTCGGTTTTGTACATAACAAGTTGTATTTACAGCTTTAGCCCATAAGTAACTCGGTAGTGAGTACTCATTAAGCATGTTTCGTGCAGCCTCTTGTAGAACACGATTCTTCCTCTCTACAACACCATTTTGTTGTGGTATTCTAGGAGTGGAGAACTCATGTCTATACCCTCTATCTTGACAAAATTCTAAAAACCGTTAGTTTTGAAATTCACCTCCATGATCACTTCTAATTGTCTTAATTGTTGATGATTTTTCATTTTCAACTCTTTTACAAAAAGAAATGAAAACATCTAAGGTTTGGTCCTTATATTTTAAAAAGTAAGTTCATGTATATCTAGTAAAATCATCAATGATAACAAAGCAATATCTACTTCCATTCAATGATATGATAATACTACAATCAAATAGATCCATGTGAAGTAAATCTAAAGCAGTAGATGTACTTACAGCGCTTTTACCTTTATGTGCAGATTTTGTTTGCTTACCCATTTGACATGCATCACAAAGTTTGTCCTTTTCATACTTGATGCTTGGTAAGCCACGAACTAATCCCTTGTTGGCCAACTTTCGGATGTTCTTCATGTTCACATGTGCTAGCCTTCGGTGCCAAAGGGTGGACTCTTCTTCTTTTGACATGAAACACTTAGCAGAAACATTAGTAGCACTTTTAAATGAAACTTGATAAACATTGTCTACTCTTGTTCCTACTAGTATCGTGTCCAAGGTGTCATGTTGTCTAACTAGACATTGACTTGGTTGAAAATCAATTGTGTAACCCGTGTCACACAATTGACTGACACTTAGGAGATTAAATGTCATCCCCTTGACTAGAAGGACATTTGAAATTCTAAGACATTCGGATATTTGAATGTCTCCTATTCCTATGACCTTAAGACTATCATTGTTACCAAATGAAACATTACCTCTACTTTTCTTGTGAAGTGTGGTAAACAATGATCTATCCCCGGTCATGTATTTGGAGCATCCACTATCAACGAACCAAGTTGATAGATGCTCCCCCTCAATCATAACATACACAATTCGAAAAATAGAAATTTTAGGTACCCAAACCTTGGGACCTAAAGCATCAACTAAACAAGACTTAGGCACCCATGCCTTGACAGTTTTCTTTTGGACTCTAGGTGTCTTAGATTGTCTCATATCAGTCCTAGACATCAAAGACACGAATGAAGGTTCTTTGGGTCGGTAACCAATACCGGCCCTATTGTAGACTGCCCTTTGGGCATTCAAGATCATGTCTAGGGTCTTAGAGCTAGTTGAGAACTTCTCAAGAATATTCTTGAGTCTCTCAACTTCACTCTTTAATGATTTATTTTCTTCTACTAGCAATTCATCATGCAAATCATTTATATCCTCAACCCTAGAGGATTTCAATTGGCCAATCTCAAGTTTTAGTGATTTGATCTCATCATCTAACATTTCAACATGCAAATCATCAACGTTATCATCCCTAGATAATTTCAATTGATCAATTTCTAACTGCAATGCTTTAACCTTATTTTTCGACTTCTTTAACATATTGGTTAAACATGCAATTGCTCTATAACACTTTTCAAGTTCGGGAGAAGTTACCTCTTCATCATCGAAGATGATGAAGTCGCGTTTGAGGAGTTGGATGATTCATCACTGCTTTCCTCTCCAAGAGCCATGAGTGACACATGCCTTGTGCTCTTCTCCTCCTTCTCTTCATCGGATGAGCTTGAAGAGGATTCATCCCAAGTAGCCTTCATGGTCTTCTTCTTCTTCTTGGACTTTTCCTCTTCCCTCTTGGATTTCTCCTCCTTTTTCTTTAGCTTCAGGCATTCATTCTTGAAATGCCCTTTCCTACCACACTCATAGCAAGAAGCATTAGTCTTATCAAGTTTAGCTTCACTAGGATTACCTTTACCCTTGAAGCGTCGACCCCTTCTCATCATCCTTCTCACAAAATTCGCCATCTCGGAGGATGAGGAGCTGCTGCCATCTTCCTCGGAATCGGACTCGGATTCGGAAGAGGATGAAGATGAAGAGACTTCCTTCTCCTTCTTCTTCTTGTTGGATCGTTCCCCTGCAACTAAGGCAATCCCCTTCTTCTTGGGGCCTTTGTTAGCCATTTCATGCAATTCCATTTCACAAAACAAATCATCTAACTTAACAATGGATAAATCCTTAGAAACTTTGTAGGCATCCACCATGGATGACCACATAGCATTCCTTGGAAATGCTTTTAGTACATACCTCACAAGGTCGCGATTCTCGACCTTTTCATCAATCGAATGAAACCCATTGAGGACTTCCTTGAACCGGCTATGTAGCTCACTTACCGATTCATTTTCCTTCATGGAAAGGTTTTGTAATTGGTTGAGAAACAAATCCCTCTTGGCGATTCTTGAATCTTGGGTGCCCTTGTGGAGTTCGATGAGCTTGTTCCACAAGTCCTTTGCACTTGTGAAAGGACCAACCTTGATGAGTTGGTCTTTAATCATGCCGCACTGTAGAGTGACAACCGCCTTTGCGTTAGCTTCACTCTTCCGAGTTTGTTCAACCGTCCACCGCGAAGACTCAAGTTCTTTGCCTTCATCATCCTTTGGAGGGATGAAGCCCTCCTTCACAGCGAACCAAGTGTTGATATCCATCTTCAAGTAATATTCCATCTTCGATCTCCAATATTGGAAATTTGCGCCATCGAAGAATGGAGGTCGGGTGGTGGAAAAGCCTTCTCTCAACGCCATGGATGTAGCTCTCGGTTGTTAATCCACAAAAACCGAGCCCCAAGCTCTGATACCACTTGTTGGAATCCGGATGGCTAGAGAGGGGGGTGAATATAGCCAATCACTTGGACTTTAAACACTTATTGAATTTCTGCACTTCACTTTGTTAGTAGCACAGCGAAAGTATGAAAACAGAGTATGCAGAAAAATAAGAAACGAAACAAACTAACACCACTAGCAAGATCGCTAACAAGGAGGGTTTACAAGGTTCGGGGATAACTTGCCCCTACTCATTGGCGTGCCCTTAAGGTGGGCGATCCCTTGATTGTCGACAGATCAAGCCCCGGTTAACACCGGATAGAAAGTAATCTCCTTCTCAGTGGAGAAACCTAAAAGATCAGTGTCCCAAAATCAAAAGGCGGTCTCCGAAGAAACGAACTGTCCGATGCTACAACTGCAACGAGGAGGGACACCTAAAAGATCAGTGTCCCAAAATCAAAAACCAGCCAAAGAAAAAGAAGGCATTGAAGGCCACCTGGGACGAGACCTCGTCGGACGAATCAGAAGTTCAAGAGTACGCAGGACTTGCGCTGATGGCAAGTAATCAAGAGGGGAGCAGTGTTGAAGGGGGAGCGACATCAGAAAGCGACAACGAAGAAGGAACCTCGCTTTTCGAAAGCGATCCGGTAAGTGAGGTTTGTTTTCTTCCTCATGATCAATTGTATGCTGGTGTTAAAGCCTTGCTCAAATCTAATTGCAGATTAGAAAAAGAAAATTCTAAATTAAAAAATGAAAATATTGATCTGAAAAATTTAGTCGAGAAATTAGAATGTGATATTGTCTGTTTGCGACACAAGAAAAATAGTTATCCTGAAAAGTTGAATTGGTATTTTAAAAACCATAAAGGCCAATTTAAAAAGGTGCCAAAGAATTACATTCCATCCAAATTTTTAGTTAATCCTGTCGATAGAAATCTATTTTGGATACCAAAATCAATTTTGAATTAGTTTTCTACTACTGCATAATTTTTCTTGCAAAATTAGAAATAGATTAACACATTTTATGATTAAGTTTCTTTTGAAAAATTTTTTTTACCTAGACTTTCTTACAAAATTCAATTTCTATTTTTACTTGATACAAGAGTATCTTATTTGTTTACTGTGAAATTTTGGAAATTTTTTTTCGATAAATTTTGAATTTCTATTATTTTTCATTTGAAAAGTAAACGTTTAACTTTAAAAATAGAAAATTAATTTATTCTGCAAGAACCGATTTTTTTTGAGATCTACACATAGTCAATTAAACTTGGTAATTTTTTTTAATTTTTTTTATGAGATTTTTGAATTTTAAAAATATATCTTTGAATTTTTTATTCTGCCACTATATGATTTATTTTTGAATATACAAACTAGATTTTAATTTGGAAATTTTTGTAAAAAGCAATAATTTTACAAATTTCGGTGATATGCACTTAATCTATTCACGGCTCAAAAATAAATGTTTCACATTTTTCTAAGTTCTAATCATATTTTTTTTCCTTTCCCTATTTTTTGTGCCCAATTTTTGCTGTGATCAAAGGGGGAGAGTAGCTTAAGTTTAGGGGGAGGTTGTGGTTATTTATTGCAATATTTTTTTTCCCATGCTTAACTACTTAATTTAGTTTTACTAAATTCCTTATTTTTTGGTTTAACCCTAATTGAACTTGGATTGATGCACATCAAAAAGGGGGAGATTGTTGGTGCCCCGGTTGGTTTTGATGTGATCAACCAAGTTAGGTTAGGTCCTGTTGGTTTTAATCCCTCTGCTAAGTATGCAGGAACTTAGGTACGGAGGAAGTCGAGCGTAAGATGCAGCAGACGAGAAGGATTGCGCGGGGAAGTGAGCCGACGGGCTCAGTACAATCCGAGGGACGCGGAAGCTGCGGAAGAGTACACCGGTGGAGCGAGAAGGACGTGCGCGGTGTCCGAGGGACGAGAAGCCGGGAGGAAGGACGCTCGAGGGGCGAAAGGCCGGAGTCGGGTTCGGGTGAGCCTAACTTCGGTTGGCCGGAAATCACCCAGAAGACGAAGAATCAAAAAGACTAGTCCAAGCGCCCAAAAGAAATGAAAGAAATGAGAAAATTCGCCCAAAAGAAAAAACAAAGTTTTGATGCCAAGGAAGGATCGAACCCAAGTCCTCCACCAAATACACAAATCCACTTACCAACTGGGATAAAGGGCGTTGGCAAATATGTATTGGCGATATTGCTACTTATAGATTACAACAGCGAGATGGATACAACAATCATCTCGAGCAAGGAGGGAAGATAAAGTTTTAATTAAAATAATTAAAACTTAAAGGATAATATTACATTATCCTTTAATCAGATCTAAAGGCCATGGTTAAAATATATCCATGATCAACCATCAAGATCGAATCTGCAGATCAACAAATAAGAGAAATCCTATCAAAGATCTACGATCTGGATTTATTTTCATAACCTATAAATAGGCTTGGAGTTTTAGAAATTAATTCAATTAATTGAGTTGTAAACTCTCTTTCTCTCTAAGCTTTCTCTGTGCTACAACTGTAAAGGCTTCTCCGCCTTAAGGAGTTTCTGTTAGAGCATCAACTGCCTTGGAAGCAACGACTCTGTTGCAACCAAGTTTATTTCCTTTTAAAGACGAGTGTTAGTGCTTATTTTTCATAAACCGTCTATTCACCCCCCTTTAGCCGGTCGACCCGATCCTACAGTTAGGACTTTTCACCTAGCCCTCCAAGCCAGGACTTTTCACCTAGACCTCCAAGCTAGGTCTTTTCACCCACCCTTCCGAATTAGGACTTTTCACCACCTGGCTTCACTCACCAGGACCCGGCTTCACTCACCGAGATTTCTAACACCTAACCCTCCAGGTTAGGATTTCAATCATCCCATGCCTAATCACCGATCAGGTCTTAATCATAATCAGAATCATAATCAACCTAAACTAAAATCGTTGTCAACACCAAAATAACAATCAGGGCCAGACTGCATTAACAGTCTCCTCATTAGTCAAAGATGCATCATCAATTAATGCTGAAGCTTTATACGATAACCTTGAGTGTCTTGACATCAAACACCTTTCTGGATCTTCATCATCAATGAAATTTTCCTCTCCCAAAGTATATATTGCTCCAACTTATGCATCTCGTGTCCATCGTTTGAGTATATATTTATCAGGTAAATGAAATACTTGATTAATATGAAAAAAGCTAACATATGCCAACATGGCAAATTTCGTGCAACTACACGATATGTAGTCCCTTTGAATGTCATGTGTGAGAACCCTTGGTTTAGAGGAAGAATAATTTTGAAATGTCATCACATGATAAATCACTGAGTCAACTCCTAAAAATGCTGGTTGCACATAATAACTATGACTCTCACTCATTTCACTTTGAAACTCTAGCCATTTTTTTGTGTATAGTTTAACCATTTGAATTTCTATTGGTCATTTTGTCTTAATCTTGGGATACTCATTCATATCAATATGGTCTGCAACTAACTCATTGTGTCTTTGGTGTCTCAATGCTCTATTAAAACGGGTGATAAAATCCATCAAGGAGTTCTTATTTGAAACATATCTCTTGAAAAATGCTTGTGAGCCTTCAGATCTTTGACTACTTGACATTCCAAGACAAAATACATGCCTAAAATATGCTGGCACCCATCTGTGTCGCAAATCATACATCAAGGACAACCAATCGTTATTCTCCAAGTTAGCACACTTGATAGACTCTTCCCATGACTTCTCAAAATCGTCAGGTGTTGTAGAATTTGTAATGACATTCTTTATACTTTGATAGTGGTCTCGAAAAGTCAAAGGGGATAATTTTTCTGGAAATTTATTCAGTATATGCCATAAACAATATCGATGAACAGTTTGAGGGAAAACTTGTGCAATGGCTTTTGTCATAGCAGGATCCTAATAAGTGATTATAACGTTTGGTGGACCTTTAGGCATGACTTCTATAAACTTGTTAAGCAACCAAACAAAAGAATCAGTTTTCTCATCACATAGAAATCCACATCCAAAAACAATTGTCTGATGATGATGATTAACTCCTACAAATGGTGCCAAAATCAAGTCATATTTGTTGGTGTTTGGCTAGTGTTTTGGTGAGAAATGATGCATTTTGGAAGCTTATTTTTAGTTGTTATTGTAAAAATTCGAATTATAAGTTGGAAATCTGTTTTGATGATTCTTAAGGAATGGAGAAAGTATCAAGAATGCAATAAAAAAAATTGCAATAGATGAAATTATTTGATGTACCAAGGTGCCAATTGAAGGAGTTTTGTATCAAGTTTGGTTGCAAGAGTAAGTAGAGCATATAATTCCATATTCATTATATGTTTTGATTAGAAACGTTTATGTTGAAGATGAATTGAAGTTGTACAATTCAATTGTGAAATGAATATGAAAGTGCTGAAAGAAAAGGAAAAAAAACTGAGAAGCTAAAAGGAAATCAGTTTAAGTTGGGTGGATGTAAAAGCAACTGAATTGCAAGAATTAATGATACGTTACTATCATTTTGATGGAAAAGAAATGGGAGTTTACAAGTGTTAGAATCATTGAAAAAAAAATGAAAGCAATAACAGAAACAGGAATTCGGCTGCAGAGAAGAAAAAGAAAAAGAAGAGCAGCTGAAAAACAAAAGAAAAAAAAAAGAAGAAAGAAAAGAGCATTATGTGGAAGTCAAGAGTTGGGTTAGTTTATTGAATTTGAAGATGTGAATAATGAGCTAGCTGAATTTAAGAGTGAGTTATTGATTGAAAGATTGAAACCTTGGCAGAAGACAGTTCAGAAGTCTGCAATTTCAGCTACTGATCAGACCCTGATCGATCACCAATCCGATCAGGGAGGTGTCTGATCGGTCAATTAGATCGATTAGAAGAAACTCAGTCCAATCAGAGTCACTCCATACCGTTCAGAAGGCGAGCTAGATCGGTCCCTTGATCGATCAGTAGAGTTGGCACAGAGACAGAACCTTGGCACACTGAATTCAGTGAATTTCCTCAGTCCCTGCTCCACCACAACTCTGATACATGCATGATAATTCAAAATAAGAGGGCAAAATGCATTAGATTACATTTTTTTGAGTATCCAAGTCTTCCACCTTCTTTAATTTTCCATATTTCCTTATCATGTCATATTTCTTTACTTTCTTTATCATGATACTTTAGTATCAAAGTTCATTGAACTTCTATTTCATTCTTATCATTACATGTCTCCTAAACTTGTTTGAATAAGCTTTTTAGGTGTGGATCCAAATAAAGAATGATGGTGGAGAGTAGAGCATAAGCAAGCTTATGATAGTGCAAGAACCATGATTGTGTTTGAGTGAGCTCCACTTTCATCAAAAATGTAGAACTTAGGAAGAGAGCCACCAAATATTCCCTTGAGAGGTTTGTGTGTTTAGTTCATCTCAATGAGTCATGAAGGATGAAGTATACTAAGTTGTTGACTAAGGACAAGATACTAGTCCATTGAGTTTAGATTTTTGAGAATTGACAACCTTAGGTAATTTCCTTTCAATTACTTCTAACTATGATTGAGAATAATCTAGGGGGTACATGTTTAGTTAGCTTGTGCGAGACGCCCAAGAGCAAGTGTGGGGGAGTTGATAATTACTATTTTGCTAATCATTTTAGGCTCTCAAATCCATGTTTTGACTCCCTTTTATATGCTTAAGTTTGCATTTTCATTAGGTTTCATGAATTACCTCTTTTTAGCTTTGAATGCAAATCTTTGTAGATTTGAGATGTTTTGACACTAAAATTTGAATATGATTTTGTAGGCTTCAAATGACCATGGACCTAGATCAGATTGGATCAAACTTGAGCTCGGACTTGGATTCGATCAAGGGGATCAAGAGGTGGATAACTGTGGGCCGTCCAATCAAGAAACGGTGAGATCTAAGCCATCCGTCAGCTTCTGATCAATCCGAGCCCAAGGTAGAGTTAATCCAGTCCATAGATCAAGATCTGAAGCTTTGAGCCAAATCAGAATACATCTGACCGTTGGATCAAACTTAAGAGGAGTCTAGACCATCCATTCAAGAGGCAGGGAGATCTGAGCCATCCGTTGTAGATCTGATTGATCCCAGCTGAGGAGGAGCAGATCCTGACCACTGATGGAGATCTGGGAAGTTTGGTTCAGGTCTGAGATGATCCAACCATCGGATGAGACCAGAATGATCACAGCCGTCCATTTTTCCAATGGGATAATTAAAACAGAAACTCCCTCTCCAGATCGGGGGGTCGCCAGGTCGCAGAGTAGCGTAGTTTTCTTCAGTTCTTCATCGTTTTCGCATCTATTTTTCTTCTCCGATCGCGCGGCCAACACCAGATTTGTTTGTTTGCAAGATTCAGATCATCGATGTAGTTTTCTTGTTCAGTTTTGCTAACCAAAATCTCACAGTTGAAGGAACTCGGGAGAGGGTTTTGCCCGGAGTTCTGTCCATGGATCGATTCCGTTGATCGTTGGTTTTCTCATCGAGCAGAGCAATCAGATGCCTTTGTAGGGGTTCTCCGAAGTAATCTGAGAGTGTCTGAGCGAGATCAACACTCAGCGTTTCAAGAAGGAGGAGATGGTAGAGTTTTTAGCTACTGATCGTTCGCCGCGACCGGACAAAGATGTCTCTGATTGGTTCTATGATCGATCAGAAGAAGACCTGATCGGTCCCGTGACCGATCAGGAAGAGCAGTACAGATAAATTCACAGCAAACTGAGCAAGTAAGTTTTTCTTTGTTGGTTTTCGAGCTAGGGGGTTCCTAGCTAGACTTTTGTGTGACGGCAAAGGGAAGTCTTGACAAATAGCTGATCTGATGTTCAATTTAGGATAATTTTAGTTCCAAGCATTTATGTCTTCAAGTTGTTTTAGTTTGTTTTCAACTATACTCCAAGTCAAGTTCTTAAGCAATGTTTTGTTCTAGTTTTCTTTATCCTGCAATTAGTTTCCTGCAATTAGTTCTTAAATTTCAATTCCATCGTTCGAATTTAATTGTTCAGTTGTAAAATAGGTTAAGTTTAGTTTCCACAATTTCCAAGTTAATTCCTGCTTTAGCTAAGTCTATTTTGTTGCAACTGTTATTCCATTTATATTCGCAAACAACCCCCAATCTTATTTGAAAACCCAAATCATCAAACGACAATAATTTTCAAGCTTGAGTTAAACATTCACAACTAGTCCTTGGAAAAATACGACTTGAGGCCCCTATACTACATTTAACTTTGTTAGCTAAGGGTTTTCAACTTATAAATATCTAAATTTGAGGCTCATTCGTGACACTTGATATTGGGCACACATCAAATTTTGTTGGGGTTGATCAAATGGTTGAATAGGCTATTGAAACTGCTGAAAATTTGGTTGATAACTTGGTGGAATTTGCTGAAAATTATGGCTCTGAAAATTCTAAATTTGGGGCTGAAATTGTTGGTGTGGAAACTGAAATTGTTGGGGCTGACATTGTTGACTTTGAAATTGAAAATCCTAATTATATGGTTGAAAAGATTGTTGTGAAGGCTGAAAAGATTGTTGGAAAGTCTGACTTGGTTGAAAACCTTGCTGAAATTGTTGAAGTTGAGGTTGAAATTGATAATTTGGTTGCTGGAAATTTGAATAGGACTACTGAAAACTTTGAAATGGCGGTTGCCCTTGTTGTAGGGGCTGTTGTGAAGTGTTTTACTGATAGAATGAATTACCATACTCCAAATTAAGATGATCCCCACAACCCGGATTGTAGGTAGATGAATAAATGTAAGTTCTTTGTTGGAATTTCATTTGCTTCACCAAAAAGGTTAACTCCAACAATGAACTCTTGATCTCTATTTGTTCATTTGAAAACATTTGAATGTCCTCTCAATCTCAAGATCAAACTCTACAAGATCACCACCTGCAGTCCTGATCAAAAACCAAACAAAAATGGCAGCAAATGTATATAGAAAAATAAAGCAAATAAAAATGGAATCAAATAATATGACAATAAGCACACAAGTTCAAATTAAACAAACTCAACTAGTGTTCCCCGGCAATAGTGCCAAAAATTTGATGTGTGCCCAATATCAAGTGTCACGAATGAGCCTCAAATTTAGATATTTATAAGTTGAAAACCCTTAGCTAACAAAGTTAAATGTAGTATAGGGGCCTCAAGTCGTATTTTTCCAAGGACTAGTTGTGAATGTTTAACTCAAGCTTGAAAATTGTTGTCGTTTGATGATTTGGGTTTTCAAATAAGATTGGGAGTTGTTTGCGAATATAAATGGAATAACAGTTGCAACAAAATAGACTTAGCTAAAGTAGGAATTAACTAAGAAATTACGGAAACTAAACTTAACCTATTTTACAACTGAACAATTAAATTCGAAGGATGGAATTGAAATTTAAGAACTAATTGCAGGAAACTAATTGCAGGATAAAGAAAACTAGAACAAAACATTGCTTAAGAACTTGACTTGGAGTATAGTTGAAAACAAACTAAAACAACTTGAAGACATAAATGCTTGGAACCAAAATTATCCTAAATTGAACATTAAATCAGCTATTTGTCAAGACTTCCCTTTGCCGTCACACAAAAGTCTAGCTAGGAACCCCCTAGCTCGAAAACCAACGAAGAAAAACTTACTTGCTCAGTTTGCTGTGAATTTATCTGTACTGCTCTTCCTGATCGGTCACGGGACCGATCAGGTCTTCTTCTGATCGATCATAGGACCGATCAGAGACATCTCTGTCTGGTCGCGGCGAACGATCAGTAGCTAAAAACTCCACGATCTCCTCCTTCTTGAAACGCTGAGTGTTGATCTCGCTCAAACACTCTCAGATTACTTTGGAGAACCCCTACAAAGGCATCTGATTGCTCCGCTCGATGAGAAAACTAGCGATCAACGGAATCGATCCATGGATAGAACTCCGGGCGAAACCCTCTCCCGAGCTCCTTCAACTATGAGATTTTGGTTAGCAAAACTGAACAAGAAAACTACATCGATGATCTGAATCTTGCAAACAAACAAATCTGGTGTTGGTCGCGCGATCGGAGAAGAAAAATAGATGCGAAAATGATGAAGAACTGAAGAAAACTACGCTACTCTGCGACCTGGCGACCCCCCGATCTGGAGAGGGAGTTTCTGTTTTAATTATCCCATTTGAAAAATGGACGGCTGTGATCATTCTAGTCTCATCCGACGATTGGATCATCTCAGACCTGAACTAAACTTCTCAGATCTCCATCAGTGGTCATGATCTGCTCCTCCTCAGCTGGGATCAATCAGATCTACAACGGATGGCTCAGATCTCCCTGCCTCTTGAATGGATGGTCTAGACTCCTCTTAAGTTTGATCCAACGGTCAGACGTATTCTGATTTGGCTCAAAGCTTCAAATCTTGATCTATGGACTGGATTAACTCTAGCTTGGGTTCGGATTGATCAGAAGCTGACGGATGGCTCAGATCTCACCGTTTCTTGATTGGACGGCCCATAGTTATCCACCTCTTGATCCCCTTGATCGAATCCAAGTTTGAGCTCAAGTTTGATCCAATCTGATCTAGGTCCATGGTCATTTGAAGCCTACAAAATCATATTTAAATTTTAGTGTCAAAACATCTCAAATCTACAAAGATTTGCATCCAAAGCTAAAATAGAGGTAATTCATGAAACCTAATGAAAATGCAAATTTAAGCATATAAAAGGGAGTCAAAACATGGATTTGAGAACATAAAATGATTAGCAAAATAGTAATTATTAGTGTTATATGTTGTATTAAATACAACAATATCACCAAATACACTATATGCCCTTCTTGATCATGATCAACCCAAAAACACCTACTAAATATGTTATCTGAATCAGTCTCGTAATCAAAGAAAAAACCTGAATTCTTCTCTTATTCAGATTTTAAAAACTCAATCAGTGTTTCAACAACAATACCCTTTTGTTCATCCCTAAGATTTCTTTCAAAATTTCTAATATCCTTTTCTATGCAACCTACCCTCTCAGGCCCCCATACTCTATCTCCAATAATCGCATTTGTTGACAAGTTGGTACATTTGCCTCTGAAAATTATTTTGTCAATGTTTTCTTTACTGCTGAAATATGTTGATGCAGTCTGGCCCTGATTGGTGTTTTGGTGTTGACACCGATTTAAGTTTGATTTAAGTTTAAATGGATTCGGATTAAGTCCAGGTGGATCGGAGATCGCACGCTGGCATGGGAAAAGTCCTAGCTTGGAGGGCTAGGTGAAAAATCCTAACTTGGAGGGTTAGGTGTGGAAAAGTCCTAGCTTGGAGGGCTAGGTGAAAAATCCTAACTTGGAGAGTTAGGTGTTGGAAAAGTCCTAGCTTGAGGGCTGNGGACAATTTCAATACTTCACAATTGCACATGTAGAGATAATCACTAGTTGTGAATTCATCACAAATTCTCTCATGCTGTGAATTGTATTACGGACATTCAGTAAATGAGTTTAAGATCTCAATCAAATACACAAACATGTATACTCAAATAGTGAATATTCATTTATTAAAATAAATGATTACAATCATAAGGCGATTGCCTTAGGACACTTCTCTCATATCACTAACAGAATGTACTCAGGAAGGTAACCTTAGGTGGGTGAGTAGACCAATCGACTGGCCTGGGGCAGTCGACTGATGAAACACACAGAAGGGTTCTGGCTTGGGACCAGTCGACTGCCCTGGGAGCAGTTGACTGGTAGGTGGCTGGTGAGTTGGCTGAGAATTCGAACGTTGGGTTGCAACGGTCGAATTTCAGTGGCACCAGTCGACTGCCCTCAGAGCAGTCAACTGGTGGCGAGGGTTTCAACCCGAGTCCTATTTAAAGAGGACTTCGTGGTGGCTAAGATTCTTGACGAATCTTGTCTTGGTTAAAGGCAAGATAGTAGTCTTTGTGCTCAGAGGTTTGCTTGGTGTTGTGGCGAGGTTTCTCCACCCACAAAGAGCGACGAGAGCTAGCCGGAGGTTATCCGGGGATTGATCCACCGACGGATTCTTGGATTAGTCACCCGTCCGGGGTGGATACCAAGTAAATCTTCGTAGTTAGCATTGGTTAGTATTGTTTTATTGTTGTTATTGTATATTCCGCTTGCGCAACTAACTGTGTAGGAAGAAAGACTTCGAAGAAATGCTATTCACCCCCCCTCTAACGTACCGGAAACGATCCTATAGAGCTTTCAACTGCCTTGAATTAGCAACCACCCTGGTTGCATCCAAGTAAACCTTTTGTGTATCTTACTAGTTTCCTTTATTTGCTTTGTGTTTTTAATTAACTGATGTAACTAACGTCCATCGTTGTAAGAATTTACAAAAGATCAAAATTCTGACTCTTAGGGCAGCCCGCCAACAATCCTACAGCTTCAACCTGGTTTCTAACACTTTGACTTAGTAAAGACATGTAAGATTTGTTTGGCGTGTTAGTTTTGTATCTAAGTCTAGATTTATTATACATGGCTTATTGGGGCCCAAACATCATATTCAAATACTTTGACCCAAAGTTAAACTTTTCCAATATTTGTTTGATTCCCTCAGCTTGGTCTTTCAAGATAGAATTTTCTTCCTCAAGCCTTGCAATTGAGTTGAGTTTACATTTTGAATATCGCTAGTTGAGGGGTTCAAGTTGACTTGTTCCTTACGGTGTTTAACTTCCTTAAGGAGCAAGTTAATTTGATACTCAAATTTAGCCAATTTTTAGATAAGCAAGCAATTATTCTAAGTATTTTATTTTCTAAAGGGGAGGTTAGCTCATCTAGTCCTTTTAAACTGGATACGGATCTGTGGCTTGGCTTGGACTCGGTCTCAGACTTAGTCTAAGAATTGGTCTTAGACTCGAACTTGGATGTTTGGTTTCTTGCCCTGAGAGCCATGAAACATGTTTTCTTTGGTTCCTCCACATCCAATGTTATGCCTTGAGGAATTGCATGTTCGATAGAAAATCGGACAGCACCCTCCCTTGGTATGACAGACAATAAAAATCCAATATACAAGGCCAACACGACCATCACAAATACCCACAACCAATAGGGCTGGCATAATAACATAAAATGAAATGCAAGAGATTGCAAAGAAATTTAACTCACCAAAAACTGCATACCGACATGACTTACATTACAAACAAAAATGACAAGTCCTTTTGAGGCACATAGACAAATCCAGACGAACAACAAAATATAAATCCCCAAATAGTAAGAAAGATAAAAGGGAAACCACAACAGTACAAACCCAAAAATGAAGTCGTCTCGATGGGATAAGGACTGGCTGCAATGGCTCTCCTAGTGACTCAAGTCACAACTATCTACTACCTGAAACAAAAAGAAAAGCAAGCAGTGGTGAGTCTGGCCTTAAACTCTGCGGGTATAGTGAATAGATAAACATATGGTATAAATAAGATAAATCAAAGCAAATAGAAACAAGGTATACAGTCTCCAAAATAAGAGCATAAACAAATGTGAAAACATACTTGCGGGGCATAATCGGGAAACCCCCATGACATATCAATAATCTGCTCATAATACTGAGCAGAAACAGATTAGACAATAAAATACAAATCAACAACCATATATGCATCTCAATCATATGCAACAATTATAGCTCAAACAAATGTAAGATGCATCGTATGCACATGATACAATAGAATGTGTCACCCCTACACACCAATCTACAACCATCACACATATCTACGTGGTCGACCGGGCAAGGACTGTAACAACTGTATGCACTCTAACATCCATCTCCTATGAGTGGTCGAGTGGATAGGATACTGGGAGAACAACCTCAATCTTGAACTCCAAGACAAAGGAGAGTACAACCGCTCTATATAAAAGACCCCAGGGGAGCACAACCATTCTAATACTTAAGAACAAGGAGGAACACCCTCTGCCTCCAAGAAGGGGAGCACAACCGCTCTAGTACCCAACGGGGGAGCACAACCACTCTACTTATCTCTCATAAATAATAAAGTGGGTGTCACCACCGGCTGACAACTACCATTACCCCGAGTGGTTGAGTGTGCATATCACTATATGGTTGACGACGGGCTTAATCACAAGGAAGCTGCTAACTGTCAGCATGCAATAAATGCAATATGGTGCATGATACCAAAGTTAATAAACACATCCAGGTCAAACATCATGGAATCAATAAGAAACATATGCACCAAAATTAGAACACATGATATTTCTAAAGTACACGAGTACTAGCGGTACTCTTCGGATCAGAAAATAAGAGTTTAGACTGTATAGATGAATATTTTGAATTTTTAACTCAAAGATCAAGCAAAGAAAAATACCAAGCAGGAAAACAAGCACAATAAAGCTAAGGTAAATAAACCTACTCAGATAATAGGATAATCATGCATTTAAAGGTAAATGGAACTAAAGAATCAAGTAAGAAGTCCGCCTTGTAAATGACATATTCGTAGCAAAGTGAACCTCCCACGATCAACCGTGCTAGTCCAAAGTCAAAGTCCTGTGTCAAGGACTAAGTTTAACTATTTATAAAATTAATAAATTAGCTAAACTAAATACTAAACATGTTTAAGATAAATTTCAATTATAACATCTATTTAAATAAATCCAAAACAACTATGCATTCCTTCTCAACCTATATATATATAATTAATCAATCTATTAATTAATTAATCAACTCATTAATTAATTAATAATCCATTTAATCCAAAGATTATCATAGTTAATCAAGGTATATCTGATTAATTAACTATTCACTTAACTAATTTTTTTTCAATTAACCCCATTTCTCAAGGTTAGGTTATTAGGATAAATCCCAAACCCCAACCTCACAAATAGCTCACAACAGAAACTAGGATCAAGCCTTCACATAATACCCCTGAAGGAAGCTCATGGCCACTAGTGATACAAACTCAAATGGGAGCATGCTAATACCAAAGTACTTCAAGAATAGGTTCACGGTAATTAACACAGAACAGGACCAAAACTAAGAAACCAAAGGAAAGCTCACATCACAGATCCGATACACCACTCAAGTCCAATTCTATAAGGAAACCTCATGCCAGGATTCCACACCTCAGATCAAACCCATTCAACAACAAATCAATCACAACAATGGAAAAAAAAACCCACCACAAAACCATACTCTTACACTATATGAACTCCTTACCTGTTGTGCGTTGGTGGCAACCCTTCTGCTCCGATCCGGTGAGGTCAACATGGGAGGAAACGATCACAAGATACCAGAACAATCCTGTCCAAACATCTGATTAGATGCAAGAGTACAAGGGGTTCATGAAAACAACAAGAAACCACACCTTACCGCAACCGTCGACTTGAAACCTCCCTTGGCCGGAAACTAGCATTGCTTGGAGAGGGAGAAACAAGAAGGAGAGGAAGACGACTAGAAGAGGAGGGTCAAGGTGAAGCCTTTGGGAAGAAGAAGAGGAATTTTTTGGGGTTCGCGGCGCAGAGAGGGGATTAGGGCAGTGGTGTGACGACCACTGGCGATGACAACAGCAACGCCGACACGAGAGGAAAGGATGTCAACTCTTCCAAGGTCGGCGGTTGTGCATAGGTAAGGAAGAAAAAGGGAAATCGCAAAGGCTGACGGTGGTTGCGAAGAGGAGAAGGAGCAATCACGAGTGGCTGCGGCATAGAGGAGAAGAAAAATTGAATTTGTAATTGGATGACACTTTTGCAAAAAGACCCTCCACATTCTATGATTTGTAATACGTCCCCTAAATTTTGGTTTTTATTCATTTTAGCCCTCCGAAAATTTCATACTTAACATCCAACACTTCCGAAGATGGCTTGTCCCAAGCAAACTTGAGTGCTTTCTTACTCCTTGATTTATTGGTTCTCTCCTCATTTAGGTTTGGACATTCATATTTATAGTGACCTTTTTTGCACTCGAAGCATATTACCTATGATTTAAATTTGCTCGGATTTTGCATACTGCCCTTTTTAGATCTCTGTTGGAAAACTTCTTTGTAAATATTTTCTGGACCATGTTTACTATTTTTCTTTATTGTTGGAGTCTAAGTTTAATCGCCTTCGGATTCCTATTTTAGTTGGGACTTAGACTTGATATCTTTGCTTCTATTTTGACCTTCAAATAAGACAATGCCCTTCTTGATTTGATTAGAGTTAGTCTGCTCATGTAACTCTAATTTTCAAAATAATACATCTAATTAATCAAGGAAATATCTTTTGAAACTTTATATTCATCTATCATAAATGCCCACAGTGTATTTCAAAGGAAAGAATTAAGCGCGTACCTTATTAAGGCTTGATTTACAAGTTGGTGTCGACGAGGTGGAATCCATTGATGATGCCATTGATTTTCACGTGTATTTGAGTTGCGGTTTCTCCATATTGCATTTTAATATTAAATAATTGATTAAGTAGCAAGTCTCATTTAGTTACCTCGAATCATCAATTTCTTCATGCAACTTGACTAGTTGATCCCAAAGTTCCTTGGTTTTCTCGAATGGACTGACTTGGCAGAGCTCCTTTTTTATTAGACCACACTAGAGGGTGATCATTGCCTTGTAGTCGATTTAGGTCTTCTCTTCATCTATGGATTCCATTTTTCTAGATCTAATGTTTTTCCGTTTTCGATCGGTGGTGTGTACCCTTTCTTGATGTTAAACCATATGTTGTCTGATTTAAGGAAACATTCCATTCTCCATTTCTAATAGCTAAAATCATTTCAATTGAAGAGAGGTGGACGAACGGTGCTATATTCTTCTTGATATGAGCTCGACATATTTTCAAAACAATATACACTTAAAACAATTTCCAAGAATTTATCGTGGGATATGGAGAGCGATATAGAGAAAAGGAAAAACTATATAAAGAGAAAATACAAACTATTTAAAGAGAAAGAACAAATTTTAAGCAATCGACTCTAATATCAATTGAATGATCGAAGAAGTCAAGAGAGTGGGAGAGGGATGAATCTCGTTCCTTTAAAATCTTATCTTTTCTTGTATTAAAATCAAATAAAAGCACAACGTAATAAAGAAATATAAACAAGAATATAATTCAGTTTTTTACTTGGTTTATAGTTTAGCGACTACTACTCCAAGGTTTGCAATCCTTGCTCACTTCCGAATGGGCAATCAACTAAATTTCTTTTCTCTGAAAACTTTCGGAGAAGAAGCAAACTCGAACAAATATGAAGTGTATAGTAACCAACTACAATCACCTTTAAAAGTAAATGCAAGTACCATAAAAATATAACGACAACAAATGTAAAAGATGAAGAGTTGTTATCGGATATCCTTCCAGTGTAGTAGTAGGAGGACTTGCACAAATAGAAGCAATGTGAGCGAGATGGAGCAATCAATGAATGGATGATCAACCTCTAACCTCGAGGCTTTCTTTTATAGGCATCGATCAGTCGACTAAAAATCTGTTCCATCAATTAAACAATGTATCCGTCGACTAATCTCCACGCCCTTCCTTGTTTGCTTTGATTACACTCTTCGATTGACTACTCAGTTTTATCCAAGATAGAATCTTTGGATTTCCTATAAAGGATCGGATGCCAGCTAGAGGAGGGGGTGAATAGCTTCTCACTTAATTCGTTGATTTCTTCCTATATGGTTAGTGCACAAGCGGAGATGCAAGCTATAATTAAAATCAATGCTAACACTTAACCTCTTATGTGGTTTAGAGATTGCTTGCTCCTACTCCACGACATGTCCCTGAGGTAGACGACCCCTTAATCCTTCATTGGATTAATCCTCGGCAATCTCCGGTTAGAGCTCACTCCTTCTCGGTGGAGTGCAACCTCTCACAAAGTCTCTCTTCCCTTTACAAGATTGAAACTAGGGTTTGAGGAAGAGAGTAGGCTTAGGAGCTTGAGCACTTGATCAATAGAGTTTTTCACACAACACAGCTAACCCTTCATAAGTCTCAAGCTCCTCTTTAAATAGAGGAGAGAGCTGTTAACAAAATAGCTCAGCTTCGACACCAGTCGACTGCTAGTAGGGCCAGTCAACTGGTGCTTAGCCAACGGTTAGATTTTGAATAGACCAGTCAACTGGTGCTCAGACCAGTCAACTGCTACATTTTGTTCGACCCAATAGAAAGATCAGTCGACTGGTGTCCCTAACAGTCAACTGCTCCTTTTACACACTCACTCTCATCCTCTCCGGAATCACCCTTTAAAGCCCTCTTTCTTTGGCTCTTGTGCCTCGAATGCATAGGATCCCATGACTCATCTCCATGCCATCCTTCGCATATGCCTTGACGTCTGCTTCCCTTGGCTCCACTCCATTGCTCCTTGTCTAGCTATCCCTCGGATGCACGATCCTTCATCGACTCAAGGACCCGAACACTTAGGATGAGATCTCCCATGTGTGTTCCACCAAGTCCTGCATGATTTAAACATACATTAAACCATTATGAAACCATAACTTAAACTTATTGACGCACACATCAAAACCCATGATCGTACCAATCAAACTTGGGTCGATTACACTAACAATCTCTCTTTTTTTGATATGTGGCAACATATTTAAGTTAGGCATAACAATAACAATTTGAAAATTAGAAGCATAGTATATTAAGAAGCATAAAAAGTAACCAAGCTCCCCCTTAACCTATGCTTTATCTCATTATTTTTAATTTTGCATAAACATGGAGAAAATTAAGTTAAATACTAACTTAAACCCTTTCATTCTCCCCCTTTGACACCATCAAAAAGATTGTACCAATCAATTCTAACCAAGGCATCAAAGTGAAACAAGGTTTTAAGTTATGAAAATAAGTAAAAATCAGAAAACTAAGGTACCAATCAATTGAGACAGATATCAGTCATCTTACCTGTTTGAAAAATACTTTCACAGAATTTCCAGTCGACTAGCACTAATCTGTTCCCAATTTCATCCTTTTGAGCTGAAATTCAGATATCCATTAAAAATTCTAGAGAATTTGAAAAATCATGAAATTTTGCAAGCATGTTTCTTTTGATATCCTCTAATAGGGAAAAATATGTTTCCATTAAAAATCATAATATTTTTGACTTTTTGACCAAAACTCAAACACATAAAAGAACTTCAATTTTGTATCAAGTTTAAGCCTTAGTTTTGAAATCATATGTTTTTCAAATCAATGTACCAGCAGATAAAACATAGAAATGATTTCAAAATATTTAAAATTGTTGGTGCCGGAAGCACCAAAGTCGAACCTTTGTTTTGATAATGGCAAAGGGTTCAGAAGTTAAGGTGTTGTTATGATCTAACAATGCTGATTAAGTGTGCAGGAAAAGTCCTAAATACACTAGGCACTAAGTCCTGGCCGCGGGTTGGGCAACTAAGTCCTGACATAAGGTTGGGCACTAAGACCTGGTGAGTGAAGCTGGGCACTAAGACCTGGTCAAGGACTGGGCACCGAAGACCTGGTGAGTAAAACTGGGCACTAAGACCTGGTCGCGGATTGGGCACGAAGACCTAATGAGTGAAGCTGGGCAAAAGTCCAACTGGAGGAGTCGGTTGGCAAAAAGGTAAATTCTCCTGAGAGGAGTAGGTGAGGACGCGTTCCCCATAGGAGGGAACATTAGGCGTCGGTTCGACCTAGGGTTCCATTTGGGAAGCCAAAAGTCAGAACCAAGATAGCTCAGGCTGTAAATAAAGTTTTATTCTATATCATTTATATGTTTCTTGTGTTTTGGAACTAACCCTGGTTGTAGGAATAAAGGAAAGGAGATTTCTACTGCTAGGCGCCTCAATGGAGTGAGGCGCCTCACTGGGCTAGGCGCCTGTGTTGAGACTGGCGCCCCAGTGAAGGTTGATTCCAAGCATTCGAAGCAAACTGGCACGCAATCCTCTAGACCAAGTCAAATGAGGCGCCTGTGTTAACACAGGCACCCCAGTCAGCTCCGGCGCCCCAGTTGAAGGGATAAGCGCTGGCCAAGTCTGCAGATTGGAGTTCTCGCAGGATAGGCCACGTGTCAGACGCCCCCTTCAACACAGGCAGCCTAGTGACTGATATAAATAGGGGTTCACCCCCAAGGCTCCAGAATAACTTACTCTCTACGCACTCATTCAAGCGCTACGCTACGACAAGCTCCGTACTCGCGATTCAAGTGTTGGTGCAAGTTGCATCAATAATGTTCTCCTGTAAGTGTTTTAATGTTTGATAATACACTTAAGTCAGTGATACATTGAACAGACAAGGGGAGCAAAGGAGAAGTAACCTAAGTGGAAGAAAAGTCCTAGTTAACCTAGGCACTAAGACCTGCTCGGAAGGTGGGCACGAAGTCCTGGTCGAGGACTGGGCACTAAGTCCTGGCAAAAGGTTGGGCACCAAAGACCTGCTTGGAAGGTGGGCACTAAGTCCTGGTCGAGGATTAGGCAAGAAGACCTGGCCGAGGGTTGGGCACCGAAGACCTGGTTCAGGGAATTGGGCAAGAAGACCTGGCCGAGGGTTGGGCACCGAAGTCCTGGACTTAGGGTTTGGGCACGAAGTCTTGGTCTGAGGGACTAAGCAACTTAGCTGAGTGATGACTAAGGACAGGAGTAGAGACGGGTCAGGGTTTGGGCGTCTCGAGGTCCAGAAGTATCGGAAGCTAAGCAAAAGTCCACCCGAAGGACTGGGTTGCAACTGTCTCCTGAAAGGAGTAGGTGGAAGGCGCGTTCTTGGGGGTGGGAACTTGCGTCTGTTCGACCTAGGGTTTCATGGAGATCCGAAGTCCGAACCAAGTCCTTAAGGCTAATATTATATATGTGCTTTGTGTTTGTGTATCTTGCAGGTACCAAGATTGGAAGACAAAGCAGGCGAAAAAACAAGGGCTGGAGGCTTTGAAGTAGGGCGCCCCCATGCATCCAGGGTGCCCCCATTGATGGGGGCGCCCAAGCCAAAGGAGAAAAATGCAGGTTAAGTGAAGCAGGCAGAATAGGCTTCAAGTAGGGCGCCCGGGAGGTCCGGGGCGCCCGGGTTCAAAGCTGTATTTGCTGTTTCGAGTTCGAAACACAGATAAGCCTTCATGAGGGCGCCCGGGAGGTCCGGGCCGCCCTGGTCAAAGGTTTTATCAGCTGCGACGAGGTCGATGCGGGGATAAGGTTTGACCGAGTTTATCGGGGCGCCCCCGACGTCCAGGGCGCCCCCAGGAGTGCTATAAAAGGGGCTTCGACCCCTCTGCTTCAAACACAACTGCCAAGTGTCATTCTGATCATTTTGACCGACGACAACGCGCTAAAGATGAGGCTCTACGACCGGGAGGCTCCAGGAGGAAGTGTGCGACACTTCGGAGGTCCAGATCGGCCGAGTTTCATATTCTTGTTCGGTTTGCTTTTATTTATTTCATAGTTAACTTTCAATATTGTTGCTTGTAACTATACACTGTAAGACGGGATTTCTCTGCCTTCGGAAATTCCGAAAAGGAGACCAATAGTGGACTCACGCCGAGTACATAGGCCTTGGACGTACAGACCCTGGGGGGTTGGGCACCAAGTAAATAAATCCCGCTGTGTCCTTGTGTATTGTTTTTCTTTTTCTGTTTTACTTTTCCGCTGTGCTACTAACTTTGATCTTAGAACGTTCGAAAGATTTACGAAGTTTACTGAAAGATTTTCACAGTCGATATTCACCCTCCCTCTATCGACGGCACCGGTCCTACATCAAGCACCAACGACGACCCGCTACTCCGAACTTCCAACTTCTCCGGTCATCGGTAAAGTTTTTTTTTAGGTGCTGTAATTTCGTTTTAAATTCTATATTTGTACTCCAACTTGTAATCTTTTACGAAAATATAGAATTGCCCATCGTAAACGGTCAAGGACCATGGGCCTTGGAGTAGGAGCCGACCGCGACTCTGAACCAAGTAAAAACTGTTAGATTGATACGCCTTGCTAGAGGGGGGTGAATAGCAATTCTCGGTTTGTTCTCTACCTACGTTGTTAGTGCGCAAACAGAAATACAATAAAAACTAAACTAAAACAACAAACAATGCTAACAAACCTATTTACGTGGTTCGGAGATGAAGACTCCTTTTCCACGACAGTCTATGAGGTGGACGATCCCTCGATTCTTCGACGGATCACTCCCCGGATGCCCTCCGGCTAACTCGCGTAGCTCCTTGTGGGTGGAGAAACCTCACCACAACCTTGAGTAAACAATCTGAGCACTTAGACTACTAATGAGCTCTAACCAAGCTCATTTCGTCAAGAGCTCCCAGCCCAAACCGAGTTCTCTTTAAATAGAACTCAAGCTGAAACTCACGCTGGCAGTCGACTGTCCCCACCCAGATTTGACCGTTGATAACCCAACGTTCGAATTCTGGCTACTCACTAGTTGACTGCTCCCAGAGCAGTCGACTGGTCCAGGCTCAGAAACCTTCTGTGAGTTTCTGTGTTCGCTGGCAGTCGACTGTTATATCCCCAGTCGACTGCCCAGCTTACAAACACAATCTTCCTCACTTCAATGACCTCCCTCCACGCGCGCCTTCAAGTACACTCCCTTGGCTTGCCCCTTGAAGTCTTCTTTCACCGGCTATCGTCCCTCGGATACGCACACAAGCCTTCCCTTGGTTTGCCTCCATGCCACCCTTCACATGTGCCCTTGAAGTCCACTTCCCGGCTTTCCCTTGGAGTCGTCCTCCCTCGGCTCTTGTCCCTTCATGACCTAGCTGACTCTTCACCAGCAGCCTTGACTGTTGCCTTCGCGCCCTCTTCATCTTCGGCCCTCGTCTCTCGGATGCACACAAGACCCAAGCTTGTCTCCATGCCATCCTTCACGTACGTCTCGAAGTTCGCGCCCCTCGACACATCATCCTTGCTATACCAAGGTCCCTCGGGTGCACACAAGCCTCCAACTTGTCTCCATGCCACCCTTCACCATACCGAAGCCGTCCAGCTAAGTCAATATGTGTAATCTGCACAACCTGCACACTCAATACACATATTAAATCACAAGGGAAAATCTAACTTAAACCCTTTGCCCAAACATCAAAACTCATGGTCACTCTGGACCATTGATTGCCTCAACAATCTCCCCCTTTTTGATGTTTGGCAATATGTTTAAGTTAGGAAAAGCAAGTAATAAATAGCAACAATAATGCTAAACAATCATTTGGACTTACGTTGCCAAGGCTCCACCTTGGACTTACACTGCCAATGCATATGCAATGCAAACATGGATCCTATCCCAAGGCATCTCACACCTAACTTCCCCCAAGTTATGAATTTTCACCAAAACGGGCTTTTTAAAACTTTTCCAAAGCTCCTCCTACATTGGACTTACAAAGGCTTTTTAAGAACCTCTCCAAGGTTCCTCTTATGCCGAGAATGGAGCAACCATGCTCCCCCTTTACCTAGTCTCCCCCTAGACCTAGGATTTCTCGCAATGGTGTGTTTGGTTTCATAAATTAAACCCAACACTTCTCCCCCTTTGCCTAACATCAAAAAGACTCCAACAATATCCCAATTATTGAATTTTTAATCCCTAATGATCCTAAACACAATGTATTAGCCCCCATACACTTGTTTTACATCATTTGGACACCAATCAGCTGTTGGATATCAAATCCAACCCAGACTAGAGGGCAGCCGACTGCCCCCCAGGGTAGTCTACTGATACACTGAAAATCAGAATTTCAGCTTTTCTGGCTAAATTAAAAAATGCGCTAGAAATTTCACAATCTCCAAAAATTTTCCAAATTTTTTGGAGAGGTTTGTGGTACTCATACCTACTTGGGAAAAATACATTCCAAAATGTATCTATCACCATTCCTAAGTTTGACACAAAACCCAAAACTAGCAAAAAGGTTCACTCAAACCTTGCCCAAAAGTCCTAGTTTTGGTTTCCCCTTGATGTCACTGCCCATACCAACCCACAATGCCTCCCTAGCATTGATTTATATAACAATTACACATCAAAAACCAATTCTATCTCCAGAAATTTCACAAATCTCCAAAAATTCCCAAATTTTGTGGAGAGGTTTGTGGTACCCATACCTACTTGGGAAAAATACATTCCAAAATGTATCTATCACCAAGTTTGACACAAAGCCCAAAACTAGCAAAAAGGTTCACTCAAACCTTGCCCAAAAGTCTTAGTTTTGGTTTCCCCTTGATGTCACTGCCTATACCAACCCACAATGCCTCCCTAGCATTGATTTATATGGTAATTACACATCAAAAACTAATTCTCATGCTATATGACCCCAATGTCATATTTTCATGCATGAAACACAAAATCCATGTGCCAAAACCCAAGAATTGAGACTCAAGTCCATCTCCAAGTCTTTTGGCACATTCCATGGTCCATCTAGACCTCTAGGAGCACCCCTCCTTGGATCCATTCACCATATATCCCAAAGGCTCCTAGAGCTCCCCCTTGAGCTCTTAGTCTTAGCCACCTCCCTAGGTGACTCAACAAACACTAGACCACACCGGTGTTCCCCCGATGACTCTTAGCCTACAAACTCAACCCTCTTAACCTTGGACCCCTTGTCCTTAGTTAAGACCTTTTTCTTCCCTTTAAATGGCATTCCCTTGCCATTTTTAGACTCCCCCTTATTGCCATAATCATATGCTACCCTAGCATATTTCTTTCCATTGGCATGGGAGACCTTAGACCGGTATCCCAACCCCGATCTATCATTGGTGCGGTTTAGACCACCCAACACCATATCCAAATCCTTAGATCCAACCGTGAATCTCTCTAGGGTATCCTCTAACCTATCAAGCATTTCCCTTAAAGCTTGATTTTCCCTTTCTAGGTTCTTAAACCTAGAATTCACATGTCCACTTTGGGCATTCCTAGACCTATCCTCCTTTCTAGGCAAATGTCTCCCCTTCTTGGGATTTTTGCCTTGATCCATAGGTCTAGAGGTCTTGGATTTTTCATGATGCATGGTTTTCCTAGGTTGTTGATCTACAATGCAAACCATACTCCTATCATGATATTTAAATCCTAAGTTATGCATGGGTAAATAATTTACACTATTTTTAGCATGCATGGAGGAACTTAAATTTGAATTACATTTCAATTTAAAGTTAGGGATTACCTCCCTTACCCTTATAGCTCCCCCTTGACTTGAGCTCCTTTTCTTCTCCCTTTCTTCTTTCTCCCATTTTCTCAAGTGCTCCATTTTCTTGAACTCTTTAATCCTTGGGCACTTTGTGTGGTAGTGTCCTAACTCACCACATGTGAAGCATCGAATCTTCTTTCTTTTCTTTTGAGTTTCCTAATTCCTACAACCCATGTTAGATTTTAAATGAATTGAGATGAGTTTAGAATTTACCTCCTTTTTCTTACTCGTTGGACACTTGTCCTTGTAATGTCCCTTTTTATTGCACCCAAAGTATATGATATGATCCTTTGTCTTTGCTTTGGTGGAGGTTGGAGCTTCTTCTTGCTCCGGTATAGAAGTAGGTCTCTCCTCCCCCTCAATCCTTGAGGTGGTGACCTCCTCCACTTCCCTTGATGAGGTTGATGATCTCTCACTCTCTTCTTCCTCCTCTTGGGCTATTGAACTCACTTCCTCTAATTGACCTCGTGTAGGGTTTTCATGGAATTCTTCTATCTTTTTCCATAGCTCATGTGCATTTTGATATTTTCCTACACCACTAATTACATTGTTAGGCAAAATATTAAGTAAAATTGCAATTACCTTGTCATTTGCCTTTGATTGATTTTGTTGCTCTTGATTCCAATATCTTGGTCGAAGCTACTTCCCATGCTTATCTCTAGGAATTTCAAATGGATCTTCAAGCGCAATCCTAAGATCTCACTCCATTCCAAACCATGCCTCTATCCTTGCCCTCCAATAGTCGAAATCATCATGATCGTAGGGAGGTGGAGTGTAGATGTCATCCCCCAACTTATCTTCAATTTCCATCTTCTCTAGCTTGTGCCCTCTCGACGATTAGTCTGACAAGAGCGATCCTTCGCTCTAATACCACTTGTTAGATCGATACGCCTTGCTAGAAGGGGGGGGGTGAATAGCAATTCTCGGTTTGTTCTCTACCTACGTTGTTAGTGCGCAAATAGAAATACAATAAAAACTAAACTAAAACAACAAACAATGCTAACAAACCTATTTACGTGGTTCGGAGATGAAGACTCATACTCCATGACAGTCCGTGAGGTGGACAATCTCTCGATCCTTCGGCGGATCACTCCCCGGATGCCCTCCGGCTAGCTCGCGTAGCTCATTGTGGGTGGAGAAACCTCGCCACAACCTTGAGTACACAATCTGAGCACTTAGACTACTAATGAGCTCTAACCAAGCTCATTTCGTCAAGAGCTCCCAGCTCAAACCGAGTTCTCTTTAAATAGAACTCAAGCTGAAACTCACGCTGGCAGTCGACTACTCCCAGGGCAGTCGACTGCCCCCACCCAGATTCAACCGTTAACAACCCAGCATTCAAATTTTGGCTACTCACTAGTCGACTGCTCCCAGAGCAGTCGACTGGTCTAGGGTTAGAAACCTTCTGTGAGTTTCTATGTTCGCTGGCAGTCGACTGTTATATCCCCAGTCGACTGCCCAGCTTACAAACACACTCTTCCTCACTTCAACGACCATTCTCCATGCACGCCTTCAGGTACGCTCCCTTGGCTTGCCCCTTAAATTCTTCTTCCACCGGCTATCGTCCCTCGGATGCGCACACAAGCCTTCCCTTGGCTTGCCTCCATGCCACCCTTCACGGGTGCCCTTCAAGTCCACTTCCCGGCTTGCCCTTGTAGTCCTCCTCCCTCGGCTCTTGTCCCTTCATGACCTAGCTGACTCTTCACCAGCAGCCTTGACTATTGCCTTCGCGCCCTCTTCGTCTTCGACCCTCGTCCCTCGGATGCACACAAGCCTCCAGCTTGTCTCCATGCCATCCTTCACGTACGCCTCAAAGTCTGTGCCCCTCGGCTCATCATCCCTGCTATACCAAGGTCCCTCAGGTGCACACAAGCCTCCAGCTTGTCTCCATGCCACCCTTCACCATACCGAAGCCGTCCAGCTAAGTCAATATGTGTAACCTGCACAACCTGCACACTCAAATACACATATTAAATCACAAGGGAAAACCTAACTTAAACCCTTTCCCCAAACATCAAAACTCATAGTCACTCGGGACCATAGATTGCCTCAACAAAAACAAATCGTGTTAGCGATTGTTTTTTCTATTTCCGCTGCGCAATTCGTCTCTTTGTCTGAAAATTTTAACAATCGATATTCACCCCACCCTCTATCGATTCAATCCGATCCCATAAGTGGTATCAGAGCGGGTGGCTCAAACTTGGTGCAACCACCAGTTTGGGATATTTTTTCAGATTTTCGAATTTTAAATTTTTTTTCTTTTTTCGCTCGAATTTTTCTCGTTAATCGAGGTTGGTGCAACACCATTCGATTTTCTTTCGTTATTAATTTTCTTCCAGCACTACTAATCTAAGACTCAGTCTTGGAATGAGTTTTTTCTTTTTTATTTCTTTTTCAAAAAGATTTTAATGATCATGCAAGAAGGATACAACACCGCTGACCCCCTCTTTTCAGTGGAGAAGATTTCTCCTACTGGAAAAGTAGGATGGAAGTCCACCTGAAAACTCAGGTGGACATGTGGATAATTATCCAGTCTGGACTGGAAATTCCAAAGAATGCACAAGGCGTGGTGCAACACTATACCGAGTGGGACGACCCACTAAAGAAGAAGATCGAGGTCGATGCAAAAGCAACCCAAACCTTACAGAGCTAAACCGTGTAGGACCCTTCAACAGCGCGAAGGAGCTCTGGAACAAGCTGATCGAGCTACACGAATGCACTTCCGACACCAGGATCAGCAAAAGAGATCTGTTGCTCAACAGACTCTATACAATAAAGATGCACGATGACGAGACTGCAGCTCAACTCCATGCCAGAATCCAGGAGCTGATGAACGGACTGCACACGATAGGTCACAAGGTTGAAAATCGTGACCTAATAAGGTATACTTTAAATTCATTTCTGAGAAACTCACTGTGGGCGTCTATGGTGAATGCCTACAAGGTTTCAAGGAATTTATTCGAAATTAAATTGGATGAGTTATTTTCTGAGCTAGAACTGCACGAACAAACTAATACTACCTTGGTCGATAAAGGTATAGCTTTTGTTGCAGGTAAAACTCAAGGAAAAGTTCCTAAGAAGAAGCCTCAACCAGCACCTGAGTCCGACTCAGACTCAGACTCAGAATCAGAAGACAGCGAAGGGGATCGACCCAAATTGGTCTGGCTAGCTCGTGATTACTATAAAGAACTCAAGTACCAAACGAGCAAGAAGAAATCAAGCCGAAGAAAGGAAGATCCAGCAGAACCTTCAACGAGCTCGAAGAGCAAAAACAACGTCACTTGCTATGATTGCAACAAAAAGGGACACTTCAAGTCAGAGTGCTCCAACCTAAAGGAAACCAAGAAGGCGCGCAAAAAGAAGGCTCTCAAGCCACCTGGGACGAGTCATCTTCTGAAGAAGAAGAAGTCCAGCATGCAAATCTACTCGCCTTAACCGCCTCGACAAGCGTCGACTCTGGATCAGAATCGGAACCGGACGAGGACGTCAACACAGGAAGACTCACGATCTCGGAGAACGGACAAATCATTGTAAGAGGTTATTCAGAATATGAGTTATCTAAGTTAATTTCTTATTTGTCTCGAAACTTGTCAAAAGCCAAAATCTGGGCTGAGTCCCTCTGACAGGAAGTAAAACTCCTAAAAGAGGAAGTCAACTCGAGGTCCTTGATTGAGTCAAGTCAGTAAGGAAACTCAACTCAAGTCCAAAAGCTTGAGGAAGAGAATTCCTCCTTGAAAACTCAAGTCAAGGAGCTCAGAGTTGTCTTAGAACGATTCACTTCGGATTCCAAGGGTCTTGACATGATTCTTGGAAAACAGAAGTCCATTGTCAATTGATCCGGACTAGGTTATCGAACCAAGTCGAGACAACGTTCATATTATTCTGTATTGATCCAACCTAGAACCCAAGTCCAAGCATGGGCCCCCAAGCTATGTTTAAATAAACAGGCTGGACCAAATCAGTATTGGATCCCCAAGGACAAGATTCACATCTTGCCTAACCCTTATCGAGAATATAGTCCAGGGGGAGTCAATATAAAAATCATATTTATAGTTAGATAATTTTACTGAATTGCTTGCTTTCTTGTCTATTTTCTTTTTGCAATTTTTTATCATGCTTAGATTTAGGATTGGTTAGATTAAGGACAAATGATTAAGTTGAAATTTGAACAACATAGTATTGGATGGAAGTGAGATGATAGTACGTTAGGGAAGCCCTTCTAATAAGGTCAAGTATATCCTACTTGGTCTGTTTAGTCTGGTGGAACTAGCCGAAGCTACCGATCCAAGACCCAAACTAGTTAGACCAAAATCTTTCAAGAAGTAACTTGAAGATGAATATTCAGTAAAAGGCTTTGTCAAGGAAAGGATTGTTGCTCCAATAAGGCTACGACCAAAGAAGGCCTTGTGCCTCGCCAAGACTTGGAAGCCAATTACTGAAAATCAAATTCAATTTACTGTTTGTTAAATTTGAATCTAACATAAATTTCAATTAATCTTAGATTCAACATATTTTCAAAATCAATAACCTTAAATAGTTTTCTAAATTAATTCAACTCTTTCAAAATTAACCATTTTTTAAAATTAAAATTCTATTTTTAAACATGTCTCACAAAACCCATAAGGTTAACATGTTTGATAACACTAGATTGGGTGAGACAGACTACGCTGTGAAATTGAATTCAAGCTATCCCTAACTCTAATGGATCCAAATCAACAAATACTTTATGTGTAGGAACATAAAGATTTGGACCAGTGGATGTTAGATAGTGGATGCTCCAGACACATGACTGGAGATAGATTGAAATTCACCAAAATCATATTCAAGAACCTAGGCTCAGTAGCATTTGGCAACAATGCTACACTCAAAGTCATTGGGTCAGGTAACATTGAACTTAAATCTGATTTCATTATTAAGAAAGTTCTCTTGGTTGAAAATTTTAAGTTCAATTTGCTTAGTATTAGTCAACTCTGTGATACTGGTTACATAGTTACATTCACCAACTCTGACTGCCTTATTAGAAACCTCCAAGACTCAGAAATAATGCTTAAGGGTACTAGGAAAAATAATGTTTACACTATTAATCGACCCTTAGTACTAAAATACTTTCTGACACAATTAGAAGAATCTAACCTTTGGCATAGGAGATTAGGTCACACTCATGTCAAACTAATCACGAAAATTACCCAACTTGGTTTAATTAAAGGTGTACCAGGTAAACAAACTAAGTCTACTCACAAACCAACTCAATCAGACTTAACCCAAACCACACTTGAGCTCCTGCACCTTGACCTATTTGATTCACATGGAGCCAAGTCACTAAGCGGGAATCGGTACTGCTTAGTAATTATCGATGATTACTCTAGGTTTACCTGGGTTAGGTTCCTGAAAACTAAGGATGAAACCATGAACTTATTTATTGACTTATGCAAAATGATTGAAAATCAAAATGATACTAAAATTAAAAGACTTAGGAGTGATCACGGGGGAGAGTTTGAAAATCACAGGGTTGAGGAATTCTGCAAAATCAATGGGTATATTCATGAATTTTCCTATCCTAGAACCCCCCAACAAAATGGGATAGTAGAGAGAAAAAATAGAACCCTTCAGGAAGCCGCTAGAACTATGCTCAATGAATATAGTCTAGCTAACCAATTTTGGGCAGAAGCGGTAAGTATGACATGCTATGTTCAAAATAGAGTCCTAATTAATAAGAGGCACCTAAGACCTGACAGAGGGTTGGGCAATAAGTTCTGGTCATGGATTGGGCACGAAGTCTTGGTCCGAGGGATTGAGCAACTTAGCTGAGCGATGACTAAGGACAGAAGTAGAGACGGGTCGAGGTTCGGACGTCTCGAGATCCAAGAGTCTCGAAGGCTAAGTAAAAAGTCCAACCGGATGGCCGGGTGGCAACCGTCTCCTGAGAGGAGTAGGTGAAAGGCGCGTTCCTTGGGATGGGAACTTAGGCATCGGTTCGACCTAGGGTTTCGCAGAAACTTGATGTTAGAACCAAGTCCTTAAGGTTAAGATTATCTGCATGTTTATCTTGTCTTTGATTGTATTGCAGGTACCTAAAAGTTGGAAACAAGGCAGGCAAACGAACACAAGCGACCTGGAAGAAGACTGATAATTACCATTTTGTTGATCAAATTAGGCTCTCAAATCCATGTTTTGATTCCTTTTTACATGCTCAATCTTGTATTTACACTAGGTTCCATGAATTATTGCTATTTTAGCTTTGGATGAAAATCTTTTTATATTTGAGATATTTTGGCATTAAAATTTGAATCTAATTTTGTAGGCTTTGAATCATTATGGACCTAGATTAGATTGGATCGAGTTTGAGTCAGAATTGGATTCGGATCAAGATGCTCAAGCATTGGAAGAACGTGGGCCGTCCGATCAAGGAACGGGGAGATCTGAGCCATCTGTCAACTTCTGATCAATCCAAGCTCAAGACAGAGTTAATCAAGACCACAGATCAAGATCTGAAAGTTTGGTCCAAATCAGAAATCATCTAACCGTTGGATCAAGCTTAAGAGGATTCTAAACCATCCATTCTAAAGGAAGGAAGATCTGAGCCATCCATTGCAGATCTGATTGATCCAAGCTAAGGAGGAGCAGATCATGACCATTGATGGAGATCTGAAAAGTTTGATTCCGATCCGAGTTGATCTCACCGTTGGATGAGGCAATGATGATCATAGTCGTTCACATTCAAATGGCATAAGTTAAATCAAAAACTTCTCCGCCCAGCTCAGTGTCATCACAGAGTCGCATGTTCTTTAGTTTTCTACATCTGTTCTTCGTTTTCTTCATCTGTTCTTCTCCGATCGAGCGCAGCCACATCAGATTCGTTTGTTTTCAAGATTTTGAATCATCGAGGTAGTTTTCTTGTTCAGTTTGCTAACCAAAATCTCGTAGCTGAAGGAGCTCAGGTGAGGGTTTTGCCCGAAGCTCTGTCCACTGATCGATTCCATTGATCGCTGCTGTCTTCATCGAGCGGAGCAATCAGAGCATTTGGAGGGGTTCTCCGAAGTGATCTGAGAGTGTTTGAGCGAGATCGCCACTCAGCGTGTCAAGAAGGAGGAGATCGTGGGTGATTTCAGCTACTGATCGGTCTCTGCGATCGGACAGAGACAACACTGATCGGTCTACAATCCGATTAGTAGAGGTCCTGATCGATCCCGTGACCGATCAGGAAGATCTATACGCACCAGTACATTGCAAACTGATCAAAGGAGGTGTTCTTTTTAAGCTGGAGGGTTTCTAGCTCAGCTTTTGTGTGACAGCAATGGGAAGTCTTCACAATGAACTGATTTGATGATCAATTTAGGATACTTTTGGTTCTAAACACTTGTTTCTTCAAGTTGTTTTAGTTTGCTACACTTCAAGTCAAGTTTCTTAAGCATTGTTTTGTTCTAGCTTTCACATTTCTGTAATTAGTTCCCTGCAATCAAGTTGGCACTGATGATTCAATTCCTTAGTTTTGAATTTAATTGCTTAGTTGTCAAATAGGTTAAGTTTAGTTTCCGCAATTTCCTAATTCGTTTCTGCTTTAGCTAAGTTCATTCTATTTCATACTGTTATTTCATTCATATTCGCAAAAACCCCCCATCTTATTTGAAAACCCAATAGAAAACGACAAATTCAAGCTTGGGTTAAACATCCTTAACTAGTCCTTGGAAAAATACGACTTGAGGCCCCTATACTGCATTTAGCTTTGTGAGATTAAGGGTTTTCAACTTATAAATTCAAATTTGAGGCTCATTCGTGACACTGATTGTGGGCACATCAAAGACCTCTAGGGTGCTTGTATTGAAACAGTCGCCCTAGAGCAACAGGGCGCCCTGGATTGGCAGCCACCTCCCAGGTGCCTGTTAACACAGGCGCCTGAGAGCTCCCAGGCACCCTGTATGTCTAGGGCGCCCTGGATGAAACCATTATCCGCTGCTGCGAGTTCGGCGCAAGGATGGAGTTTGACCAGGCTCTATGAGGCCCCTCATTGATCACAGGCGCCCTATACCAAGCCTATATAAAGGGGCTTCGCCCCTCAGCTCAACACAACTTCCAAAGATCATTCTGAGCATTCTGAACGAATGAAAAGCGCTAACAATGAAACTCTGTGACCAAGAAAGCTTCGGGAGGAAGTGCGCCACACTTCGGAGTTCCAGATCGGTCGTGTCTTCGACCTTTTTCATTTGGTTTGATTTACTTTCCGCATTTCAATTTACTTTATATTTTTGATTGTGAATTGTACACTGTAAGACGGGTTTCTCCGCCTCCGAAAAGTCCGGAAAGGAGACCATTAGTGGACGGGCGTTCCCGTGCTTAGGCCTTGGATGTACAGACCCTGGGGGGTCGGGAACCAAGTAAATCCCATGTGTACAAAGTGTTTTTCTCTTCTGTTCTTTCGTATTTCCGCTGCGCACTAACTCTATATCTAGAACGTTCGAAAGTTTATGAAGTTCCCGCGAAGGTTTTTCGAGTCGATATTCACCCCCCTCTATTGACAACACCGATCCCCACAAAAATGTCCAATTATGATCTATGGGCAAGATATCCATTAATTAAATATTTGCTTTCCCCATAGTTTGTCTATTATTGATAAAATGATACATTTCATAACCATCAAAATGTCATAAGCACATGTGAATTATGAGTATCATACTAACATCTCATATGCATATGTGAAATCTTTAATCAAGTCATTATGAGATGTAACAAAGGTAATCTCTACTTAGCCCATTTAATCATGAATGTATTAGGCTAAGTGTCCCCCTCAAGGTCTCAAGTCAACCACTTATCAAAGATTTGAAAAATGTTCATGGTTGATTGACCCTAAATTCTCTAACCCTTGAGGATTGACTTTGACACCCAATAGTGATTCTTCCTAATTGGGTTAACCAAATATTCCTTGGGGATCCATTTTCTATCTAGATTCTTGGTTTTTTGTTGGCCCCTAGCAATCAAGCAATGATAGGCCTTTTCATGGTTTGGTTGACAATATCCTAGCTTGATTTTCTTGAAGCTTGCTCTTTGGCTCCTAAAAATCATATCTAGAGTGTTGGAGCCAACATCAAATTTCCTAAGGGCCTTAGTAAGGTCATTTACCTTTTTCCTTAATTTCCTATTTTCGTCTTCTAAACATGAATCATTTTGGCTAGAAGAAGAGGAAACATGTATACTAACCTAAGGTGTCATGGATTCTAGTTTTTCATTAAGCATGCATATCTCATTCTTCAATCATTTAATTTTCTTTCTAGCTTTAGATAAACCATCATTAGTACTAGAAATTATCTTAACTAAAGTGGTAGAGGGTAGATTGTATACCTCACTTACCAAGACGTCTGAATTCGAAGTTGAGCCTCCCCCTTCACTTGAGCTCTTTCCTTCTTCAACTTCAGATGATGTGAAGGCTATATCTTCAATTCCCATTAAGGCAAAATGGGACACATGGTGTTCCTCTGTTCGTGCAAGATGCATCAGTGATGTCCTCCTCTAGTGTTTTAATGTTTAACAATATGCTCAAGTTAGTGATACACTAGACAAAGGAAGGGTTAGTCAAGAAATCCGATTCAAGGTAAAACAAAGTCCTAGTTAACCTAGGCAATAAGTCCTGGTTCGAAGAATTGGACACTAAGTCCTGGCCGCGGGCTGAGCACCTAAGACCTGATCGAGGGTTGGGCACGAAGTCCTGATTCTAGGAATTGGACAATAAGTCCTGGCTGAGGGATGGGCACCTAAGTCCAGACATAGGGTTGGGCAATAAGTCCTGGTCGCGGACTGGGCACGAAGTTTTGATTCGAGGAATTGGGCAATAAGTCCTAGCCGAGGGCTGGGCACCGAAGTCCTGGTGAGTGAAGCTGCGCAATAAGTCCTGGTCGTAAGATTGGGCAAAAGTCCAACCGGGGGAGCCGGTTGGCAATCTTCTCCTGAGAGGAGTAGGTGAAAGGCGCATTCCCCGGGAAGGGAACATAGGTGTTGGTTCGACCTAGGGTTTCGCGGGAAATCCAAAGTCAGAACCAAATCGTTAAGGCTAAGATTGTATATGTGTTTGTCTTGTATTTATGTATCTTGCAGGTACCTAGAATTGAAGGCAAAGCAGGCAAACAAACATAAGAGAAGTCTGGGAATCAGCTCCTAGGCGCCTGACTTGAATCAGACGCCCAAGAGAAGCAGGCGCCCCAGTTAAGGCAGTCTACTCTCAAGTGCCCTGGATTGCCAAGCGCCTGAAGGCTCCCAGGTGCCCAGTATGGGTCAGGCACCTGGGAAGGGGATTTCTATCCCTACTGTGAGTTTGGCGCGAAGATGAGGTTTGACCAGCTCATAGAGGTGACCTACAGCCTTACAAGCACCCAAGAAGTGACTATATAAAGGGGTTCAACCCCTCAACTCAAAACATCAACTACGACATCATTCTAAGGATTCCGAGTGACAATAAAGTGCTAGAGATTATGCTCTGCGACCAAGGAAGCTCCAGGAGGAAGTGTGCGGCATTTCGGAGTTCCAGATCGGTCGGGTCTTCGATTTTTGTTTGGTTTGTGTTTACTTTTTGCACTTAATTTCCTTATCATTTTTTATTGTAAAACATGCACTGTAAGATGGGGTTCTCCGCCTCCAAAAAGTCCGAAAAGGAGACCATTAGTGGACGGGTGCATCCCATGCTTAGGCCTTGAACGTACTGACCCTAGCGGGTTGGGAACCAAGTAAAAACCTATGTGCACTCTATGTTTTGTCTTTCATTTTGTTTCTTTATTCTTTCGCTGTGCTACTAACTCTGAATAGAATGAACCTTGAAGTTTACGAAAGACGAGATTCCCAACAAATTTTTAACAAGTCGATATTCACCCCCCCCTCTATCGACGGCACCGGTCCCACAAGTGGTATCAAAGCCTGGTAGCTCTTCACCAGACTAACAGCCGAAGGAGCAGAGACGCCAGGAGTTGAGGGGGAGCCCAGGGGTGAATCAGGTATACCTTTTAATTATGGTAAATTTTAAATTTCATATTATATGTTTTAAGTGCAGGGAAAGATGACACTATAAAAACCAGTGTCCTACTCGTAAGACTCGATCATCACCACCGGCGGCAAAGGAGGTACCAACGCCAGGAGTCCGGAGGGACAAGGGTCACATCAAGTGCATCAAATATCAAAAGCACAGATACTACAAGAATCAGTGTCCAAGGTACGAAAAGTTTATTTGTGTAAAAATTTTTAAATTTCTGCACAGTCATACAGTAATGTTGATAATTTAGATAAGTTAGATAATTTTTCTGGTAAAATAGACTTTTTGCAAAATCAACTTAATATATTGCATGACCAATTACCAAATATAGGCAATATTAAAATATCAAAAATTAATTCTTTATTCTTTAATATCAATGCAACAATTTTGAAAATTAATTCCAATATATTATCAGATAATGTTAAAGATAATAATATTTCTCATAATATTGTTGATAATGATGAAATTAACATTAATCCTTTAATTTCTAATATTTCTGAGGATAAGGATGAAACTATTATTAACTCTGATATTTCTGAGGATAGTGAAATGAAACCTCTGCAGATAATAATAATGATTTAATTAATAATTTCTTGGATAATCCTAATAACTTTGAAATTAATTATGAAACATTAATTAACAACCCTGAAAACTATTCTACCTACTATGAAGATGTAGAAGAATATAACCTTGATGATGAGGATGAGGAGGAAGAAGAATTTTTTAGAATCAAAGCTATAGTTAATAAAGTCTACAAAAATTCAAACAAAGCAGAGGTATTAGAAAAACTTGAAAAAGTAAATGAAAAAGAAATAGTAGATAAGTCAGATATTTTTGAATTAATGAAAATGATGCAGTTAGACCCACAACTATTAACTAACCCAGAGATTCTGAAACTTAAATCTTAATTATTTTAACCTTAATTAAAGCTTAATTATTTTAACCTTTATCAAAGCTTAATTATTTTAACCTTAATTAAACCTTAATTATTTTAACCTTAACTAAAGCTTAATTATTTTAACCTTAATTAAAGCTTAATTATATTAACCTTAATTAAAGTTTAATTATTTTAACCTTAATTAAAGCTTAATTATTTTAACCTAAATTAAATGTTAATTATTTTAACCTTAATTAAATGTTAATTATTTTAACCTTAATTAAATCTTAATTATTTTAACCTTAATTAAATCTAAATTAGTTTAACCTTAATTAAATCTTAATTATTTTACCCTTAATTAAATCTTAATTATTTTAACCTTAATTAAATCTTAATTATTTTAACCTTAATTAAATCTTAATTATTTTAACTTTAATTAAATTGTAATTATTTTAACCTTAATTAAATCTTAATTAGTTTAACCTTAATTAAATCATAATTATTTTAACCTTAATTAAATCTTATTTAGTTTAACCTTAATTAAATCATAATTATTTTAACCTTAATTAAATCTTAATTATTTTAACCTTAATTAAATCTTAATTATTTTAACCTTAATTAAATCTTAAATATTTTAACCTTAATTTAATCTTAATTATTTTAATTATTTTAACCTTAATTAAATCTTAATTATTTTAACCTTAATTTAAATCTTAATTATTTTAACCTTAATTTAAAAATTAAAATGTTTTAAACCTCTAATTAATCCTTAACAATTTAATTCTAATTAATTCTTAATTCAAATTAAATATTAATAACTTAAATTAATTAATTCTTAAATGACCTCAACTTTTAATGATGTCAACTTTAATTAATTCTTAAGTATTATACCTAATTAATTCTACAAATTAAATCTTTATTCAATCCTTAATACATGAACTAAAAATTCAAATTAATTACCTTTAAGTATGAAACCAAATAAAATTCTACCCAACCGAAACCTCCAACTTAATAATATTAAATATGTCAAAGTGGGTTGGTATATTCACGGGTTCACTCGACATGTATCAAATCAGGAATTTGATACATTATTAGAAACTTAAGTAAAATATTCTGACTTGTTTGACACATGCATAACTATCATGTACATGCATTTGCTTATTTTTTTAAATATGTGACATGACATTCATGTTTAATTTTTCACATGATTTAGAACGGTTAGATAGAAAAATGACTGACTGACACTTGCCTAACCTAGTACCAGGGTGGGGCGAGATGATAGTACGTTAGGGAAACTTGGCCTAGCTAAGTGGAACTAGCCGAAACTACCTCGCCACATCCTAGACTAGTTAGACTAGAGTTTTTCAAAGAGTAAAATAAAGGTATTATTTTCTTTAAAAGACTTTGTCTAAGGAAAGGATTGATGATCCAATAAGGCTACGATCAAAGAAGATCTCTGTGTCTCGCTAAGACCTGGAAGCCAATTATTGAAATATACTTTTAGATTACCATTTGATTAAACTCGAATCTAACTCAAGGTCAACCAGTTTATAAATAAATTGAGAAAAATTACTCAAGCATCTCATAATACACTCATAAGGTAACCATGCTTGCTTGTACTGAGACATTTAGAATGGGTGAGATGTTAAGGACTAATAAATTGAAAGATGCTTTTCAAAAGGTTTTCAAAATCCTTAGACTATTTTCCTAAAAATTTATTTTCAAAATAATGTTTCAACATAATAATATTTTTATGAATTTTGTGCTTGCTTGATTGCTTATATGTATATTACATTTTTAAAAAATTATATCTTTTCGAAAAATTATTTGACCTACACTCTTAGACACAAACCTTTTTAGGTCAACACTAAAATCCCTTAAGACACTTAGATAGAGTCAGATGGTGTCGGGTATAGGGGAGTGTTTTTATTCTTTTAAAAGTTTTTTTTCGAAAATTTAGATCTGTCAAAAAACCTTGTTATTTCCTTTTCGAAAATGATTTCGTTGAAAAATTATCATACTATCATTTCAAAATGTTTCTCGAAAATTATGCTTTAAAAATTACTATCATTTCAAAATGTGTTTTTCGAAAATTATCTCAAATACTCATTTTTATCCTTCGAAATATTTGTTAAATTGTGTCTTTTATCATACTATTTCAAAATGCATTGTACTTATTGCTCTTTTGATTTTGATAAACCCTAAAAACACATAGGGAGTCTTCTTCATGATCTACAAGAACTTCTAAAATTGTGTCAGATTTAGGGGGAGTCTAAGTCAAAATAGATTAATGTTATTTTCTCATGAATGTTGTTCAAAATTATTACATAATTCTTTTGGTTTGAATCAAACCCTAAGACTCAGAGGAAGATCACTTGTAGTCAACAAACTTCATAGGATTGGGTCAAACTTAGGGGGAGGTCAAATTAAAAGCAATGTTAAAAGTTACAAAAAGTATTATGTTTCCATACACTATATTTTCAAATTCATTCTAAAAACATAATATTATCTTTTTTTTATAACTCATCTTCAAAATTATACAATATCTATACAAAAATAAAGACTTTTGAAAATATTAACTTCAAAAAGCTTATTTTGAAAATCTTTTTAACCCTTGAAATCCTTTTAAAATTAATGCTACTTGAGTTTGGAGAATTTCCAAGACACTTAGGGAAATTTCCTTGCAGTTAACAAGGTTTCCTAGGATTGTGTCAGACTGGAAAAGAATCCAAGTCAAGAACTTATTTTCAAAATGCTTTTTGACTTTTGAATCGATTTTTACTTGAGTTTGGAGAATTTCCAGGAGACTTAAGGAAATTTCCTTGTAGTTAACAAGGTTTCCTAGGATTGTATCAGATTGGAAAAGAAATCAAGTCAAGTAATATATTATGTTTTCACAACAAAATTTTATTAAAAGGACTTTTTTTTGCAAAAATATTTTAAGTGAAAAATATTTTTCAAAGTACTAATATTTGTTAAGTACACAATATTTTTCAAAGTATAAATTTTTTCTCACAATATTTCTCAGAAGTACTAAGTGCAAATTTTTTTCTAAATAAAAATCTTTTCTAAGTGCAAAATTCTTCTAAGTTCAAAAATTATATTTTTTTCAAGTACAAAATATTTTTCCAGGTGCAATTTAAGTACTTAGTTCTTTTTATAATACTTTACAAACTAGTACTTAGTCTATTTCAAATAAAAAGGGTAGAGTTTCAAAATGTTTTATCGAAAATTATATGATTTCAAAGATTTACCCTAAGTACTTTCAAAAAGAGAAGAAAAATTTTCATTGTTGGCGCAAGATTTTTTATCATTTTTTTTTATGTATGACAAAGGGGGGGGGGCGGGGAGAGAAGCTTAAGTTAAGTTAGAAATTTTTTCGTTTTCTCCCAAGGATCAAAACTTAGATCAAATTTTTTTTTCCATCTTATCCCAAGGATCAAAACTTAGATCAAATTTTTTCCATCTTATCCCAAGGATCAAAACTTAAATCAAATTTTTTTCATCTTATCCCAAGGATCAAAATTTAGATCAAATTTTTTCCATCTTATCCCAAGGATCAAAACTTAGATCAAATTTTTTCCATTTTATCCCGAGGATCAAAACTTAACCCTTAAATCCAATCTAACTTAAGATATTGTCAAACATCAAAAAGGGGGAGATTGTTGGTGTAAGATGCATCGGTGATGTTCTCCTCTAGTGTTTCAATGTTTAACAATATGCTTATGTTAGTGATACACTAGACAAAGGAAGGGTTAGTCAAGAAATCCAGTTCAAGGTAAAACAAAGTCCTAGTTAACCTAGGTAATAAGTCCTGGTTCGAAGAATTGGGCACTGAGTCCTGGTCGCGGGCTGGGCACCTAAGACCTGACCGAGGGTTGGGCACGAAGTCCTGATTCGAGGAATTGGGCAATAAGCCCTGGCCGAGGGCTAGGCACCTAAGTCCTGACATAGGGTTGGGCAATAAGTCCTAGTCGCGGACTGGGCACGAAGTCCTGATTCGAGGAATTGGGAAATAAGTTCTGGCCAAGGGCTGGGCACCGATGTTAAATCCGACACTTTTGATAGGTTCCGGAAATTTTCGGAGAAATACCGGATAGGTTCCGGGGCTTCCGAGTCCTTGGACACAAACTTAGGGACCACAATGTAATTTAAACAAACAGTCATAAGGACTAACTTGTAATCAAGTTTAAACCTAGGGGTGGTTTTACAATTAGATGAAAATTGGTTGGACTAAAGTGTAAAATGCCATCTCTTATATCCCTTGACCTAGCCCATTGTTGCGGCCGACTCCTCCCTGCCCGATCGAAGTCGCCTCCCTCGGCTCGCTGCTTCATCTCAAGCTCGCGTGCCCTAGCCGCAGTCCACCCACGCTCGACCGCCTCCTTCACCTTTCCTTCCGCTGCGAACCCCACAGCCGACGACCTTCCCCCTCTGAGCAAAAGCCGGCGAGCGCAAGGCCCGCGATTGCCCTTTTCTCTTGGTAGGCCGCACTCGACGTCAAAGCCCCAATCCTCTCCATCCTCTACTTTTCGACGGGTTCTTCTTCGATTTTCGACGTCTACTCATCTAGCATCACGGTGAGTGTAGTTCCGATTCGAGTTTGTGATTGAGATCTTTGCACAGAACAAGGGATAGGGACTAGTGTGAGGATTTCATCTAAGTTGGTGGTTTTGATTTGTTCGGCTTGAGTAGGAATTGGAGGAGAACAGTGGTGCGTTGCAGCTCTTTCTTCCTGGATTGGCTGCTAAAGCTCAGATAGGTGTTTTTGGTTGGCGTGTACCGTTTCCCTGTGCGATCGAGGGCTATTGCCGTGGAGGACTGCTCGGGCTCAGGTAAGGAGATGTTCTCCTTTACATGTTATCTCTGTTATTTGCCCTGTAATTGAGCAGCTTAGGTCTTATAATCAGTTTGTAGGAATTGATTTAGTGAGAGGTGGATGATGAACTTGTGAATAGCTTGCGCTAGCTTCTATTTGGTTGAATGATGTTTCTGTTGTTGATAGCTCTACCATGTGAGCTCCTTCTGATGAATCGTTATTAGTTGCTAAGAATGAATTTTCAATCTGGTAGAGCTCTGACCGGACTCAAGTTGGATTTTGAAACTCTGCCCTGGAGATTCAATTTGGTTCAATTGTAACTAGAAGAGTTGGATTGAACATTGTAGTTGATCCATAGATGGTTGGGTTAAGGTTAGGTTTAAGTTGAGATTTAAACCTAACAAACTAAACGTGATGCATTTGAAATAGACCATAAATAGACCTAAATCTTAACTACATGGGGTAATTAGGGACCTTTCCATTTAATTAGAGGTAATTAAAATGGAAAGGAAACAATTAGGTTAATCCTAATTTGGTTTAGGGAGTAATTAGCTAACTATCTTCCTGTGTAATAGCTAATTAATCACATCCTTGATACAGGAGCTTGATTGGATTATTGACGGGTGGTTCTTTCTGCTTGATACGGACTTCACCTATTTGGAGGCGGGTACCCTTTGACTTATCTTTTAGATATTGTCATCTTGTTATGCATAGCCTGTTATAGATAGCAGTAAGATCATACGCTACCCCTGTTTATTATGCCTGTTTTGGATACTTGTTAGTTATCCCTGGTTATTATGCCTGTCTTGGATACTTGTTAGTTATCCCTGGTTATTATGCCTGTCTTGGATACTTGTTAGTTATCCCTGGTTAGTATGCCTGTTATGGATACTTGTTGACTATCCCTGTTTATTATGCCTGTCCTAGATACTTGTGGTTTATCCCTGAGTTATTATGCTGTTAGTTCCATACAGTATCAGGTAGTGTCATATCTATATGTATGCTTAGAGATAGTGATGTATCTCCTGCCTTTGACCTTGAGGGATCTGTAGTTTTCGGCCAGTATACCTTGTAGGTTAACTGTATTTCCTGTTATAGGATTTCAGACTGAGACCTAGTATACTGAGGACTTGGGAGGGAGGTATGTGTATCTATCATACACCATCCTTGCATTGTTGCATGCCGGCGATCAGCGACTCCCTTGTGGTTGAGCCTATCGTCTTCCGGTACATGATATGCGCACACAGCCACTCATGGGTTAGTGGATACCGTAGGATGTGTGCATTTGCTCTGTACTGCTCCGCTCGATCGCTCAGGGGTAGTGGCTTCGGAGCGTGGTAGCAGGCGGAGATCCCTTCTCTTCCCATAGACCAGAGGAGATGAGAGCGACGCTCCCTCATATATACATGGGGTAGGGGGGCGGTCCCCCGACAGCATCCTGTCCACTCGGTCACTCAGGAGCAGTGATATCAGGGTGCGTACAGTGTCACAGCTCTACCCACTCGGCCGACACAGTATCGCCTGTCTCGGTGGCTTGATTGGCGTCAGGGGTGACCATGACATTGCACCATGTGCATATTTTGCATCGTGCATTGATTGCTGCATTTATTTGCTGCACTTGTTTGACATGCATATACTGGATACCTGTATACCTTGGAATATATGTTATACTTGTTCCCTAGGGACTTATGTCACCCTTTGCAGGATAGATGGATTCTGGTATGTATCTTTATTCAGTATCTTCGGTATACCCTTTCCTATTGTTCATATGAGGTTGTATCAGCGTAGACTTCTATTGTTATTATAACATACTATGCATATCTACTGGGTATTCGCTGAGTTTATGGACTCACACCGTTGCCATATGTTTTTATTTCAGGTTGAGATACTTGGAGTCGCCAGAAGAGCCCAGCAGCCAGTCCCTACCCATCGCGACGATAAAGTTTGTTTTGTACTTAGTAATGTCTATGTTTTCATATTCAGTTATTGGATTTGTATATGTCTTGGGAGTGTTGTTTTGTAACCTAAGGGGTTTGTGTATTGGTTGGTTCATTGTAAGTCGGACCGGTCCGCAGTCAGGTATGAGTTACTTAGTCGTCTTGTGCTTTTTATGTTATGTTATCTATTTTGGAGGCCTGAGGCCAAATATAAACTGCGTGGTATTGTTATAGTTGTAGTGTGTATGTGTAAATTGTCCGCCGGACAGGGGAGGTGCTGTCCGATCTTCTATTGGATCAGCGGCTCCCGGGTCTCGGGGCATGACACTCCTTACAGCCCAAAACCAAGCCCCACAAACCGGAAGAAGAAAAGGAGAAGAACAAGAGAAGTATCAAGCCTAAGAGCCCTTTCTTCTCCAAAGTCTAGAACACCTTTTTGAATTTTTTTAGCGCAAGAGGTAAGATTCCCTCACCTGCAACATAATAGCCTTGAATGTGTATTTATGATCCCTTATGTTTGCTTGTGGTGTTGTGTGGAAAAAAATGAAAGAAAAGCCATGTTGTATGTTACGGTCAAGGAAGGTTTTCTCCTCTTTTGTTATGTTTAAATTTAGATGATGATTCTACATGCTTATTGATAGCTTCTTATAGTAGATGAATGATGAATACATGATGTTTGAGTGCCTTCCATGATGTAAAGGACTTAGAACCTCTCGGCCAAGTGGTGGAGATGGGTAGATGCATGTGTATGGACTAGGGTTTGATTCTATGTGAATTTTCCCTTGCTTATGTAATGTTTTATGTCAAGAAAATTGTGGAATCTATGCCTTATTAAATCTGTGAGTTTCGGCCAACAACTAGGTAGAGGGCTAAAATAGGTCCAAACTACAAATCGTGTACCTAAACTAAGGTTTAGTGAAGTCTAAACTACCCTTGTATTTGTAAATGATCTCTTATGAAATTGTTTCCATGTTACATGAATTTTTATGCTATAATACCCTAACTATGAATTTTGGCCAGCATCTAGAATGAGGACTAAAATAGGTCCAAACTACAATCATGTGCCTAAACTAATGTTTAGTGAAGTTTAGACTACCCTTGTACTTGTAAATGATCTCTTATGCAATTGTTTCCATGTTACATGAATTTTATGCTATGAAACCCTACCTATGAAGTTTCGGCCAGCATATATTAAGATAGGAAAAGAAAGCTAAAACCAATGTTTTGCCTTGATTAAGACAAATATGTTACATGAATGATGTGTTGATAAGACTAGCATGATGTTTGCTTCACTTGCATGTTTTTAAAGAAAGATCCTACATTGTCATGCTATTTATGTGAATGATTGTGCCATGAAAGTGTGCCTACACTCATGAATGATTGAATGTCTATAGTACATTTATTATGAAAGAAAGAAAAAGGAAAGAATGCATGTATGTATTTTACTTTAAAGTATGGCTTGTACCGGATCTTGAAAAAGATCCACGGTTATGGACTACCGAAGTTGTCCCTATGTTGAAAGATAGTAGGCCTAGTAACCCTAGTAGGTCGAGACTAGCTACCTCACATCTATTTAGGGATGCGCGTAAAGAAAGAATGGGTACAAGCCGGGGACCCCTATAAAGATGATGTATGCTTATGTTAAAGTATTCCTTATTATGTTTTCTAAAGAGCATCCTAATGTTTTTGCAATGCATATGTTTTATGTTTGTATGCATTCATGTACCTTATGTGCCTTATGAGTTTTATGTTATACATGAGATGTTATATGTCTTTCAAATATACGTGACATGTGGATTTAGTGAGTAGGAAAGAGCTTACTAAGTTTCGAACTTATAGTTGATTGCTTATGTTGCAGATCAACATAGAAATTTCTAAAGGAAGGGAAGCTGCAAGAAGGGCTCGTGTGTGTGGTGGTGACTTGGCTGATCGATCCATTTAGTGCCATTATAGACTTAGCACTTGCCTTTATAAGAAAACATGTTTTACTACCTTATACTTGATACTTGTTAGCTCTTTAGGAGTTTATTTAATGCATGGATGCTACTAGATATTATATGATCTTTATACTCCCTTCTTGTTGCATGTGTTATAGTTATGTTTTAGTTCCGCTGCAATGCTTTAGATTCATATGCAATAATATACGTAAGTTAAGTAGGAAAAAAAAGGGTAACGCGCCGCCTTAACGGTAAGGGGCGGGTGTTACAGGTGGTTGCACCAAATTTGAGTCACCCGCTCTGATACTACTTGTTGGATCAAGAAAATGATAGAGGGGGGTGAATATCGTTAAAACTTTTTCGGATAAGAATAAGAGAAAATGCAACAGAAATAAAACAATCACACAAAGAACACAAGTCTTTTACTTAGTTCGGAGTCACGGTCGGCTCCTACTCCAAGGCCCACGGTCCTTGACTGTTTACTGCGGGCAATTCTATAATCGTGCAAAGGTTTACAGATTTTGGTACAAGAATATTACAGTAAATAAAACAGTTACACTTTTCGTTACTGACGCCCGATGTAGATCGTACTTCGGAGCAGAGGGTCATCGTCGGCGCTGGAATCTCGAGATCGGAGTTTGCCAGAGCAGAGCGCTTGAAGAAAAAGCTTGGAGGCGTTAGAAAGTTGTGTTCTTGAAGCCTTGGGGTCGAGCCCCTTTTATTGTGCTCCTGTGGGCGCCTGATTCGCTGGGGGCGCCTGATACATGCCTTCAGATCGGAGAACCTTCATCCGTAGCTCGGTCAGTGCTTATCCCCTTCGAATCGGCCTCTGGAGCTGACTGGGGCACCCGAGACCTCCTGGGCGCCTAGCTTGACTTGGCTCGCTGGCTTCGTGGCTGATTTTGCTTCGATTACTCTTTGGCTTTGACCTTGGGCGCCTGGGACCACCTGGGCGCCTAGCCCAGTGTGATTTCGAAGTGTTCTTGCTTCTTTGGCTTTGACCTTGGGCGCCCGGGACCTCCCGGGCGCCTAGCCCAGCTTCTTACCCCTTCCTTTGGGGAATTCTGAGCTGCAAACACACACTCCTTCGGTCCTGCAACCAAGGTTAGTTCCAAAACAACCAAAGCAAGAATATTAGTCAATATTTACGGTCGTAGCTGTCTTGGTTCTGACTTTGGGTCTCCCAAATGAAACCCTAGGTCGAACCGACGCCTACTGTTCCCTCGACGGGGAACGCGTCCTCACCTACTCCTCTCAGGAGAGTTTACCTTTTGCCAACCGGCTCCTCCGGTTGGACTTTTGCCTAGCTTTACTCACCAGGTCTTCATGTCCAATCCACGACCAGGTCTTAGTGCCCAATTACTCAAACCAGGTCTTCGGTGCCCAACCCTCGGCCAAGTCTTAGTGCCCAATTCCTCGAACCAGGTCTTCGGTGCCTAGCCCTCGGCCAGGTCTTAGTGCCCAGTCCACGACCAGGACTTATTGCCCAACCTTATGTCAGGACTTAGTTGCCCAGCCCGCGGCCAGGACTTATTGCCCAATTCTTAGAACCAAGACTTCGTGCCTAGTGTTCCTAGGACTTTTCCTGCACACTTGAGTAACTTTATTAGATCACAAATAATACTTAACTTTGAATCCTTTGCTAATATCAAAACAAGGTTCGATATGGTGCTTCCTCCACCAACACAATGCCTCAACAACCTTAAACTTTTGGGGTCGAAGGAACATGAGGGGGATCACATCAGTGCCCTAAGGGGGATCTCCTTGTACTGGTGCGGGAGTTTGTGTGTGGCGAAGAAGAAGAAGAAGAAGGAGGAGGAAAAGATGGCAAGAAAGGTTTAAGGTGTCTTAGGGTTCGGCGTTGTCGCTCGCTGCGGTGAATGAAGAGAATGAATTAAGAGGAGGTATCAACAATGTAAACGGCGGGCGTTTTTATTTTCGTGCTCGCTCGTTGTTGTGTATTACCACGTAAGCAACACAAATAGACAATAGTTATTTAAAAACAATTGTCGTAACTAACCAAATAGACATCGGTTTTTAAAAAACTGTTGTCTTTGACATACATAAGACAACGGTTTTTTAATAACCGTTATCTTTTTCCGCAAAAATTTTTTCAACATCAACAGTTTTGGAAAAACCCATTGTTAAATAAAAAAGACAACGGTTTTTCAAAAAATCGTTATCTATTGGGTATTGTTGAATCCAAAAATTCTTGTAGTGTAAGCCTTTTCGAAAACATAAGTGATAGTAATTAAAGCACAGTTTTCAAAAAGAACAACTTTGAAGTGATAAGGATTTTTGAAGCATAATTTTCAAAAAAAACCTTTAAACAAAAACTCCCCCTGACACCAACATCATTTAACTCTATCTAAGTGCCTTAAGGGACTTTAGTGTTGACCTAAAAGGCTTGTGTCTAATTGTGTAGGTCAAACATTTTTTTGAAAAGATATACTTTTGAAAATGTATAATATGTATAAACAATCAGACAAACATGAAATCCATAAAAACATTATTATGTTAAAGCACTATTTTGAAAATAGATTTTAAAAAAATATTCTAAGAATTTTAGAAAACAATTTTGAAAAATATTTTCAATTTATTAGTCCTTAACATCTCACCCATTTTAGATGTCTCAGTAAAGCAAGCATGGTTGCCTTATGGGTGCATTGTGAGATGCTTGAGTCATTCTTCTTAATTTATTGTTAAATCTAAGATTTAGTTGAAACTTATGTTAGATTCAAATTTATCAAGTAGTTAAGTGAATTTGATTTTCGGTAATCGACTTTTAGGTCTTAGCGAGGCACAGAGGCCTTCTTTGGTCATAGCCTTATTGGAGCAACAACCCTTTCCTTGACAAAGCCTTTTATCGAAAATTCATTTTCAAATTACTACTTGAAAAATTTTGGTCTAACTAGCTTAGGTTTTGGATCGGTAGCTTCGGCTAGTTCTACCAGACTAAACAGACCAAGTAGGGTATGCCTTACCTTACTTGACCTTATTAAAAGGGTTTCCCTAACGTACTATCATCTCACCTCCACATAATACTAGGTTGTTCAAGTTTCAACCATTCATTTTCCTATAACTGTTCTAAGTCATGCATAAATTTAAATATGAATGACATGACATATTTTAAAGAAATAGCAGATGCATGGCATGACAGTTATGCATGAGTCAAACAATTCAAATCATTTTATTTACGTTTCTAATAATGTATCAAATTTCCGATTTGATACATGTCGTGTGAACCCGCGAATATGCCAACCCACTTTGACATATTTGTTGTTATTTAGTTAGGGGTTTCAGTTGGGTAGGATTTTATTTGGTTGCAGTTTAAGTTATTTAAGAATTATTTAGATTTAAGTTGAATTAATTAAGATTTAATTAAAATAATTAATTGAAGTTGAATTAATTAGGGTTTAATTGAAGTTAAATTAATTGAGAATTAATTGACGTTGAATTAATTAAGATTTAGTTGAAGTTAAATTGATTAAGAATTAATTGGCGTTGAATTAATTAAGATTTAATTGAAGTTAAATTGATTAAGAATTAATTGATGTTGAATTAATTAAGATTTAATTGACGTTAAATTGATTAACAATTAATTGATGTTGAATTAATTAAGATTTAATTGAAGTTAAAGTGATTAAGAATTAATTGATGTTGAATTAATTAAGATTCAAATTATTAACAATTAATTGATGTTTAATTAATTAAGATTTAATTGAAGTTGAAAAAGATTAATTAATGGTTAAAATAATTAAAGATTAATTAAGGTTGGATAATTAAGGTTGAAATGATTAATTAATAGTTGTGGGTTTATTTTATTATTTTCATTATTTTGAAAATTTCTGATTCATTTACTATTTCAGTTTTATTCAATTTTTCAAATTTTTCTAACAATTTTGATTTGTTTGACTTTTTGTGAATTTTATTAACTATAGCCTTGATCTCAAAAAGTTCATTCTCCTCCTCATCCTCATCATTAAAATCACATCCTTCTACATCTTCATAGTAAGTGGAGTAATTTGGGTCACTAGTTAATGTTTTATAATAGTTATCGGAATTATCCAAGAAAATAATTAAATTATTGTCTAAAGAATTTTCAATATCCTCAAAGTTATCCTCATTATTATCTTTAATATCCTCAAAAAAATCATGTTTATCCTCAGAAATATTTTCATTATCCTCAGAAATATTCTCATTATCCTTAGAAATATTTTCAATATTTTCAAAAGTATTCTCATTATCCTTAGAAATATTTTCAAACTTATCAGTAAAGTTATCAAATTTAATTTCAATATTATCAGAAAAATTATCAGATTTAATTTCAATATTATTAGTAAGATTATCAGATTTAATTTCAATATTATCAGTAAGATTATAAGATTTAATTTCAATATTATCAGAAAAATTATCAGAACTAATTTTAGAATTATTTGTAAAACTATCAGAATTAATTTTAGAAATTATTGAATTGACATTAAGGATCAAAAAGTTGATTTCTGATATTTTAATATTATCTAAATTTTGTAACTTATCATGCAGAATAATGATTTGACTATTTACATGGTTTGATTTTTCAGAAAAATTATCTATGTTATCTACATAGGATAGTGCAGGAATTTGAAAATTTTTCGGAAAGTAAATTTTGTGTACCTTTGTCGGACATTTATTCTTGTAGTGTCCGTACTTTTCGTATTTGAAACATCGTACGTGGCTCTTGTCCCTCCGGACTCCGGGCGCTGGGATTTCTTTTGCCGCTGGTGAAAAACGAGTCTTATGAGTAGGACACTGATTTTTGTAGTGCCCTCTCTCCCTGCACTTAAAGCATGTAATATGTAATTTAAAAACTAACATTTAAAATAAATTATACCTGATTCACCCCTGTGTCCCCCTCAACTCCTGGCGTCTTTGCTCCGTCGGCTGTTAGTCCGGTGAAGAGCGTCCAGGCTCTGATACCACTTGTTGGACCGGTGTCATCGATAGAGCGGGTGAATATTGACCGTAAATCTTTCGCGGAAATTTCCGATCGTATACTTACGAATATTCATTCTAAATAGAGCGTTAGTAGCACAACGAATAACAAAACGAAATAAAGGACAACACAATATGCACGCAGGATTTTTACTTGGTTCCCGACCCCCCAGGGTCAGTACATCCAAGGACTAAGCATGGGAACGCCCGTCCACTAATGGTCTCCTTTTCGGACTTTCCGGAGGCGGAGAAACCCGTCTTACAGTGCACAGTTTACAATCAAAAGAATAGATAAAATACGTGCGGAAAGTAAATTCAAACCGAACAAAAAAGAGTTAAAGACTCCGCCGATCTGGACCTCCGAAGTGTCGCGCACTTCCTCCTGGGGCCTCCTTGGTCGCAGAGCCTCATCATCAGCGCTTTGTCATCACTTGGGAAGCTTAGAATGGTTTCCGAATGATGTGTCTCGAGCTAAGGGGTCGAAGCCTCTTTTATAGTCTACATTGGGGCGCTGTGATGAATGGGGTGCCTCACAGGGCTTAGTCAAAGCTTATCTCCGCGCCGAACTTGCAACAGCCGATAAGGCTCTTGACCAGGGTGCCCTGGACCATTGAGGCGCCTCATTGAACACAGGAGCCTGCTTCAATGAGGCGCCTGGCTCCATTAGGGCTCCTCCTTCAATGGGGGCGCCCAGGAGCCCCTTTTCCAACCTTGTTTGTTTGCTTCGTCTTCATTTTTAGGTACCTGCAAGATACATAAATACAAGGCACATGCACATACAATATTAGCCTTAATGAAATGGTTCTGACTTTGGATTTCCACGAAACCCTAGGTCGAACCGACGCAAGTTCCCACCCCCGAGAACGCGCCTTTCACCTACTCCTCTCAGCAAACGGTTGCCACCCAATCCATTCGGGTGGACTTTTGCTTAGCCTTCGATACTCTCGGATCTCGAGACGTCCGAACCTCAACCCGTCTCTACTTCTGTCCTTAGTCATCGCTCAGCTAAGTTGCTCAATCCCTCTGACCAAGACTTCGTGCCCAAACCCTAGGTCCAGGACTTAGTGCCTAACTTCACTCATCAGGACTTTTGCCCAGCTTCACTCACCAGGTCTTAGTGCCCAGCTTCACTCACCAGGTCATAGTGGCCAGCTTCACTCAACGGGTCTTAGTGCCCAACTTCACTCACCAGGTCTTAGTGCCCAATTCTTAGAACCAGGACTTAGTGCCTAGGTTAACTAGGACTTTTTCTTCACTTTGTTACTCCTCTCTTGACTCACCCTTCCCTTGTTCAATGTATTACTGACTTAAAAATATTGTCAAACATTCAAACACTTAGAGGAGGACATCACTGATGCATCTTGCACCAACAAAACTATGAGCGAGCTTCATGGTCGATTCAAAGAGATCCTTAATCGTTTGCACTCGATCGATGAGAAGGTCGAGAACCGTGACCTTATAAGGTATGTACTCAAGTCATTTCCTAGGAATGTCTTGTGGTCATCCATGGTGGATGCCTACAAGGTATCCAAGGACCTTTCCATTGTAAAATTAGATGATTTCTTTTGTGAAATGGAGCTACATGAGCTTGCTAACAAAGGCCCAAAAGAGAAGAGTATTGCTCTTGTTGCAGGGAACAAAGGTGTAACGCCCGTAAAATCCTCTCAATATTTTTCTTTAAAATATTGATCATGCCTATATGAATTCTTGAGTAACATATGAATACTAGCATAAACCGTAGCAAGATCTCTTATATAAATTTTAAAAAAACTAAGTACTAATGGGCCTTATGTGGGCCTTGCCAAAAATAAGAGTAAAAGTAATAAAAAGAAGTACATGCACCAAGGATTGAACCTTGGACCTAGAGTTTCATCATGCATGTACTAACCAATTCACCTAGCAAGGGAGTGCTAGTGGAAAAGGAAGAGGATTTTAGTTGAGGCTAAAAGAAAGTGAAGAGTCACGATGTGAGGAGACACCATGCCTCTTCACTTGCCCCTACACCTAGTATAAAAGGAGTAGATGAGAAGGGAAGAGACACTTGAGTTATTGTTTTCTCTTTTCTTCATCCACCAAGGCTCTTCCTCTCCCTCTCCTTCCTCCTTCTAGCTGAAACCCACAAGGGGTTTTCCCCTTGGAAAAGCTTCACAAGAAAACTTCTTCTCAAAGATCCAAGGGCTTCCTACAAGGCTACAAGGACTAGGGGTGATCTAAGGTCAAGAAAGTCTTCATCCTCTTCTCTATTTAAGGTCTAAAACCAAGATAACAAGTGTAAGACTCCCTCACCTGTGGTATAATAGTTTATGTTGTTTATCATGATTTAAGATGTTGTTTGGGATTTATATTGATAAAACAATGGATTAGGGATTATGGGATTTTCGGTCAAAGCATGTTCTTGGGTCTAAGATGATGTTAAAACCTCACTTATGTTTTCTAATATTTTCTCATGATAAGTAAAGTATAAATTATGAATTTTGGAAATTTTGTAGCACCCTAAGACCCTCTAGGGTTTCGGCCACCATCAACATCTCATGGTTAGGATTAGATCTAACCCTCCAAGTATGTTTATTATGTTTCCCTATGATATAATGGATATTAATTGTGAATGATAGGAATTTTTCCATGCACTTGTGACCCTCTAGGGTTTCAGCCAAGATCAAATTGTAGGGTTAGGACTTAGGGTTAGCCCAATCATGGGTTCTAATGGCTTCCTATGGCATTGTATAGATGGGATTGGATATAAATTGTGAATGATATAATTTTTCCATGAACTTGTGACCCTCTAGGGTTTCGGCCAAGGTTAAGTTGTAGGGCTAGGACTTAGGGTTAGCTCCAATTATGGGGTCTAATGGCTTTCTATGACATTGTATGTAATGTATGGGTTTTCCTTTATTTATGGTACTTCATATGTTGCTTGAATAATGGGATCTCCTTTTATTCAATTTTCGGCCAAGCACCTAAACTAGGGTTTGGGTTGGGTTAAGGTTTTAAGGATACTTATTTATGGTTTACTATGATGTATGTATATGTTTAAGCATGTTGTAAGAATTTTATGTTACCAAAAACCCTAACTTTATGTGCTATATGTATATCGTGACTTTGTATACTTAGGTTATGTACTATGTTTATTCATGAATGTTTTAAACCATATACCATCAACACATGTATTGTGAAGTAGGCCTCACGTTTGTGTGGAATGATGCATGTATGATGTTAAATGTCTATGATAGATATATGGTTATGAAGGTCTATGCATGTTCTATGTTGAATACCATGAACCTAGGTAGTATGTGTTATGCTCATATAGATCCTACCCATGCATGCTTTATGATAGATACAATGATTATGTATGCTAGGTGATATGTATCATGTATGTAATGCATGCTTTATGATAGATACTATGATTATGTATGCTAGGTGATATGTACCATGTATGTAATGCATGCTTACCTTATGTACCATGATCATGTAAGCTTTATGAACTAAGATGATGTTTATGCCTTAAGGCATAATTATGTATGTATGTCATGTTTTATGAATGAAGATGATGAATGAAGAGAATGTTTATCCCTTTAAGGCATAATGATGTTATGCATTAAGTATGAATGATGAAATGCGAAGTATGCTTTATGTCATGCTTCATGTAACAAGATTAGGTTATGTCTTTAAATATGCTATGTATGTTCTATGAATGATGAAGCATGTGAAGTTATTTTACTTTATGAATGGTCTTGTACCGGACCGAAGTAAGGGTCCAAGGGATGGCACCTTAAGAATGCCTCGGTTCTGGACTAACGTAGCTGTCCACGGTTCTGGGACTACCGTAGCTGTCCAACAGGGATGGGCACCTTAAGAACGCCTCGGTTTTGGAACTACCGTAGCTGTTCCTACCCTAGTAGGTCGAGACTAGCTATCTCACATTTACTTAGGGATGCGCGCATATGATGTATGTATGTGGTACAAGCCGGGGACCCCCATGATGTTATGATTATGTTTAAGTATTTATAATTATGGTTTTCAAATAAGCATCCTTATGTTATATGCATTTGACTCATGCATCCATTCATGTTATGCATCTACTCTATGATAAGTATTTCATATGTTTATGTTCATGTTAAGTATTTCATATGTTTATGTTTATGTCAAGTATTTCATATGTTTATATTCATGTTAAGTATTTCATATGTTTATGTTTATGTTAAGTATTTCATATGTTTATGTTTATGTCAAGAACCATGCCATGTTAAGTATTTCACATGTTTATGTTTATGTCAAGTATTTCGTATGTTTATGTTTATGTCAAGAACCATGTTATGTTAGGTATTTTATATGCCTATGTTTTGTATCAAGAACTTCTATATGTTAAGAATGTTATATGTTTTATGTTATGCGATGTATGGTTTTAGTGAGTAGGAAAGAGTCTTGCTAAGCCTATGTGCTTATAGTTTTACTTTCTTATACCGCAGATCAAGCAAGAGGATATTAAGGGAAGCAGCAGGAGGGGCAAGAGTGTGTGTGTGGCAGTGACATGGCAGAAGAAAAAGAAAAAGCTTTTAATATTTATACTTTGTCACATGTCCTATATTTTGCATTGTCCTCTTAAGTCTCATGCTATACTTATGATGGTTTAATACACTTGCTACTTATGTTGCTTATGGACGACTTATGTGATTTTTATGTCATGATGCTACGTATGATGTTAATATGCTAGGTTACTATGTCACCATGTTCAGGAATGATAGTTAAGGCATGTATACATGATTCAAGTATTAGTTGCATGGGTTAAACGCATATGTATAAAGTTTTAAATGTTTCCGCTGTATTAAGATATTCATATGCGTATATGTATGTTAGCATAACACCGCCTTCCGCCTACACCGTAAGGTCGGGAAGGGCGGGCGTTACAGGTTGGTATCAGAGTCGTTTGCCATCTCACTACACACACATCAAGCCTTCTTCCTGCAGCTTCCAAGTAAGTACCTCTATGCATACTTTACTTTCCTTTATGATTCTAGAATATGTAAGTATGAATGATACCTTATGATAGAAAATACTTTTAGGATCTGTAAATATGAACAATACCTTATCTTACTTTATGATATCGAACACTTTAGAGTTTGATATGTGGGTAGGAATAACAATAACTTATATTAGCCATACTGGTCTTTTATGAAGAAAAGCATGGCTAGAAGACGGAGTAACAGACTTAATGAGACTACTCCATCACCTGACCTGATGCAATTAGTGACCCAACTTCAGCATCAAGTTACCGAGCAGCAGCAAACCATTAATACCTTGATGAACCAGCAAGAAAATTCTACTACTCCACCGGTGAACCAGACTGCTATACCCGTCGCGCCTACGGTTACGCAAACCCCTCTGATAGGCCCGACCACTGTAGCATGACAAGAGGCTTATCTGATCCAGTGGTTGGGGCTGAAACCGGAAAATTTCTCGGGTGCTAGCGAACCATGGGACGCCCAAGCGTGGTTCAAGATAGTGGAAAGTACAATGGAGTTGCTGGCCTGGCCTGAACATGAGAAGATCAAGTGTGCATCATTCTGCCTTTCTGGGGATGCCAGAATGTGGTGGGAAAGGGTCAAGGCCAAAAGACAGGTGAACCAGATGACGTGGTCAGATTTCGAATCAGAGTTCTTCGAAGAATTCTTCAATATGCGTATCACAAACAAACACTACGATGAGTTCACGGAATTCCGACAGGGCAACCTCTCAGTCAATGAAGCCGTGAAGAAATTTAACCGACTGGCTCGCCTATGCCCTGAGCTGGTCCGCACTGAGAAAGAAAGGGTCTGACTTATGTTAAAGATGTTGCGGCCCGAAATAGCTCTGAATGTGGCCGGCGGAGTTAACAGACCGCAGACCGCCGAGGAGCTGTTTAGTAGTGCCCTACTCACCAAGCATTACCTGAACAATATCAATCAGCAAAGGAAGGCGTTAAATGAAAGAGGTCAGAAACCTCATAGTACCAACGCTAATTGGAAGGGGAACCAGAGTGGTAAACGGTAGCCATGGAACAACTCCCAAGGGGGCCCAGCAAATAAACAGTCCAGGTTTCCCCTGTGTGCTACATGCGGGAAAATGCATCCCGGGGAGTGCCGCAAAGGTACGAACCGGTGTTTCATCTGTGGAGTGGAAGAGCACATAGCCTCTTACTGTCCTACTAAGAACCCGACACCTCCCCAACAACTTGTTCAGTACCAGGGTGCACCAACGAAACTACATTATATGCAAGTTGAGCTGGAGGGTACCCCGATGAGCCAAGAGGGATTGGAGGCCCCACCAACTATGACGAATGTCATGGTTTTCTCTATTACTAAGGAGGACGCCGCGAATGCTTCTACGGTTGTCACAGGTCAGATACTTATTTACAGTCAGTATGCTACTGCATTATTTGATACTGGGGCAACTCACTCGTTCATCTCTATGCCCTACACTAAGAAGATAGATATGCTTCCACAATTTCTAGACTGTAAGTTCTTAATGACCCTGCCTTCGGGAGAAATGATGACATCCACTCACATGTTGCGTGCGGTACCAGTTGGAATCGCAGAAAGAGAACTCTACTGCGATCTGATAGTACTCGACATGCAAGATTATGATGTTATATTGGGCATGGATTTCTGAGCAAATATGGTGCTTTTATCGAGTGTCGTAAGCGAAAGGTGGTCTTCCAACCCGAGGTAGATTCTATGTTTGAATTCATTGGAGAGCCAAGGAAAAGAACCAGGAAATTCTTATCGACTCTCAAAGCACAGAAGATGTTAGACAAGGGATACACTAGATTTCTAGCACATGTGGTCGACGCAAGTCAAACAAAGGACCAGAAGCTAGAAGATGTCAGGGTTGTATGTAATTACCCAAAGGTATTTCCAGATGAATTACCAGGATTAGCTCCTGATAGAGAAGTGGAATTTGAGATCGAATTGGTTCCTGGTACTAACCCAATCTCCAAGGCACCTTACCGTATGGCGCCGGCTGAATTAAAGGAGCTTCAAGAACAGCTACAGGAGTTACTCGATAAGGGATTTATTCGCCCTAGTCATTCTCCATGGGGAGCTCTGGTACTGTTTGTGAAGAAGAAAGACGGATCCATGCGAATGTGCATAGATTATCGAGCATTGAACAACGTGACGATCAAGAACAGGTATCCCCTTCCGAGAATAGATGACCTGTTTGACCAATTGAAGGGAGCCACCGTTTTCTCTAAAATCGATCTAAGGTCTGGTTATCATCAAATCAGAGTGAAACAGGATGATATTCCGAAGACGGCCTTCCGAACAAGGTACGGGCATTTTGAATTCGTTGTTATGCCCTTCGGCGTGACAAATGCTCCTGCTATGTTTATGGACCATATGAATCGGGTATTCTCGTCTTTCCTCGACAAATTTGTGATCGTCTTCATCGACGATATCCTTATTTATTCGAGAAACCAAGAAGAGCACGCCGTGCATCTGAAGATAGTATTACAGATTCTTCGGGAAAAGCAACTGTACGCGAAGTTCTCCAAATGTGAGTTCTGGCTTGACCAAGTAGCCTTTTTGGGTCATATTATTTCCAAAGACGGGGTTATGGTAGACCCAACAAAGATTGAAGCTGTGAATAACTGGAGTAGGCCGAAGAACGCTAGTGAAATCAGAAGCTTCGTAGGGCTAGCAGGCTATTATCGAAAATTTGTGGAGGACTTCTCGAGAATTGCCACTCCTCTAACGGCTCTCACTCAGAAGAATTAAAAGTACGAATGGACGGAAAACTGTGAAAGGAGTTTCCTGGAGCTAAAAAGAAGACTTACAAGTGCTCCAATTCTTACCCTTCTAGAAAGTAACCAGAGCTTCGACGTGTACAGCGACGCCTCCAAACTGGGACTTGGAGCTGTACTTATGCAGAGTGGAAAGGTCATTGCCTACGCCTCTAGGCAACTCAAAGAACATGAACAGAACTACCCCACTCACGATCTAGAACTGGCCGTTGTGGTCTTCGCTCTCAAGATATGGAGGCATTATCTGTATGGAGCGCAGTGTAGGATTTATACAGACCACCAGAGTCTGCGATATTTCTTCACTTAGAAAGACCTAAATATGAGACAACGCCGATGGCTTGTGTTGGTGAAGGACTACGACTGCGAGATCTTCTACCATCCAAGGAAGGCAAACAAAGTGCCCGATGCACTCAGCCGGAAATCCAGTGCCACCTTGATGTCCTTATCTATATTACCCTGGCCACTCGAAAGAGAAATTATGAATTACGAAGTCGAGATCATCTCCAGACGGCTTTCTACCATGACAATATCACCGACGCTGTTCGAGGACATATTGGAAAAATAAAATGGTGATTCGAGTCTTCAGAGAATCAAGCAGGAGATCCTAGAAGGAAAGGGCGATGGTTTTCGTATCGCCGACGGGGGAGTAATATACCTTAGGGATCGTCTATGTATCCCTAATGATCCGGAGCTGCGGAGAGAAATCTTAGCAGAAGCTCATGGAACTCCTTATTCGATGCAACCAGGATCCACCAAAATGTATCGAGACCTGAAGGAGAAATTCTGGTGGTCCGGTATGAAGAGAGACATGGCTCAGCATGTCAGCACTTGCCTGACCTGCCAACGAGTGAAAGCAGAACACCAGCGACCCGGAGGAGTTCTGCAGCCACGTCCAATTCCAGAATGGAAATGGGAAGATATCTCTATGGATTTCATTTCAGGGCTTCCCAGGACTACGAACGGATATGATGCGATATGGGTAATTGTGGACAGGTTGACGAAGTCTGCTCACTTCCTAGCAATCAAGATGACTTATTCGATTGAGCAACTAGCTCAATTATATGCTAAGGAGATAATCAGACTTCATGGAGTTCCCAAGACCATCATCTCAGATAGGGATGGTCGCTTTACCTCACACTTTTGGGAGTGCGTCCAGAAGTCTCTCGGCACTAAACTACGATTCAGCACCGCCTTTCACCCTCAGACTGACGGGCAAACTGAACGAGTGAATCAAGTACTGGATGACATGTTACGGGCTTGTGCCCTGGATTTCAAAGGGAGTTGGTGCCAATATCTATGTTTAGCGGAATTCGCTTACAATAATAGCTACCAAGCTACTATCGGAATGGCACCTTATGAAGCTTTGTACAGGAGGAGATGTAGGTCTCCGATCTGTTGGTACGAAGGTGGTGAAAAAAAGGAAATGGGGCTCAAGACGGATTTTATCGACGGCACCACCCGAGCTATACAGAACATTCGACAGCGGATAGAGGCTGCTCAGAGCCGGCAAAAGAATTATGCGGATGTCCGGTGTAGGCCACTGGAATTCAAGGTTGGAGATTTGGTATTCCTCAAAGTGACTCCTATGAAAGGGGTAACGAGATTTGGGAAGAAAGGAAAACTAAGTCCGCGTTATGTGGGACCGTACCGGATCCTGAAAAGAGTTGGCAAGGTGGAATATGAGCTAGAGCTGCCTCAAGAGATGTCAGCTATTCATAACGTGTTCCATGTGTCGATGCTCAAGAAGTGTATTTCAAACGCAGAGCAAGTGATCGAGCCGCAGACAGTACAAGTTCAGAAGGACCTAAGTTTCGAAAGTCGACCCATCCAACTCCTGGATCGGGAAATCAAAAAGCTAAGGAACAAGGAGGTGCCCTTAGTCAAGGTCCTATAAGTCAAAGGTTCGAGGAAGCTACCTGGGAACGCGAGGATGAGATGAAACGCAAGTACCCGGAGCTATTCTAAGTTCAAGGACGAACTTTCACGAGGTATGGGGGATTGTAACGCCCGTAAAATCCTCTCAATATTTTTCTTTAAAATATTGATCATGCCTATATGAATTCTTGAGTAACATATGAATACTAGCATAAACCGTAGCAAGATCTCTTATATAAATTTAAAAAAACTAAGTACTAATGAGCCTTATGTGGGCCTTGACAAAAATAAGAGTAAAAGTAATAAAAAGAAGTACATGCACCAAGGATTGAACCTTGGACCTAGAGTTTCATCATGCATGTACTAACCAATTCACCTAGCAAGGGAGTGCTAATGGAAAAGGAAGAGGATTTTAGTTGAGGCTAAAAGAAAGTGAAGAGTCACCATGTGAGGAGACACCATGCCTCTTCACTTGCCCCTACACCTAGTATAAAAGGAGTAGATGAGAAGGTAAGAGACACTTGAGTTATTGTTTTCTCTTTTCTTCATCCACCAAGGCCCTTCCTCTCCCTCTCCTTCCTCCATCTAGCCGAAACCCACAAGGGGTTTTCCCCTTGGAAAAGCTTCACAAGAAGACTTCTTCTTCAAGATCCAAGGGCTTCCTACAAGGCTACAAGGACTAGGGGTGATCTAAGGTCAAGAAAGTCTTCATCCTCTTCTCTATTTAAGGTCTAAAACCAAGATAACAAGTGTACGACTCCCTCACCAGTGGTATAATAGTTTATGTTGTTTATCATGATTTAAGATGTTGTTTGGGATTTATATTGATAAAACAATGGATTAGGGCTTATGGGATTTTCGGCCAAAGCATGTTCTTAGGTCAAAGATGATGTTAAAACCCCACTTATGTATTCTAATGTTTTCTCATGATAAGTAAAGTATAAATTATGAATTTTGGAAATTTTGTAGCACCCTAAGACCCTCTAGCGTTTCGGCCACCATCAACATCTCATAGTTAGGATTAGATCTAACCCTCCAAGTATGTTTATTATATTTCCCTATGATATAATGGATATTAATTGTGAATGATAGGAATTTTTCCATGCACTTGTGACCCTCTAGGGTTTCGGCCAAGATCAAATTGTAGGGTTAGGACTTAGGGTTAGCCCAATCATGGGTTCTAATGGCTTCCTATGGCATTGTATGGATGGGATTGGATGTAAATTGTGAATGATATGAATTTTTCCATGAACTTGTGACCCTCTAGGGTTTCGGCCAAGGTTAAGTTGTAGGGCTAGGACTTAGGGTTAGCTCCAATTATGGGGTCTAATGGCTTTCTATGGCATTGTATGTAATGTATGGGTTTTCCTTTATTTATGGTACTTCATATGTTGCTTGAATAATGGGATCTCCTTTTATTCAATTTTCGGCCAAGCACCTAAACTAGGGTTTGGGTTGGGTTAAGGTTTTAAGGATACTTGTTTATGGTTTACTATGATGTATGTATATGTTTAAGCATGTTGTAAGAATTTTATGTTACCTAAAACCCTAACTTTATGTGCTATATGTATATCGTGACTTTGTATACTTAGGTTATGTACTATGTTTATTCATGAATGTTTTAAACCATATACCATAAACACATGTATTGTGAAGTATGTTGGATCGAGAGAAACGATAGAGGGGGGGTGAATATCGTAAAACGTTCGGATTAAGAAATAGAGAATGCACAGCGGAAATTAACACAAACACATGCAAACACCAAGTTTTTTACTTGGTTCGGAGTCGCGGTCGGCTCCTACTCCAAGGCTCACAGTCGTTGACCATTTTCTGCGGACAATTCTATATGCGCAAAAAGTTTACAGTATAGATTACAAGATTAGTACAGTAAACTAAAAGAAAGCCGCTCTTAATTACCGACGTCGGGAGTAGATCGTATTTTTGAAGCAGAGGGACGTTGTCGGCGCTTGTATCACGAGTCGGGAGGTTTCTGGAGCAGAGCATGAGCGTAGAAGAGCGTGAATGCGTTGGACAAATTGATTGCTTGAAGCCTTGGGGTCGAGGGCCTTTTTATAGCCCCTGGGGACGCCCGGAACGTCAGGGGCGACCCCCCCCCCCCACGTGTCAGCTGATCCGAGTTCCTCTCGGTCAGCTTTGATTCCTTCAAACTCGTGATCAGGCTTTGACAGGGGCGCCCCCGGGTTGACCGGGTCAACTCTTATCTGTTGGCTTCGCTGGCTTCCGCTTCGTTAGGTTGAACTGGGGGCGCTGGACCATCCGTGGCGCCCGGGAGCATGGGGGGCGCCCGGGAGCACGGGGGCACCCCGCCCATGAGCTGCCGAAGCATATATTTGTTCTATCTCTTTTGTATTCACCTTGGGGGCGTCCGGGACACTCCGGGCGCCCTACTCAGCTGCTGCCTCACTCCTTTGAGGCTCTCTGAGCTGCAGACACTCGTTCCTTCAGTCCTGCATCGAGGGTTAGTCCAAAACAACAGAAAGCAATAATATATTAGTTTTATACAGCCTTAGCTGTCTTGGTTCTGACTTTGGGTCTCCCAAATGGAGCCCTAGGTCAAACCGACGCCTATTGTTCCCTCGACGGGGAACGCATCCTCACCTACTCCTCTCGGGAGAATTTACCTGATGCCAACCGGCTCCTCCGGTTAGACTTTTGCCCAGCAGTCCTTCGCTAGGTGCCTAGCTGTCCTTCGCCAGGTCTTCAGTACCAAGCCGTCCTTCGCCTGGTGCCTAGCAGTCCTTCGCTAGGTCTTTGTATCCTGACATTCCTTCGCCAGGTGCCTAGCAGTCCTTCGCTAGGACTTTTCCTGCACACTTGAGGACATGTTAGATAAACATTATACCTTAACTTTTGAACCCTTTTGCCATTATCAAAACACAGGTTCGACTTGGGTGCTTTCTGCACCAACAATCTCCCCCTTTTTGATTTTTGGCAACTCTGGTTCAAAAAGTTAAGTTAATCAGAACAAGTAAACTGAAATTTTGTTTCCTCCCCCTGGAAGGAATCTCCCCCTAGATTTTTCAAAAGTTCGTGGGGGTTTTTGAAAATATATTCTAAGTCTAAAGATGGATTTAATTTTACTTAGAATAATTTTCAACTTAAACTTTAAAGACATATTTCTGAAATTATTTTGGTTGTGCACTTTTGGAAAATTTATACTTGTAGAAAATTTAATTTTAAATACTTAGATAAATTTGAAAACTTAAGTTTAAGTATTACGAGGATTTTGAAAACATAAGTTTGAGTACTAAAGAAAATTTCAAAAATTTAAGTTTTAGTACTCAGAAAGTTTTTGAAAACTTAAGTTTAAAATACTTAGAGGGTTTCTGAAAACTTAAGTTTAAAATACTTAGGAAAATTTGAAAGATTTAAGTTTTAAGTACTTAGGAAAATTTGAAAAAATTTAAGTTTTAAGTACTTAGGAAAATTTGAAATATTTTAGTTTTAAATACTTAGGAAAATTTGAAATATTTTAGTTTTAAATACTTAGGGAAGATTGAAAACTTAAGTTTAAAGTACTAAGAAAGCTTTGAAAACTTTTAAATACTTAGAAAACCTTAGTACTTTTGAAAAATGAATTAAGTACTTTTTAAATATAGAGTTTGAAATTTTTGGATTTAGAGAAAAAATTTTAAACTCTCCTTTCCTATCTCTCCCCCTTTTCCATATATCAAAAACAAAGAAGTATAGCAGAAACAAGATAATTAAATTGCATAAAAGAAAATAATAACTTGCATAATTCGTTGTACTGAATCAGTTCAGGATATGAATTAAACCAAATTAGTTTCAATTTTCACTTTTAGGGTCCTGTCTAACTCAATTAGCTACTTACTAACTGCTATAAGCAGTAATTTTCGCTAGGGTTAGTCAAGTTAAGTGTTCTGTTCAAGTTAAATTTTCTAAACTTGACACTTAACTTGATTACTGTGTAGTTGTATTTAGTGCCCCAATTACTGCAGATGCACTGACTTAAAGCATCTTGAATTAAGGCAAAGACCTAAGCATCTCAACCCATTCTAGGTTATCAATCAAAAGTATCCTAAGGTGCTTGTGAGATGCTGGCTTCTAAATCTATAGGTGCATGCAGTTCTAGGGTTAGGGCCTAGGCTAAGTCCATTTGCGAAAAAGTCCTAGTTTTGAAGGGGGTAGTTTTTTAAAATAAAACTAAGTCAAAAATTTATTTTTAAAACTTTTTAAAACTAAGTAAAAGCTCATTTTGAAAGCATTTTTTTTAACTACTTTAAAAACTGATTTTGAAATGAGTAAAGTAGTAATAAAACCAAGAGTAGACTAAACGTATTCTACCAAGCATAATCCTAACTGCCTTCTTAGTGAGCTGAACTCAGACTCAGGTAGGGGTTTGGTGAATATGTCAGCTAAGTTAGATTTAGAGTCTACATGCTTAAGGACTATCTCACCCCTGGCTACATGATCTCTTACAAAGTGGTGTTTAACTTCTATTTGTAGTTCTGGAATGTTGGATTGGGTTCTTAGTTGGATTTATTGAGCTTATATTGTCAATGAATACCTGAGTTTGGGTGTAGTTGAGCTGGAAGTCCTTAAGAGTGTGCATCATCCATAAAAGTTGTGCTACACATTCTCCTAAGGCAACATATTCAGCTTCAGTTGTGGATAGGGCTACACAGTGTTGTTTTCTGCTGCACCAACTTACTAGACTATTTCCTAACAGTTGGCAGCTTCCACTTGTGCTCTTTCTATCTAATTTACAACCAGCATAGTCAGAATCAGAGTATCCTGACAAATCAAAGGTTGAGGTCCTAGGATACCAAATCCCTACATTTAGGGTGCCCTTAACATATCTTAGTATTCTTTTTAGGGTTGCTAAGTGCGTTTCCTTAGCACAGGTTTGGTATCTAGCACACATTCCTACAGCAAAAAGAATATCAGGTCTGCTGGCTGTAAGGTACAGTAGACTTCCTATCATACTTCTATAGAGTTTAAGGTCTACTGGTTTACCATCAGGGTCACTATCTATTTTTACATTAGTGGCCATGGGGGTACTTATGCTTTTAGAGTTATCCATTTTAAATTTCTTTATTAACTCTTTAGCATATTTGGATTGATGGACATAGTTTCCTTCTCTAGTTTGTTTGATTTGTAAACCTAGGAAAAGTTAAGCTCACCAACTAAGCTCATTTCAAATTCATTTTCCATTATTTTAACAAATTCTTTTAGAAAGTTTGAGTTGGTGGACCCAAAGATTATATCATCTACGTAGATTTGGGCAATAAATATATCTTTTCCTAAGGTCTTAATAAATAGGGTTGAGTCAATTTGACCTTGTTTAAATTCTTTAGAAATTAAGTAAGTTGATAAGCATTCATACCAGGCCCTAGGTGCTTGTTTTAGTCTATATAGTGCTTTAGTAAGTTTGTAAACGTGGTCAGGTCTTTCTAAGTCTTCAAACCCAGGGGGTTGTCCTACATAAACTTCTTCTTTAATGAATCCATTTAGAAAGGCTGACTTTACATCCATTTGGTATAGCTTAAATCCTTTATGGGATGCAAAGGCTAATAACATCCTAATGGACTCAAGTCTAGCTACTGGGGCATATGTTTCGTCGTAATCTAATTCTTCTACTTGGCTGAATCCCTTCGCTACTAAGCGGGCTTTGTTTCTGACTATTTCTCCTTGATCATTTAGCTTGTTCCTAAAGACCCACTTAGTGTCAATGATGGATTTGCCTTCAGGTTTAGGTACTGGTTCCCAGACTTGGTTCCTCTCAAATTGGGCTAATTCTTCTTGCATAGCTATGATCCAATCAGGATCAGGTAGGGCCTCATCTATAGTCTTAGGTTCTATTTTTGAAATCATTGCTATTTGACTAAGGTTTCTATAGGAGGATCTAGTCCTGACTCCTAGAGTTGGATCACCCACAATTTGATCGGTTGGGTGACTGAGTCTGGATTTCTTGGTTTTTCTAGAACTTGGTTCAGCCTCAGGTCCGGCTGGTCGGTTTGGTTCACTATTTGATTCAACTCTTTGAGCTGGTTCGATTATTGGTTCAATAATTGGTTCATTTGACTCACTAGTTGGTTCAATAGTTAGTTCGTTTATGGGTTCAATTAAGGATTCACCAACTTGTTGATTATCTTCTTGATCAGTGTTTGATGAAGTTAGATTTGGATTTGAGTTAATTTCTTCATCAACTATTAGGTTGGTTGTTTCTTTGATTTTCTTGGTTTGATTGTTGTAAACCCTATAGGCTCTACTTGTTGTTGAATATCCTAGGAAGATGCCTGGGGTTGACTTAGACTGGAATTTTCCTAAGTAGTCTTTGGTGTTTAGGATATGGACTTTGCATCCAAAGACCCTTAGGTAGTGTAGATTTGGAAGTCTATGGTAATATAGTTCATAGGGTGTTTTGTTGTGTCATTTGTTAATCAGGACTCTATTTTGGATGTAGCAAGCCATACTAATTGCTTCTGCCCAATATTGGTTGGCTAGGTTTAATTCATTGAGCATAGCCCTAGCGGCTTCCTGTAGTGTTCTATTTCTCCTTTCGACTATCCCATTTTGTTGGGGGGTTCTAGGACATGAAAATTCATGTATATACCCATTTACTTTACAGAATTCCTCGAACCGTTGATTTTCAAACTCTCCCCCGTGGTCACTCCTAAGTCTTTTGATTTTAGTATCGTTTTGATTTTCAATTAACTTACAGAATTCATTAAATAGGTTTAGGGTTTCATCTTTGGTCTTTAGAAACCTCACCCAGGTAAACCTTGAGTAATCATCAACTATTACTAAGCAGTACCGGTTTCCGCTTAGTGACTTGGCTCCATGTGAATCAAATAGGTCAAGGTGCAGGAGCTCAAGAGTGGTTTGAGTTAGATCAAATTGAATTAGTTTGTGATTAGATCTGGTCTGTTTACCTTGATTGCATGATTCACATATTAAGTTTTCATGGTTTTTAATTTTGGGAATACCTTTAATTAGGCCAAGTTGGGTGATTTTTGAAATAATTCTTAGGTTAGTGTGACCTAGTCACCTATGCCAGAGGTTTGATTGTTCTAATTGAGTTAACATGCATTTAGGTACAAGGGGAAGGTTTATAGTGTAAACATTATTTTTCCTAGTGCCCTTAAGCATGATTTCTGAGTCTTGTACATTTCTAATCAGGCAGTTAGAATTGTTGAAGGTGACTATATAACCAGAATCACATAACTGACTTATGCTAAGCAAGTTAAAATTGAAGTTTTCAACTAAAAGAACTTTCTTAATAACAAAGTCAGATTTAAGTTCAATATTACCTGACCCAATTACTTTGAGTGTAGCATTGTTGCCAAATGCCACTGAGCCTAGGTTCTTGAACTTGAGTCTAGTAAATTTCAATTTATCTCCAGTCATGTGTCTGGAGCAACCGTTATCCAACATCCATTGGTCCAAATCTTTATGTTCCTACACATAAAGAGTTTTGTTGATTTTGATCCAATTAGAGTCAGGAATAGGTTAAATTAATTTTCACTGCCTAGTCTGTCTCACCCAAATCTAGGGTTTTTAATCACGTTAGCCTTATAGGTTTTGTGAGACAGGTTTTGATAAAAGAAATTTTGAGAAAAACATGATTTATTTTGAAAAGCTTCATTAATTTTGAAAATAATTGAATTTGTTTTGAAAAGAATGTTTAAATCTACAACTAACTGAAAATTTGTGTTAGATTCGATTTTAACAGAGACTAGTTTGAATTTGAATTTCAAATATTGGCTTCCAGGTCTTGGCGAGGCACTAGGCCTTCTTTGGCCGTAGCCTTATTGGATCATCAACCCTTTCCTTGACAAAGCCTTTCAGTGAAATTTCATTTTTAAAATTAATCTTTGAAAAATTCTGGTCTAACTAGTTTGGGTCTTGGATCAGTAGCTTCGGCTAACCAGTCTAAAGAGACCAAGTAGAGAATACTTGACCTTATTAGAATTGGTTTCCCTAACGTACTATCATCTCACCGCCACTAAATACTATGTTATTCAAATTTCAGTTAAGTTGGTTCAGTCCTTAAACTAACCATTCCTAAATCTAAACATGGTAAATTGCAGGAATAAAGTAAACAATCAAACAAGCCAATTGCAATCAAGAATTGAATTTTATCTAACAATAAATATTGTTTTCAATTTGGCTCCCCCTGGACTAAAGCCACGATAATGGTCTGGCAAGATGTGAATCTTGTCCTTGGGGATCCAGTATTGATTTGATCCAGTTTGTTTGTTCAGGCATAGTTTGGGTACCCATGCCTGAACTTTAGGTCTGGACTGGTTCAGTACAGCAAAGTAGGATCTTTGTCTAGATTTGGTTCTATAACCTAGTCCGGATCGATTTAGAACCAACTTCTATTTTCCAAGAATCATGTCAAGACCCTTGGAACCAGAAGTGAATCGTTCTAAAGCTGATCTAAGGTCCTTAACCTGAGTTTTCAGGGAGGAGTTCTCTTTCTCAAGTTTTTCAACTTGAGTAGAGGTTCCTTCTTGAACCTTCTCAGTTAAGGGTCTAGAGTCAGCTCCCTCTTTCAGGAGTTTTACTTCCTGTCGGAGGGATTCGACTCGGAGTTTAGCTTTCGCCAAATCTCGAGAAAGATAAGAAATTAACTCATTTAACTGACTTCTAGTAAAACTGTTGATGCAGTCTGGCCCTGATTGTTGTTTTGGTGTTGACATTGATTTTAGTTTAGGCTGATCATTGTTGATTATGATTAAGTCCTGATCGGGGATCAGGCATGGTATGGGAAATCCTAGTCTGGAGGGCTAGGTGATGGAAAATCCTAACCTGGAGGGTTAGGTGTTGAAAATCCTAGTCTGGGAGGCTAGGTGTTTGGAAAAGTCCTAGCTTGGAGGGCTAGGTGTTGGAAAAGTCCTAATTCGGAAGGGTTGGGTGAAAGTCCTAGCTTGGAGGGCTAGGTGAAAAGTCCTAACCTGGAGGGTTAGGTGCAAATTCCCATCCTGGAGAATTAGGTGTAAAAGTCCTGGCTTGGAGGGTCAGGTGCCTAGCTTGGAGGGCTAGGTTGGATGATGTTCTAACTCGGAAGGGTTGGGTGAAAAGTCCTAGCTTGGAGGGCTAGGTGAAAAGTCCTAGCTTGGAGGGCTAGGTGAAAAGTCCTTACTTGGAGGGTTAGGTGCAAATTCCCAACTTGGAGAGTTAGATGGAAAATTCTTAGCTTGGAGGGCTGAGTTTGAGTCCCTGGATCGGTCTGGTGATCGATCAGGGATTTTGGCACGCTGCTCCTTCGTGAATTGGTCTGGTGACCGATCCAGCGATGACTAATCGGTCGGGCGACCGATCAGGGAGCACACAGTGAGGTTGGGAACCTACTGTGTTGCTCCTGATCGATCTGGTGACCGATCAGGGAGTATGCGTTTCACCCATTGACTGGCTCCTGATCGGTCTGGTGACCGATCAGGGAGCGAGCAGTGAGGTTGAGTTCTCTTGCTGAACTGCTCCTGATCGGTCTGATGACCGATCAGGTTTACTGTGCAGATCGTTCCGGAGAACGATCAAGCGTCGCAGATTTCTCTCTATGATCGATCAGGACGGAGCCTGATCGGTCTGGTCAGGTTCTGATCGGTCTGGTAACTGATCAGGAGGCTGCCTGATCGGTCAGGTGACCGATCAGAAGGCTTAGCCTGTGAAACTCAGAAATCGCTCAATATAAGGGTGGATCGGTCCGATGAACGATCCACAACCTGGGATCGGTCTAGTGATCGGTCCAGGAGAATCTCAAGGAAATCGCGATTTCTGATTGAGCGTTGGGGATCGATCAAGACGGAGCCTGATCGGTCTGGAACCAACCTGATCGGTCTGGTGACCGATCAGGATGCTCTCTGATCGGTCCGGTGACCGATCACTTTAATTCAAATTGCATTGTCAGACACTCTGATCGAGTCTGAACACAACCGATTCGCTGCCACTTTCCTCTGATATTTGATATGCTGCTTGATTTGCTGCTCTAATACTCTGAGTAAGTTTCAGGTGACAGGGGAGGATTCAAACACTCAAGGAGAAGTCAAAGAGAGCTTTCCTTGGAGTAGGTTTGTCCCTTTCTCCGCACAGGTTGCAACGGCTGGATGCAGGACTGAAGCTGCTGACTGAAGCTTGGCTGAGGGAGCTCAGGAAGTTCAGTTAGGGTTCAGTGTAGCTGGCGCGTTGGCAGTGAGGCAGCTGGAGGCTGCTGGAGATGAGATCATCTGTTGCTTAGCGGAGAAACAAAAGGAACGAGAGTTGTAGTGTTCAGTATTGATCGAATCAAGTCTTGTGCTCTTGAGTTCCTGTGTTTTTTTTGAGTTCTCCACATCAAGCTTGTTGTTCTTGAGTTCTTCAATCATTCTGAGCAAGCTATTGAGAAGCAATCATCATACTTGAGCACTTGAAGGAGAAGACAAGAGGCTTGGAGTCCGACAGTGGGAAGACACGGAGAAGGGTTCTTGCGTGAGATCGCCACTGGGTGGAGCTCAGGGAAGCTTGCTGTGTTTTTGTCCTTGCTAAGTGTTTGAGTAAGATCCTTCTTGTTGTTTCTTTGTGCTCATTCTATATCATTGTTTGAAACACAGTGTGGGGAGGTTTCTCCACCGAGAAGGAGGTTGCTTCATATCCGGTGATCACCGAGGCTTGATCTGCCGACGATCAAGGGATCGCCCACCTTAAGGGCACGCCAAGGAGTAGGGGCAAGTTATCCCCGAACCTTGTAAAATCTCCTTGTTAGCGATCTTGCTAATCTTGCTAGTTAGGTTTTGGTTTTAGTTTCTGCAAGTTTTGTTTTCCCATACTTCCGCTGTGCTTTTAACAACTTCAAGTGCAGAAACTTGATAACTCTTCAAAGAAGAAGTGATTGGCTATATTCACCCCCCCTCTCTAGCCATCTCGTTCCCAACAAAAACAACTTACCTTGATTTCGCCGTCCTCTGAAAATGTCAGTCTGCCGTCGTCCTGTTCTGATTCTGATTCGGTCTCAACTTTTTCTGAGGCGGTTAGTGCGAGTAGGTTCGACTGTGGGACCTCTTCTTCTTCGGAGGAGGAGGACTCGTCCCACGTTGCCTGAAGTGTCTTTTTCCTTCTATTCTTCTTGGTCTCCTTTAGGTTTGGACACTCCGTCTTGTAGTGACCCTTCTTCTTGCACTCGTAGCAGGTCACGTTGGGCTTGTTCTTTTCATTTGCGGGTTCAGCTGGTTCGTCCTTTCTTCTACTGGCTTTCCGTCTGTTGGTTTGGTTCTTCAACTCCTTGTAGTAGTTTCGGGCCAGTCGGACCAGCTTTGGTCGATCTCCTTCTTCGTCTTCAGAGTCTGAGTCTGAGTTAGACTCGGGTTCAGGTTGAGGCTTCTTCTTGGTTGTCCTTCCATTTTTACCTGCAACAAAGGCAATACCTTTCTCGGCCAGATTGCAGTTAGTCTGTTCATGTAATTCTAATTCAGAGAACAATTCATCTAATTTAATTTTTGAAAGGTCCCTTGAAACCTTGTATGCATCTACCATAGATGTCGATAAGGTGTTTCTCAGGAAAGCATTTAAAGCATACCTTATTAGGTCATGGTTTTCTACCTTGTGACCGATGGTGTGTAGTCCGTTCATTAATTCCTGAATTTGGGCATGGAGTTGAGCTGCTGTTTCATTGTCGTTCATCTTGATCGTGTACAGCTTGTTCAGGAGGAGATCTCTCTTGCTGATCTGAGTGTCTGAAGTTCCTTCGTGTAGCTCGATCAATTTCCCCCACAGCTCCTTGGCACTGTTGAATGGACTCACCCAGTTCAGCTCCTCTTTTGTTAAGCCGCATTGGAGGGTCTGGGTCGCTTTTGCATCAGCTTCAATTTTCCGTTTCAGAGCGGTGTCCCACTCTGTGTAGGTTTGAGGTACTCATTCAGCATTTTTTGGAATCTCCAGTCCGGACTGGATGATTATCCACATGTCCACCTGAGTTTTCAGGTGGACCTCCATTCTACTCTTCCAGTAGGAGAAGTCCTCCCCATTGAAGAGAGGTGGTCTTGCAGTGCTGAAGCCTTCTTGCATGGCCATTGTATCTGAAATGTAAACTTAAACGGAAAAAGGAATATCCCAAGACTTGGTCTTGGATTAGTAGTGCGGGATAAAGAGAAAAAATATTTGCCGAGGGGTGTTACACCAACCTCGATTAACGAAAAGAAATTCGAACGAAAAAAAATATTAAAAAGAAATTTCGTAAAAATCTGAAAAATTCTCAAATTGGTGGTTGCACCAAATTTGAGCTTCCCCGCTCTGATACCACTTGTTGGATCGAGAGAAACGATAGAGGGGGGTGAATATCGTAAAACGTTCGGATTAAGAAATAGAGAATGTACAGCGGAAATTAACACAAACACACGTAAACACCAAGTTTTTTACTTGGTTCGGAGTCGCGGTCGGCTCCTACTCCAAGGCCCACGGTCGTTGACCATTTTCTGCGGGCAATTCTGTATGCGCAAAACGTTTACAGGTATAGATTACAAGATTAGTACAGTAAACTAAAAGAAAGCCACTCTTAATTACTGACCTCCGGAGTAGATCGTATTTTTGAAGCAGAGGGACGTCGTCGGCGCTTGTATCTCGAGTCGGGAGGTTTCCGGAGCAGAGCGTGAGCGTAGAAGAGCGTGAATGCGTTGGAAGAATTGATTGCTTGAAGCCTTGGGGTCGAGGGCCTTTTTATAGCCCCTGGGGGCGCCCGGAACGTCGGGGGCGCCCCCCCCCCCACGTGTCAGCTGATCCGAGTTCCTCTTGGTCAGCTCTGATCCCTTCAAACTCGGGATCAGGCTTTGACGGGGGTGCCCGGGACGCTAGGGGCGCCCGGGTTGACCGGGTCAACTCTTATCCGTTGGCTTCGCTGGCTTCCGCTTCGTTAGCTTGAACTGGGGGCGCTCGGACCATCCGGGGCACCCAGGAGCATGGGGGGCGCCCAGGAGCACGGGGGCGCCCCGCCCATAAGCTGCCAAAGCGTATATTTGCTCTATCTCTTTTGTATTCACCTTGGGGGCTCCCGGGACACTCCGGGCGCCCTACTCAGCTGCTGCCTCACTCCTTTGAGGCTCTCTGAGCTGCAGACACTCGTTCCTTCGGTCCTGCATCCAGGGTTAGTCCAAAACAACATAAAGCAATAATATGTTAGTTTTATACAGCCTTAGCTGTCTTGGTTCTGACATTGGGTCTCCCAAATGGAGCCCTAGGTCGAACCCACGCCTACTGTTCCCTCGACAGGGAACGCGTCCTCACCTACTCCTCTCGGGAGAATTTACCTGATGCCAACCGGCTCCTCTGGTTGGACTTTTGCCCAGCTGTCCTTCGCTAGGTGCCTAGCTGTCCTTCGCCAGGTCTTCAGTACCAAGCCGTCCTTCGCCTGGTGTCTAGCAGTCCTTCGCTAGGTCTTTGTATCATGGCATTCCTTCGTCAGGTGCCTAGCAGTCCTTCGCTAGGACTTTTCCTGCACACTTGAGTGACATGTTAGATAAACATTATACCTTAACTTTTGAACCCTTTTGCCATTATCAAAACACAGGTTCGACTTGGGTGCTTTCTGCACCAACAAAGTAGGCCTCACGTTTGTGTAAAATGATGCATGTATGATGTTAAATGTCTATGATAGATATATGGTTATGAAGGTCTATGCATGTTTTATATTGAATACCATGAACCTAGGTAGTATGTGTTATGCTCATATAGATCCTACCCATACATGTTTTATGATAGATACTATGATTATGTATGTTAGGTGATATGTATCATGTATGTAATGTATGCTTTATGATAGATACTATGATTATGTATGCTAGGTGATATGTACCATGTATGTAATGCATGCTTACCTTATGTACCATGATCATGCAAGCATTATGAACTAAGATGATGTTTATGTCTTAAGGCATAATTATGTATGTATGTCATGTTTTATGAATGAAGATAATGAATGAAGAGAATGTTTATCCCTTTAAGGCATAATGATGTTATGCATTAAGTATGAATGATGAAATGCCAAGTATGCTTTATGTCATGCTTCATGTAACAAGATTATGTTATGTCTTTAAATATGCTATGTATGTTCTATGAATGATGAAGCATGTGAAGTTATTTTACTTTATGAATGGGCTTGTACCGGACCGAAGTAAGGGTCCAAGGGATGGGCACCTTAAGAACGCCTCGGTTCTGGACTACCGTAGCTGTCCACGGTTCTGGGACTACCGTAGCTGTCCAACAGGGATAGACACCTTAAGAATGCCTCGGTTTTGGAACTACCGTAGCTGTTCCTACCCTAGTAGGTCGAGACTAGCTACCTCACATTTACTTAGGGATGCGCGCATATGATCTATGTATGTGGTACAAGCTGGGGACCCCCATGATGTTATGATTATATTTAAGTATTTATAATTATGGTTTTCAAATAAGCATCCTTATGTTATATGCATTTGACTCATGCATCCATTCATGTTATGCATCTACTCTATGATAAGTATTTCATATGTTTATGTTCATGTTAAGTATTTCATATGTTTATGTTTATGTCAAGTCTTTCATATGTTTATGTTCATGTTAAGTATTTCATATGTTTATGTTTATGTCAAGAACCATGCCATGTTAAGTATTTCACATGTTTATGTTTATGTCAAGTATTTCGTATATTTATGTTTATGTCAAGAACCATGCTATGTTAGGTATTTTATATGCCTATGTTTTGTATCAAGAACTTCTATATGTTAAGAATATTATATGTTTTATGTTATGCGATGTATGGTTTTAGTGAGTACGAAAGAGTCTTGCTAAGCCTATGTGTTTATAGTTTTACTTTCTTATACCGCAGATCAAGCAAGAGGATATTAAGGGAAGCAGCAGGAGGGGCAAGAGTGTGTGTGTGGCAGTGACATGGCAGAAGAAAAAGAAAAAGCTTTTAATTTTTATACTTTGCCACATGTCCTATATTTTGCATTGTCCTCTTAAGTCTCATGCTATACTTATGATGGTTTAATACACTTGCTACTTATATTGCTTATGGACGACTTATGTGATTTTTATGTCATGATGCTACGTATGATGTTAATATGCTAGGTTACCATGTCACCATGTTTAGGAATGATAGTTAAGGCATGTATACATGATTCAAGTATTAGTTGCATGGGTTAAAGGTATATGTATAAAGTTTTAAATGTTTCCGCTGCATTAAGATATTCATATGCGTATATGTATATTGGCGTAACGCCGCCTTCCGCCTACACCGTAAGGCCGGGAAGGGCGGGCATTACAAAAGGAAAGAAGAAGGAAAAGAAGAAGGAGAAGGAGGTCTCCTCTTCTTCATCCGAACCCGATGAGGACGGGAGCAATTCTTCATCAACCGAAATGGCAAACTTTGTGAGAAGAATGATGAGGAAGAGTCGACACTACAAGGGGAAAGGTAAAACAAGTGAAAATAATGTTGATAAAACTAATGTCACTTGTTATGGATGTAGCAAGAAGGGGCACTATAGAAGTGAGTGTCCAAAACTCAAGAAGAAGGAGGAGAAGGCAAAGAAGAAGAATGCATTAAAGGCCACATGGGATGAGTCCTCATCTAGCTCATCCGAGGAGGAGAAGAGCACCCGCCACGTGACTCTTATGGAATTAGAAGATTCAAACATATAGAGTAGTGACGAGTCAAGTGATCCGTCAACCGCGACTTCATCATCTTCGGATGATGAAGAGGTAATCTCTCCGGAGCTTGATAAGTGCTATAGAACTATTGCTTGCTTGACTACTTTGCTCAAAAAATCTAAGGACAAGGTAAAATCCTTAAAGTTAGAAGTAGAACAATTGAAAATCTCTAAGGATGATGAAATAAATGATTTTCCTGTTGAGGTCCTTGAGGATGAGAACAAGGCCTTAAAGAGTGAAGTTGAAAACTCAAGAATCTTCTTGGGAAGTTTTCAACTAGCTCTAAGACCTTGGATATGATCCTCAATTCCCAAAGAGCGGTCTACAACAAGGCCGGTATAGGTTACCAACCTAAGGAACCTAGTTTTGTGTCATTGATGTCTAGAACCCAATTTAAATCATCAAATGTTTCTAGGGTTCAAGGACTTAGGAAGAAAATGACCAAGGCATGGGTGCCAAAGACTTGCATTGTAGGTGCATTAGGTCCCAAGGTTTGGGTACCTAAATCATCTATCTTTCATGTTGTGTAGGCATTGGTTGAGGGGGAGCATCTATCAACATGGTTTGTTGATAGTGGGTGCTCCAAACACATGACCGGGGATAAATCGTTATTCACTACCCTACAAAGCAAAAGTAGAGGTGATGATTCATTTGGTAACAATGGTAGTCTCAAGGTTATAGGAATATGTGATATTCAAATATCCGAATGTCTTTGGATCAAGAATGTCCTTCTAGTCAAGGGGATGACCTTCAATCTCCTGAGTTTCAGTCAATTGTGTGATGCGGGATATACAATTGAATTTCACCCAAGTCAGTGTCTAGTTAGACACAAGACACACATGACAAAATATTAGTAGGCACAAGAGTAGACAACATTTATCAAGTTTCTTTTAAAAGTGCTACTAATGCATCTGTTAAGTGTTTCATGTCAAAAGAAGAAGAATCTTGGCTTGGCACTGGAGGTTGGCTCACGTGAACATGAAGAACATCCGGAAACTAGCTAACAAGGGACTAGTAAGAGGCTTAACAAGCATCAAGTATGAGAAAGAAAAATTATGTGATGCATGTCAAATGGGTAAGCAAACAAAAGCGTCTCATAAAGGTAAAAGCGCTATAAGTACTTGTACTGCTTTAGATTTATTGCATATGGACTTGTTTGATTCCAGTATCATAGTTTCATTGAATGGTAGTAGATATTGTTTTGTGATTGTTGATGATTATACTAGATATACATGTACCTATTTTCTAAAACATAAGGACCAAACCTTAGACATTTTTATTTATTTTTGTAGAAGAACTGAAAATAAAAAATTTACAACAATCAAAACCATTAGGAGTGATCATGGAGTTGAATTTCAAAATCATAGGTTTTTAGAATTTTGTCAAGAGAAAGGATATAGACATGAGTTCTCTACTCCTAGAACACCACAGCAAAATGGTGTTGTAGAGAGGAAGAACCGAGTTCTACAAGAGGTTGCACGAAGCATGGTTAATGAGTACTCTTTACCGAGCTACTTATGGGCTGAAGTTGTAAACACAGCTTGCTATGTGCAAAATCTAGTCCTTATCCATAGGTTTTTAGGAAAGACTCCACATGAACTTTGGTTTGGAAGACCGTCTACAGTTAGACATCTCCAGGTGTTTGGCTGTAAGGTGTTCATTCTAAACACCAAGGATCATCTTGGAAAGTTCACAGCAAAAGCTGATGAAGAGATGCTTGTCGGGTATTCCCTTGTCAACAAAGCTTACTGAGTCTACAACAAAAATTCTAAGTTAGTTGAAGAATCTTCTGATGTTGTATTTAAGGAGATCCCAAAAATGACTGATCATTCAGGAGATATAGAAGGAGTTCAATTCGAACATAGGAGATTAGGATTGGATGAATGTCCAAGTATTGGAGATGTAGCAGATGAGTCTGATGATGGTGAGCCTAGACTACATGGAGGTCAGCCTGACCCTGAGTCTGAGCATGTGTCTAGTGAAACCATCCAAGAAGCACCTCCAACACCAAGACAAACTAGGTTTGCCTCTAGTCATCTCCAAGATCAAATTGTTGGAGATATCCATCATGGGGTTAGAACTAGATCATTCTTTAGGAATGAGGCAAATGAGGTCGCCTTGATTTCTGAAATTGAACCTAGAGTAGTTGACGAGGCATTACATGATCCTGATTGGATTATTGTTATGCAAGATGAGTTAGGTCAATTTGAGAGAAGCCGAGTTTGGGACTTAGTTCCTAAACCTAAGAAGACCACAATTATTGGAACTAAATGGGTCTTCAAGAACAAATTGAACCATAAGGGAGAAATCGTAAGAAATAAGGCACGCTTAGTAGCCAAGGGCTATAGTCAAGTTGAAGGTTTTGATTACGATGAGACATATGCTCCTGTGGCATGATTAGAGTCCATTCGATTAATGCTTGCATTTGCAGCACATAGAGGTTTCAAACTCTATCAAATGGATGTGAAATCGGCCTTCTTAAATGGTTTCATTAAAGAAGAAGTCTATGTTGAACAACCACCGGGGTTTGAAAACTCTAAATTTTCAAACCACGTGTTTAAGCTAAAGAAGACTCTTTATGGGTGATAAGTACCATTTTGTTGACTATTTTAATTGCTAAAATCCATGTTTGACCTATGTTTTTATTGCTTAATTGTGAAATTGCCCTAGGTTTTAGAACTTACTCTTATTTTGGACTTAATTGCAAATTTACACATATTTGGATTATTTGACCACTAAATTCTTGATCTATTTTTGTAGGTATGAAAGGTTCATGGATCTAGGGCATATTGGGTCAAACTTGAGTCGGAAGTGACCCGGGTCGAGTTATCAAGATTATGATTAAATCTGGGCCGTCCGATTCAAAAGCGGCTAGATCTGAGCCATCCGGGACCATCTGAAGCAATCCGAGCTAGGGTTAGGGTTGATCAAGCACACTGATCAAGATCTGAAGGTTTCATCCCAATCAGAGCTCAATCAACCGTTGGATCAAGCTCGGAGGGCTCTAGATTGTCCATTCAAAGATTAGGTTGATCTGGACCATCTGTTGCAAATCTGGAGGATCCAAGCTACCACAAGGCAGATCCTGACCCCTAATCATCATCATTAAAGTTTGGCTCAAATCAGAGCAAGATCAGCCGTTGGATTTCTCAAATCAATCACAGCCGTCCATGCTTAAGTATTTAATCAAAAACTCCACAGCTTTTCTCCTTGTCGCGTCTTCTTCGCCGCAACTGAGTTCTTCAGCTAGTTTTTAGTTTTTCTTCAGTATTTCTTCAATCCAAGGGGTGCGACCCTTCATTTCTTGCTTAGATCGAATCCTAGGTCATTGGGAAGGCTTCTCGGTGAATTTTTCAGCTCGAAATTGCCCAAGGACAAAGCTGTTGAGAGGTTTCCGCAGTTTTGTCTAATTGCTGCTTTGGATCGGTTGTGCTCCATTTCCATCCACCCGAGCTTCTGGAGGGGTTCCCTAGATTGCTTGGATCATCCCCAACTCATCATCAATCGCGGACACAGCTGAATTGAAGGATACCGAATGAGAATTTCAGATTTGATCAAGCTGAACTGGATTTGAATCGCAGGGGCTGTTTTCCATCGATTTGCTAAGCTTGCGGGTTCGAGGCTCACACTTGCGTGACGAACAAGGAGGATTCGAGCTAGGGAAGCATTGAGGAGTAGTTTCATTGGTTAATTTTAGTTGTTTGTAGCTGTAATTTCCATTACTGCTTTAGTTTCATTTCTGTCTTGGTTTCAGATTGGTTAACTTCGTTTACTGCATTGTTACAGATTAAATTAGGTTTTAAATCTTCTAGTAAGTAGTTAGCTAGCTAGTTTAGTTAATGTTTCACTTAATTTCAGTTTATTTCTCTGATTGTTGCTTGCGTATTTCCCAAATCTGTTGCGTGCCAGTTTGTTTCTGCGTGCCATTCTATTTCTGATTTTTACAGTTTCTTTTTGAATCTAGTTTGTGCTTAGCTTAATTCCCTGCAATTTAAGCTCGCATTTAGTATGTCAATGCATTAGAGTTGAGTTTGTTTTCCAGCCAGTTCTAATTCTGAACTTTTAGCTCAGCCTCTGCGTATCAATTCTTCCAACTCATTTCTGCAATTCTGAATTTCAGTCCTGCCATTCAAATTTCTGCAATTCTGCCGCAGGATTCTGCATCAACTGATTGGAATTTAGTAAACTTACCTTTCAGTGAACTATTGCACTCGAATTCAGATTCCATTTGCATCAGACTGTTCTGAAATCCTGTCTTCATTCTCTGAAATTCTGCAGTTTCATTTCTGCCACATTACTGATTTGTTTGTGCCAAGTTTCTGCACATTCCTGAATCAACTAGTCTACTTTCTGAGCCTTCGGAACACTGATTATGTGAACTTGATCTTAACGTTCTTGTGAGTTTTTGAGTTCAATGTTCCCTGTTTCAGTTTGCAATTTAAGTCATCTGTTTCCATCTCTGCATTTCTGCAGAAGTGTTTTGTATTGATTGAGTAGTCGGTTTTCACCCTTCTTCATGTATTCATGCAACATTCACTGATATTTTGCCCTCCCAATCTGAAATTGAATCTGAATTCCCAGTCCACAGTTTAAGCACTTAGCATCAGCTCCATGTTAGCAAGTTGGCTTTCCTATTCTGCATGTCTAGGTTGCCTCAAAATCTGCTGGCATAACAATTCTGCTGCATTTTAATTCTATTTTCAAGTCATTTCTGCACATCACATTCATTTCTGAATTTGTGGGTTCATTCGAGTGGTTTCTGTATTTATGAGCTGTAGAAGTTGCGTTTGAGTGGTTTGCTTCAATTCCATTCGCTTTATATCAGCTTGTAGTCCTGCATTAATATCATATTTGGCACATGAGTTTTTCTCCATTTGGTATCAAGTTGTTTGATTTAATTGCTTGCATTTAAGTATCAAGTTAAGTTTCGGCTTGAGTGGTGATGCTTTAAGTGTAAATCAGTTTGTAGTGTATTTTTGCAATCGAAATCAAATCTGTGTTTTTCCAAAATTATGTAAATGCCTTGATGAGATTTTCCATTGGTTGAGTCCATGAATTGCCATTACTTTGTTTAATTTGCTTGGTTAAGTTCTTCCTTTGCATTGTGTTTTCATTTCTCATTACTACACCAAACCCAAATTACATTCGAAACCCGAAATTCACAAACGACACATAAATACAAGTTTGAATCACACAACATCAACTAGTCCCGAGGAAAAATACGACCTGTGACCCCTTTACTACGTTTTCATATTTTGATTGCAAAAAGGGTTTCCAGCATTTTTATAAATTCTAAATTCTGACGGATCCACACATTTCGTGACAACTTTAATTAGCTAAATCGGGTCTGTCAAATTTTTGGCGCCGTTGCCGGGAAAGCAACTAGTTGATTTGTTTGATTTTTGCTTGTGTACTTTTGGACATATCATTGGGTTCTATTTTATTTTGCTTTATCTTTTGTATACGGTTGCTGCCATTTTTCTTGTTTGTTTTGTGACAGGACTGCCAGTTCAAAATGTTCTCATCTACTTACCAGCAGCCATGTCCACAATTTCAGCAGAACCAACCTTTTAATCAGCAACCAAATCAATTTTTTCAGCCACAATGTCAACAATTTCAGCAAGATTTTCAGCCAAGTCAGAATTTTCAGATTGGGCAGCCACAATTCCAGAATTTTCAGCCCAACTTTCAGCAACCACCCTTCCATCAAGTTCAACCAAATCAAGGATTTCAGCATTTTAACCAAAATTTCCAGCAGCCTTTTGTAAGTTTTCAGCAAGGAAATAATCAATTTCAGCCTCCACCTCAGCCATGGCAGCAAGAATTTCAACCTATACTGAATTTTCAACAACCTCTTCAACATTCACAGCCATATGATTCAAATTTTCAGTTACAAGATCAGAATTTCCAGACCATTCAATTTCAATTTTCACCACCACAATTTCAGCCTCAGATCCAGGATTTCCAGGGCTACAATTTTCAGCAATCTCACCCAACTTGTGAATCAAATTTCCAGTAGTTTAATCAGCCTATTCAACCTTTTTATCAACCCCCACAGTCTCAATTTCAACAAATGTTTCAACAAGAGCTTCAAAATCTCGAAAGGCAAATGGAACAAGTGGTTAGTGATTTGAATCAGATAAAAGCCCAAAGATCAGAACAATTATCTTCTCAAGCTGCTCTTAATTCTGAGGGCCCCGGAGTTGATTTTATCTCAGTTCAAGGTGACCCTAGTGCATGGCCAAGTCCTTCTTCAAGTGATCTTAGAATTTTAGAAGAAGAAGAAGAAGAAATCATTAAAATCAGGGCACCTACATCATGCATCCCTCCGGAAATTCCTATTCAAAATTCATTTCTAAATTTTTCAGCTCCAGAAGAAGAAACTGAAGCTCCACAGGACCCTTCTCAATTTTTATTTTGTGATGATAATGTTATTGATGGTCCTAATTTTTCTGATATTGGTGTTGCAGATATTGCAGAAGAAGAATTCATAGGAGATGATTCCATAGGTGTAGGGGATTGCACTAAGCCCCCGGGACCACCACAAGATTTAAAGGATGAACCAGAAAGTGTAGGGACTTGCATGGTGGAAGCAAGAACCCAAGGATCACCTATTCCAGTTGAGTATCCACCAGAGCTTGAGGCTGAAGAGGAGCATGTACTTGATCAGGAGGAGGCCATGGATTCATCTACTCTTGTAGAACCTCCAGGTATTCTCCAGCACGCTCAGGTAAGTATTTCTCCTCTTTGTTCAGAAAAATTCAGCGAGGTACCTAGTGCTGACTTTATTGGTTATGATGAATTTATTGATATACCTTGTGTAGAGATTGTTTGTGAAAATCCAATAGAGGTACCAAAAATTGATTTCCTTGGTGGTAGTGCATTACTTGATACATTTCTTGTAGATATAGATTGCGAAATAATTTTAGAGGCACCTATAATTGATGTGGTTTGTTATGATGAGTCACTTGATACCTCTTTTGTGGATATGAATTGTGTAAAATTTTTAGAAGTGCCTGAATTTGATGTTATTTATTTTGATGAATCTCTTGCAATATCTTATGCTGAGGTTGAATGTGAAAAACTTATAGAGGTATCTGAGATTGATTTCATTGGCTGTGACACATTGCTTGATACATTTTTGATAGGAAATAATTGTGAAAATACTATTGATGTGCCAAAAGTTGATTTCATGGGTTGTGATAAGTTTCTTGATATACCTTTGGAGGATATTACTTATGAAAAATTCATTGAGATACCAGAATTTGATTTAATTGGATATGATGCAGTTTTGGATTCATTTCATGCAGAGACTGATATTATTTTATTTCTTTCTTACCCTGAACGCTTGAGAGAGGTATTACATTGTTTTGCAGGGTTCAGAAGACTTCAGGAGTGGGTGCTCCAACTGAACAGACTTCAACCTCCTGGAAGGACTTCTAAAAGGCATAAAGAAGGAGGAGATGATTTTACTTTAATTCGAAGCACTCCATTCCTTCAATGGATTTTATACCTGAATTGCCTTCGGCCACCGGAGCATATTTCTGCAAAGTTCAAGTGTGGGGGAGTCCAAATTCTCTCAGCCACCCAGACTCCTCCACTACCACGATGGAGGCTACTGCTTGATAGACTCCGTCCACCAGAAATAAAGGGGAGATTGTTCTTTCTTGTATTTTCTTTTATTTCATTTTTCATTTTCATGCTTTCTAGAATTAGAATTTTCCTTTGAACTGTGTCCTTACTAATAAATGCATGAGTAGAGTAGAAGGCATAGGAGTCATTGTAAATACCTTGTTATTTCTTTTCGCACTTTTTCTTGCATAATTAGGAATAAATGTATCCCTCTAGGTTATCTCCATAGCATTTTAGAATCTCTTGGAAAATAAATTAAATTTGGTTGTTAAAACTTAAGGTTTGGGCTAATGGATGAATTCTTGGATGCTTGAGTACTACTTGGTTTTAAATTCTTGATTGAGGACTTGAGATGAATTATTTTTACCTAGTGAGAATTAGCCTTATATTTGTGACACACATATGTTATTGAGCTCTAGAACTTGCTTAGGTTCTTTCAAAACCATATTTCAATGATCGGATCACATCTATAGAGGCTAATCCATTTGTTTACCTTTCCATATCAATTTTGGCAAAAATCATGTCTATTCTATTTGTCTTTCATTATTCCTAATCTTAACCCCAATTTTTCTATGGATTTGTTTGCTTGGGATGTTTTCTTGATGCTATTTTGCCCGAGACGAACAAAGATTTAAGTGTGGGGGAGTGATTAGTGATTTGGAATTAATTTTTATCAAGGATGCACTTCATGTCGAAAAAAAAAAATTTTTGTGAAATTTAAGCCAAAAGGTGCCAAGTGAGTGAGTTTGGTGCCAAGAATGAACAAGAGAGATGGAAGCAATTGGAGATCGAGCTTCCTTATCATATTTTGAAGATTTAAGTGGCAAGCAATGAAAAAATCTGTGCCATTTCAAAGGAAGAAAAAGTTTATGCCAAAGTGGAAAGAAGTGGCAAGTTGAGTATCAAGAGATGGAATCCAAAAGCAAAAGAATTCAAAGAGGAACAAATTCATTCAATAGCACTAGTTGCAATGGAGGTCTACTGCCACTTATCGAATGTAAAAAGAGAAGGGAAACAAAAGAAAAAGAAGCTGAGCAGAAGTGGAACAAAAGCTTAACAAAAGCTGAAAACAAAGAAAAATTCTGCACCAAGAAGAAAAAAAATTTGGAGCATGTTTTGGCCACTTTGCTTTATCTGAATTGAATGCTGGAAATCAGTGTAGAATCTCTGCAATCGAGCTTAAGAAGAGAAAAATCAGTGGGAAGCTAAACTTGTAGAATGGCTTTTAATTGGATAAAACTCTTGGGGAGCAGATTTCTAAAAATCTATGCATTGCTGAGGCTGGAATCAAAGTTACTGATCTGATCTGGAATGGAATGGAATGGATTTGCAGCAGAGACAATCTGAATTTGTGGCCGAAACAATGATCAAGCAGCTAACCATTTATGGATTGCAACTAAACTGAATTGCAGCTGTACTAATTTTAATGATGCAACGGGCTATTGACAAGGATTAAAAGCAAAACCAATTGGAAATTACCAGGAATTGAAGGCTGAAAGGTTGAGAATGAGAGCTGAATTGCAGCTGGACAAATCTGAGTTCAAGGAGAATCTGTACAGAAATTTTCATACAAGCAGTTTTTGCACAAGTTGGTATCAAGATGAATCTGAATTTGATTTTCAAGGCTGTGAATCAAAGAATGAAGCACCGGAATATATCAAAAAGTGTCGAGTGCATCTTTGCTGATCAGAATTGGACAGGAAAATGGCTGCTAAGAGTTCAGATCAGAGTCAGAATTCAAAAGGCTGACCAAAGGCTGAAAAGAAGCTGAATTCCTGCTTCCTAAGTTAGTAATGTGTAGCTGAGTTTGATCAGAATTTGTAAAGCAGTTTATTTAAAAGTTTGGCAGCCAAATTACAAAGGAAGAGTGAACAAGATGAAGAGAAACTTGAGTAGAGACTTAGCTGCAACTTAAATCTGCAGCTGATATAAAAATCAGTGTGATACTATGAGGCAAATTCAAAAACAGGAAGTGGCAATTCCTTTAAAGCTCACGGTAAGGGCTGAGTTGAAGCTGATATCTGATAGGAATTTGAGTACATAAGGACTGAACAAGCAGCTGACTATTTAAAGTAGAGAAAGAAGAAAAACAGTTTGGAAGTAAGGTTGAAGTTTTTGACCATTTTAAAGAAAAGACAAGGAGTCAAAATGGCACGCAATTGAAGAATTGGTATAATTGAATTCAGTGGAGCTAATCTCATCCAAATCCAAGCCTTGCATCACTACATTCTGACCTGACTAGGGAGAAAGAAAGAAGAAAAAAAATATGATGAAAAGAGGAAAAGAGAAACAAGTGGCACGCAAAAGAGAACTTGGCACATTAGACCAAGGAAGGGTTTTTCATTCAATTCAAAGGCAATTATTTAAGTTTGACTTCACCACACTTTGTATTTCACTAGAGGACTGAAAGGAGGGGCAAAGCACATTGGAAACATCTTTGAGCAACCAAGTCTCCCATTTAGCCAATTTTTCCATTTTCTTGATTTTTACTCCATTTCTTACCATTTTCCATGCTTTTATTTGTTTTTGTAGATGTTGATCCTAATCATGACTAATGGTGGAGAGTAGGTAATAAGCAAGCCTATGGTAGTAAAAGAAGCATGTGTGTATGAGTGAGCTCCACTTCCATCATCAAGTTAGACTTAAGGAGAGAGCCACCAAAACTTCCCTTGAAAGGCTAGTGATTTAAATTCATCTCAATAACTCATGATGGATGAAAAGGCTAAGTTGTTGATTTAAGGACAAGATACTAATCCATAGAGCTTAGATTTATGAGAATTGACAACCTTAGGTAATTTCTTTTCATTTGCTTCTAATTATGCTTAAGAAATCTAGGGGATACATACTTAGTGGTTTCGCGAGACGCTCAAGGTTAAGTGTGGGGGAGTTGATAAGTACCATTTTGTTGACTATTTTAATTGCTAAAATCTATGTTTGACCTATATTTTTATTGCTTAATTGTGAAATTGCCCTAGGTTTTAGAACTTACTCTTATTTTGGACTTAATTACAAATTTACACATATTTGGATTATTTGGCCACTAAATTCTTGATCTATTTTTGTAGGCATGAAAGGTTCATGGATCTAGGGCATATTGGGTCGAACTTGAGTCGGAAGTGACCCGGGTCGAGTTATCAAGATTATGATTAAATCTTGGTCATCCGATTCAAAAGCGGCTAGATCTGAGCCATCCGGGACCATCTGAAGCAATCCGAGCTAGGGTTAGGGTTGATCAAGCACACTGATCAAGATCTGAAGGTTTCATCCCAATCAAAGCTCAATCAACCGTTGGATCAAGCTCGGAGGGCTCTAGATCGTCCATTCAAAGATTAGGTGATCTGGACCATCCGTTGCAAATCTGGAGGATCCGAGCTACCACAAGGCAGATCCTGACCCCTGATCATCATCATTAAAGTTTGGCTCAAATCAGAGCAAGATCAGCCGTTGGATTTTCTCAAATCAATCACAGTCGTCCATGCTTAAGTATTTAATCAAAACTCCACAGCTTTTCTCCTTGTCGCGTCTTCTTCGCCGCAATTGAGTTCTTCAGCTAGTTTTTAGTTTTTCTTCAGTATTTCTTCAATCCAAGGGGCGCGACCCTTCATTTCTTGCTTAGATCGAATCCTAGGTCATTGGGAAGGCTTCTCGGTGAATTTTTCAGCTCGAAATTGCCCAAGGACAGAGCTGTTGAGAGGTTTCCGCAGTTTTGTCCAATTGCTGCCTTTGGATCGGTTGTCCTCCATTTCCATCCACCCGAGCTTCTGGAGGGGTCCCTAGATTGCTTGGATCATCCCCAACTCATCATCAATCGCGGACACAGCTGAATTGAAGGATACCGAATGAGAATTTCAGATTTGAGCAAGCTGAACTGGATTTGAATCGCAGGGGCTGTTTTCCATCGATTTGCTGAGCTTGCGGGTTCGAGGCTCACACTTGCGTGACGAACAAGGAGGATTCGAGCTAGGGAAGCATTGAGGAGTAGTTTCATTGGTTAATTTTAGTTGTTTGTAGTTGTAATTTTCATTACTGCTTTAGTTTCGTTTCTGTCTTGGTTTCAGATTGGTTAACTTCGTTTACTGCATTGTTACAGATTAAATTAGGTTTTAAATCTTCTAGTAAGTAGTTAGCTAGCTAGTTTAGTTAATGTTTCACTTAATTTCAGTTTATTTCTCTGATTGTTGCTTGCGTATTTCCCAAATCTGTTGCGTGCCAGTTTGTTTCTGCGTGCCATTCTATTTCTGATTTTTACAGTTTCTTTTTGAATCTAGTTTGTGCTTAGCTTAATTCCCTGCAATTTAAGCTCGCATTTAGTATGTCAATGCATTAGAGTTGAGTTTGTTTTCTAGCCAGTTCTAATTCTGAACTTTTAGCTCAGCCTCTGCGTATTAATTCTTCCAACTCATTTCTGCAATTCTGAATTTCAGTCCTGCCGTTCAAATTTCTGCAATTCTGCCGCAGGATTCTGCATCAACTGATTGGAATTCAGTAAACTTACCTTTCAGTGAACTATTGCACTCGAATTCAGATTCCATTTGCATCAGACTGTTCTGAAATCCTGTCTTCATTCTCTGAAATTCTGCAGTTTCATTTCTGCCACATCACTGATTTGTTTGTGCCAAGTTTCTGCACATTCCTGAATCAACTAGTCTACTTTCTGAGCCTTCGGAACACTGATTATGTGAACTTGATCTTAACGTGCTTGTGAGTTTTGAGTTCAGTGTTCCCTGTTTCAGTTTGCAATTTAAGTCATCTGTTTCCATCTCTGCATTTCTGCAGAAGTGTTTTGTATTGATTGAGCAGTCGGTTTTCACCCTTCTTCATGTATTCATGCAACACATTCACTGATATTTTGCCCTCCCAATCTGAAATTGAATCTGAATTCCCAGTCCACAGTTTAAGCACTTAGCATCAGCTCCATGTTAGCAAGTTGGCTTTCCTATTCTGCATGTCTAGGTTGCCTCAAAATCTGCTGGCATAACAATTCTGCTGCATTTTAATTCTGTTTTCAAGTCATTTCTGCACATCACATTCATTTCTGAATTTGTGGGTTCATTCGAGTGGTTTCTGTATTTATGAGCTGTAGAAGTTGCATTTGAGTGGTTTGCTTCAATTCCATTCGCTTTATATCAGCTTGTAGTCCTGCATTAATATCATATTTGGCACATGAGTTTTTCTCCATTTGGTATCAAGTTGTTTGATTTAATTGCTTGCATTTAGGTATCAAGTTAAGTTTCGGCTTGACTGGTGATGCTTTAAGTGTAAATCAGTTTGTAGTGTATTTTTGCAATCGAAATCAGATCTGTGTTTTTCCAAAATTGTGTAAATGCGTTGATGAGATTTTCCATTGGTTGAGTCCATGAATTGCCATTACTTTGTTTAATTTGCTTGGTTAAGTTCTTCCTTTGCATTGTGTTTTCATTTCTCATTACTACACCAAACCCAAATTACATTCGAAACCCGAAATTCACAAACGACACATAAATACAAGTTTGAATCACACTGTATCAAGTAATTCATCATAACAAACAACATCAATTATAGGTGTCTCTAAAATTATTTTACCATCCATTTCAAGAGATGTATCAGGTAATGCATTACGACCAATGAAATCAATTTGTGGTACCTCTATTGGATTTTCACAAGCAATTTCTACACAAGGTATATCAATAAATTCATCATAACCAAAAAAGTCAGCACTAGGTACCTCGCTGAATTTTTCTGAACAAAGAGGAGAAATACTTACCTGAGCGTGCTGAAGAATACCTAGAGAGTCTACAAGAGTAGAGGTATCCATGTTCTCCTCCTGGTCAAGTACATGCTCCTCTTCAGCCTCAAACTCTGGTGGACACTCAACTGGAATAGGTGATCCTTGGGTTCTTGCTTCCACCATGCAAGTCCCTACACTTTCTGGTTCATCCTCTGAATCTTGTGGTGGTCCCTGGGGCTTAGTGCAATCCCCTACACCTATGGAATCATCTCCTCTGTATGTTTCCTCAGTAATATCTGCAACAACAACATTAGAAAAATTAGGACCATCAATAATACTATCATCACAAAATAAAAGTTGAGAATGGTCCTGTGGAAATTCAGTTTCATCTTCTTGAGCTGAAAAAATTGGAAATGGATTTTGAGTAGGAATCTCCGGAGGGATGTATGCTGTAGGTGCCCTGATTTTAATGATTTCTTCTTCTTTTTCCACCAAATTTGCAAGATCACTTGAAGAAGGACTTGGCCATGCACTAGGGTCACCTTGAACTGATATAAAATCAACTCCAGGGCTCTCAGAATTAAGAGTATCTTGAGAATATAACTGTATTGATCTTTGGGCTTTTATCTGACTCAAATCACTAGCCACTTGTTCCATTTGCCTTCCGAGGTTTCGAAGCTCTTGTTGAAACATTTGTTGAAATTGGGACTATGGGGGTTGATAAAATGGTTGAATAGGCTGATTAAATTGTTGAAAACTTGGTTCACAACTTGGTGGAGATGGCTGAAAATTATGGTTCTGAAATTGAAAACTCTGAAATGGAGGCTGAAAATTCTGATCGTTTTGTGGAAAATATTGCTGTGAAGGTTGAAATCCACTCTGATTTTGATTCTGGAAAGTCTGAAATGGTTGGAACCCTTGCTGAATTTGTGGTTGGAAATTTGATTGATTTTGCTGAAAATTTTGAAAAGGCTGAAAAAACTGGTTTGGTTGCTGAAATTGATCATTTGAGTGCTGAAAATTCTGGAATTGTGGTTGAAATTGCTGTAGTGGTTGATTGAAAGATTGGTTCTGCTGAAATTGTGGACACG